>SMGT01004681.1:41435-75377 GCA_004794575.1 Lanistes nyassanus
ATCAAACCAACCAACGTTTTTCCCAGTCCTTACTTTCTTCCTTCTTAACTTTCTATCACCGTGTACATGTACCTGTGTTGTGCTGTCGTGTGCGTGCATGGGCGTGCGTGGGCGCGTGCGTGTGTGTGTGGTGGCAAGGTAACGCCTGTATAATCTATCTCAACAGCGAAAGGGCAGCCATTGTCACATGTGCCGGCAACTTGCTGCAATGACGTGGGAGGCAGGGATCAGCTGTACAGTAAGAAAACTAGTGCGGCCAGGCCCTCGAAAGTTATCGATCCTTTATCGCGCACTCTGGTTGCAAGTGAGCCTGCAAGCAAGTCACCAAGCAGCCCTGCAACTCGACTGGCCTCTACAGCCGACAGGGGAGGTAAGCCAATGACATCAGGGGAAATCACGCAGTGCGTCTTGTGGCTGAAGATTAATAAAAATAAAAATAGCGTGGATTCCCCTGACAAGGACTGTGAGGAAACATTCCTCATCAAGAAGTGTGTGCTCGGGTGCGTGCGTGCGTGCGTGTGTATGTGTGTGTTGTGGCTGCTTGTGTATAGGGGACGCGTGCGTGTGAGTCTGAGTGTGGAAATACCACTTGTGCGAGTTATTTATTCTGAGTTGAATGCCCATACCATCTCCATATTATAAACGCTTCCCCACACTAGGGTAAGTACGCGTGCTTGGGTCATGTGCGTTGGAGGACGGGGTGATTAAATAAGCGAACTTGCGACCGACAACAGGAGACGTGTGCGCTAATCCGCTTCTGTATACGGTATGTTGGAGTTTGACCAACGAATTTATTATTACTATTACTATCGGTGGGGGTCCTCCCATTAGGGAACAATGACAGCTCATCCCGGAGATTTGTGACCGCCATAACGGCTTGTAACTGAAGAAAATAAAGTGAAGGTCGTCCTTGCAATTGTGACGTAGAGTTCGTTGTCGGCTGCTCGTTTGCAAGTCTCCGAGCTATCACATGTCGCTTTCTTGTACGTTTCGTCAAATTAAGTTTTGATGAATGACTAGCACGACTATTAAGAAACTATAGTTTCCGACGGAAAGTCGACCATTCATCTTTCTTCCTGCCACAGTAGAAGACTGACAGTGATCTGTGTCGATGGCTAAGTGCTACGTACACCAACATCTTTATCTGCTGCCTGCTTTCACTGGGTATGTACGTCCAGGAAAAGAGTAATTAGCTTCGACAAGGACAACATATTTGTTCAATTTATAATGCTGTATACAGTTATAAGCAAGGTCAAGCTGTTTGTGTACACCCCACAGGATACTTTCAGATCTCATGTCAGTGTGATTATGTATTCACAGTTGTTAATCCACTCTCAACTATGTATTAATTTTCACTGTCTCCATGAGGGATATTATCTTGTCCTGCATGCTGTTACCATCCTCCCTTTGTTATGGGCCAGAAGCCTGCATACATATCTGACAAACAC
This sequence comes from Lanistes nyassanus, assembly GCA_004794575.1. Classification (NCBI taxonomy): domain Eukaryota; kingdom Metazoa; phylum Mollusca; class Gastropoda; order Architaenioglossa; family Ampullariidae; genus Lanistes; species Lanistes nyassanus. The sequence goes on from SMGT01004681.1 coordinate 42,884, forward strand.
ACATATGGAAAGGTAAAAAGTAATGCTTGAATAGATGGAGAGCGAGAAATGATAATTTAAATATGCTAATTTACAACGTTGCAGCACCACGCACACACATACAGTTTATTTCCGCACAGACTGATAATAATTGTGTATTCAGTACACAGTTGAAGCACTATACTTTGTACAAATATTTACATGCAGATATATAGTTTGTTTTGCCTTAAAGGTGGTTAAAATTAACCTCATCCTCAATGATTGAACGGCGGCTTTCAATAAGGAAGTTTAGAAAGGATAAATATCACAAACTCACTATTTAGTCCTACCTAAGCGAAACTTTAGCGAACATGTGTTAGGAGGATATTTAAGTCGAAGCTGAGCCAACAGATTCTTACGTTCGTCAGCAGTTTTGTGAGAAAAATGTCGAAATGGGGGAGAGGTGGGTCGCTCTGCACTTTCTCAGTTTGGCAGGGTGATTGAAGCAATCACGTGATCCAGTGGATCTCACAGCTTTTTGTAACGGTGTGACTAACAGGATCCACCACTATGGCTATTCTTATGGCTATTTGGTAACGATTACCGACAACAGTAATGATTACTGACAACAGTAGATTATACAGAAGAGACAGCACACTATGCAAGCGGAAGTCTATTTCAAAAACCCGTCTGTAAAGTCTTTAAATGACAGATCTTAGACTAGCTTATACGCAGCTTCCTACAAGTTCTCTTCTTGGCTTTTTCCCAGTGTGCCCCTGGTCAGTGTGACGTAAAGCAGCCAACCCAAGCTTACCGTCCCACCTTTACTGTCGGGTGCACTATATCATCGGTGTATGCAAAATGGTCAAAATCGAGAACTATATATATTGATCCTATAATCAGATAATGGAATCTGTATATGTGTAGAAGGGGTTTGTTTTCGAAACCTTAGGTCTTCCTGCTTTTGCGCAAGTTTGACAACTCCCGATTACTTACTGTCCAAAGATTTATTTAGCTCTTCTCCCCGTCGTTCACCTTTTGTCTTGAAGAAAATGGATTGGGGTTATGAATTTCTCTTTCTCTGTGCCCCCCCTCTCTCTCTTTCTCTCCATCCATCAGTGCCCAGCAGATTCTAATGTCTAATGCGCCAAAGTAATGTAGGTGGAATATCAAGATTGTGGGAAGCCAGTGTATAGTTTTGCGCATGCCCATTAACGACACAGCGATCATGATCTATGGCGATCATCCAGTTGGCCAGAGGCAGTCAGTTCTTAGCTGGACAGGCACATAGCGGAACAGTGGCTTTGTAAGTCTGTCGTCCATCTTCCACTGATTTAACATTTTGTTCTTCTGGTTTTAATCTTGTCTGAATCACTTCATTCCATCTCGAGGTTTGATGTTACATCATCTGTCTTAACTAGAGAACTTCTAAACCCTAACTCTAACCCTAAATTAACCCTCTCTTCCCTAAGCTGTCTGAGAATAACAGATTCACTGCATTATTATATGCATTTAACAAAAAGAAAACGCAAAGTCTCGCACATTGATGACTATTGAACTTCAGACACTGACAGTTTAGACTGAGTGGGATCTCGGGCGCTGATAGTGTTGACAATCTGAGACCTTAGTGAAAGCTTCAGCTGCATGAGATCATGACCAGAGTGTGCGGAATGATAGACAAAGGGTAGATTGTGATAGATCTTGGACAACGACAACTGGTAACACAGTCTGTGTTGTTGACAAAGTGTAGATTGTGGTAGATCTTGGACAACGACAGCGGGTAACACAGTCTGCGATGTTAGACAAAATGTATATTGTGGTAGATCTTGGACAATGAAAATGTGTAAGAATCTCTGGAATCTTGGACAACATAGCGTGGAGAAACGACAGTCTAGTTTTAGCTAGATCTTGGGCAATATGAATGTATAAGATGTTCTGGAATCTTAGACAATAAAAGTCTAGATTGTATTCGATCTTAGACAAAGAGCTGCTTTCAAGAAGTCCTTGTGGAACCTTTTTTTAAAGCTGGATAGGAGAGGTCTTCGATATTCGTTTTCGTTAATCGCAGACGCGTCTTAGGCATTTGAATTAGTTCTTGCTTTGTTGCTGTGGCTTATCAAACCCGAAGATAATGCTGTTCTAACACGGTCCCCTCCTTCCTTTCTGTTCAAGTTTACTTTGAACACCTGACAAGTCTGATCTGGGTCAACTCACTGATAAATGTATAAAAGTGATTTTATCGGTAACGATTCCATCGCAAGCTGCCAAGTTAATGCTGCTAGGTGCAACCGCTCTTTAAACATCAGTGGCTGAAACGTTTCACATCCTTTATGAAATTTACTTTAGCATCGAGGAAATGTCTATGAGTCCATGTTAGGAATCGCAGAAATGTCCATAAGTACAGCAATACAAAACACGTACAGTAATTTACTGTGCTCTGTCAATACAAATATGGAGTTCATACTTTTTACCTGTACCCAGTAACCTGCGTGATAGGCCCATACATCTTTACAGTACTGAATACTAGAAATGCAATCTTGTTTTCATCACATGCGTTGTCTGGTACCAGCGAGCTGGGAAATATAGACTTATTTTTACTTGGGAAAGGACTAGTGCGAACTGTGGAACTTCTTTGCTTGAAATGCAATGTACCAATGTAGTTGCCGGTTTCAAAACAAAACAAACCACACATGCTTTCCACTGATCAATAAGATTGCCGCTTGACGAAGAAAATGGCAAACACAAAATACCAGGCTGCCGATAGACCTTTCTCTGCAGCCGCCCACAAGTCATGCACAGTCGCACAAACACCAGCTTGACACGATCTTCCCCCGCCCACCGGACACACATCAATTGTTTCCCTTTGATTTCTGGGCTCCCCCATTCTCCGCGCTAGACGAAGCACAATCAGCCAAAACGCCAATTAGGTCAACTCGCAGGCTAGTGCCAGCAATGATCCTTGTTATGTTCTGTCACTTCGTCTTTCCCTACAACCTCCGTGTCAGGCCAGGCTCAGAGAGAAATACTTCAATTAGACTCATGTTAATCGTTGTTCTTTTCTCTCTCTCTCTCTCTCTCATGTTAATACTGGTTTCTTCTCGACAACCTAACTGCATCTGGCCAGTCTCAGAGGGAGCCTGTCCACACACACACACACATGCGCGCGCGCGCAAGCACGCACGCACACACGCACGTACGTACATATACCCACGCCTGAAGTCACAAACAAGGTCACAACCCTCCACCATCTGTTGAGAGTTTCGGTTGGCATCGAGAGTTACGCTGGGCTCACACGGTTTGACTGTAAGTCCAATGAAATCCGTGGTAGAAAAATAATCCAGTCGTCTACAACAAATATTTCTGACTTAGACTTCAGGGTGTCCACAGCAGAGTCTCGTCTTGACCAAGAAACCATGAATGGACTGTAGCTTTCGACAGAGCCCACAGTGAGCCCTGGGGCCACAAGATCTATGCGATGACCGAGTTTCGCAAAAGCAATTCGTAGAAAGTGCTGTCCGTGGCCAGTGCCACAGATTCTGTACGTGATGGGTAGTCCGATCCGGTCCGATCTGTACATGATTGATACTGAATTCTGCCAATATTCCAGCTGCGTAGTGGAGAGACCCTGACCCTGACCTATAACTCACGTCCACAGTACAGCTCCCAGAGGATATTAAGCGGAAGATGGTTAGTATGTTGCAAGAAGGTGAAGGCATTTCAAAAGGACGGTTTGTTGAAGGTTTACGTGGTTGTTTTATTTTAAAACCATTTAAAAACCTTAAACAAAGAAGAAAAGGTTTTTTAAGTACAACAGATTCTCTCCCTTTTTAATAGGCAGAAATAAAATTCGTATGTAGTAGTTTTGAACGGCAATTTTAAGCCTAAAGCCTTCACGCTGTGTTTGACCTGACTCTTCTTAAAGAAAAAGAGCTTTGTATTTTTGTTTCACCTTTGATTATTTTCTGTAGTTTTTTCGTTATATTTTGTAAATGACCTTACAAAATATTTTCCCACAAGTCAAGGAACAGAACCTGATGTCAATTAAGACAAGTCCAGTTAGAAGATAGTTCGATTTCATTATCTCTTTGAACAGATTCGTTGTAGCCTGTCATCGGGCAAACTTCAGAGCTCGGTGTCTTGATTTGGAGAATCGATATTTCTGCACATTTTTTGTGTTTTCGTGGAGCTTTTTCTTTCTTTCTTCCGTCTTTCCTTTGTCCTTATATCAGAGGATAGGCCCCCACCTCTCCCCGCAAAGGTCGGTGGCGCCACCTCCCGCACTCCGGTGCAGTTGATTCAAGTCAGGTTTTGCTCCCAGACGTTATTCTAATTACTGCTTTTTGCTCTGTCCTCTCACGTCCATCTGCAGACCTAGACCACCGTCTTGTTTAATTAACTCTGTATATGTTTTTCTCAGACTGCACCTGTCTGTCTGTCTGTCTGTCTGTCTGTCTGTCTGTCTGTCTGTCTGTCTGTCTGTCTGTCTGTCTGTCTGTCTGTCTGTCTGTCTGTCTGTCTGTCTGTCTGTCTGTCTATCTAGTTTTTGAGGCCCATATTAAGAATGAAATAACCTATATCATCCACTGCGATTTGTACCACCAGATGTTGTTTGTGACCCGCTGCCTGTATATTTCGTGCGGACGTCGTAGATCAGTTTGGGACTACAGGTCGTCTGCCACAACAATGACGTCATCAAGTGTGCACCGAACTTGGCAAAATTGCGTTATTGGTACTGGTAGCAAAGATCAAATGCAGGATCTTTGGTAATAATGTGAACAGTGTTCACACAAATACTTTGACAAAAATACAAGTGTCTTAAAAGGCACTGATTCATCCGCAGCTATTGAAAGGTATGCGGGCCTGCGTGCGTGCAGCCAACGCTTTCGCCTACCTACTTAAGTATACTTACTAACCTGTATGCCAGCCTGCCTGTTCCTACCTACATGCTTGTCAGCCTGTCTACCCACAACCAACCACCCACCCACCCACCTGCCTACGTGGCTGCCTGCGTGCCTACCTACCTACATACATATATACACTCTCTGATGGTCCAAACAGATCTGATTTTCTTATTATTTCTACCCCCTTAGAATTTTAACATTAGTTAATAGCACAGTAAAGAGAAAAAGACAAAGAATTTCTATTTGGAAATGAAAGACTTGTGGCAAACAGCGTCCTCTCTGTCTGTCCATACCAGCTGCAGTCAGTGGAAATTTCGATCGTTGTGAAGACAGCCCGACTGGCTTCTCGATTGTGTATGTCGTCACCAGGGTGTGTTCACTCCCACACGTCTTCACGCCTTAGATTAACACAAAAATAGGGATTCTCCCGAAATTAACAGCTTTTCCCAAGCCCCTCCAGAGCGCCTGACAACTTTTAAAAAAAAAAGGGCTTTGCAATTTCCCTGTCTTTTTTCCAGGAATTTAACTGCTAGCGCTTTGGCCTCGGGTATGATAACATCGGACAGATGTCAAGCACCTTCAAGAGTTGTCGAAGACAGGTCTTGTGCCAGAATTAAATTATGGCGCAACATGCACACTAGAACTCTTCCCGAATAAAGTCATGAATGCTGTCGCAGGTCTTGACTTCACACTCCCGGCCAGGACATGCGCAGAATCTAGGGACAGGAGCAGCAAGTGACAAGTCAGTCCCTTATCGAGCTGGACCGGACTCCTCTGCCACAGAAAGAGACCCCATGAGTGGAAGAAATTAAAAAATATATATATAGAGAGAGAGAGAGAGAGTAAAAGAAACACACGCATTTGGAATATGTTGTATCAGCCTTTTTCTGGAAGCAAGCAAGCAAACAAGCCTATTTAGCTGGTACCCGCGTCACAACGTCTCGTCTACATCGGTTCGATAGTGTATTAGAGTGACCAAGAAAGGAATGCCATCATAGACAAACCAACACTAATATTGCTAATACTAGAAGACAGCAGAACAATAAAACTGTATTAAATATAATCGATATGCGCTTTAGATCCCTATGTATTTGATAGCTTCTGTTTCACTGTCGCGCTATCAAAAAGTAGTGATAACCCGAAAAACATGTAAACCTAAAGATTACTTCTCGACATTTGCATCAACCCATGCTGTTTGTTATAAAAACAGGCTCTAGATAATTTAAAATAACATCTAAATACGCCTTGAATAGTTAAATCCTTTAAAAAATATATTCAACTCAGCTTATGTTAGTCAGATCTACAGAACCTACAATAAAAGACCGTAATAATTCAGAAAAAAATCTTGCTAGTGCTGTTCGCAGTTAATACGACCCCGACCTTAACCAAAATCTTCGCTTCTTCGCGTGGCGTAACTGAGCCTATTCGTTCTTTGAAAATGGAGGGGTGGGATAGGGGCCATTTTCAGTAGCTAAAACTCCGAAAGCTGTTCAGTGTAAATGGACACTATTGCAACAGCCAAATGCAGTTCTACTCTGAGGGTCATGTGATAGCCCTTCAGAGACTGGCTACTGTGTGAGTCTGCGTGAGCATGCTGCATTGTGGATGCGCATTCGGGGGCGTGTTTGGGTCTTGAATTATTGTATGCAATTTGGCGCTTATAATGATAGTACTATTATTATTAATCGAGTCAAAACGATTTAAGAGTACAAACTGTTTGGTGTGGTAGTCCAAACGTGATTTTTATTTTTTGACTCTTCGAGGTTTGAGTGGGTGTAGAATCTGATCAGACAGTGTGCTCGATAACTTTGACGTTTGAATAGGCCAAGGTGCATGCTTGAAATTCATCGAAAGTACAAGGGTATGGCTAACACGTTCCTCGCCAGTCATTACCTTTGAAGAAATATGGATGACAGGTTCTGTGTCCTCTGGTTAGGCTGGAAGCTTTTTATCCTCTTTTTGTCTTCTCTAACGTCGACGGCTTTATAAGCAGTTCTCTTACATCGCATGCATGCGGAGTCTGGTTTATTTTTTTTAATGCCGTCCTTACTGCTCGGTCCAAGTGATCCAATTTTTCCCAGGGCCATGACGTTTTTCTCCATTTACAGCTTGATTACAATCATCAGCCTTATATGTGACAGTCCTGAAATTGGCTTGCTTAAGAACTTTGACTTGTTCTTGTCCTCGGACTTTATCAATCTTTTTTTAGATCATTGTCTTTCTTTCTTTATCGTTCTTTCTTTCTTCGTTTTTCTTGACTTCGGTAGCCCTCTATATCTCAGTTTCTTTTTATTTGCGCTCTACAAAATGGTCAGTGAGACAGTCAGTGAACTGGTTAAAAATATGCATTGTAGAACTCGTGGGTGTGTCATAGTCAAATGCACTGGTCAAACTAATATTAATTTTTTCGCGAAGGTGAGAGACTGTCCCCTTTGTATTGCGTCAGCTTTAATCTAGGCAAGGAACACAAAATAAGAGATGTAAATATAACTTGCACCATACTAAGAGGAAATCGATGTTATATCAGCGAAACACTTGTCTACCACAATGGCTACAGCCGCCCCTGCCTCTATTCAACCCTCGCTCGATTACAACAATTTTTTATCGCACTGTTGAGCATACTGCGCCCCAGCCTGCGTGCCAAAGATTCCAGAATATCCGGTAAGCGCAAGATAGCTCACTCAAAATTTCCCTGGAGTGAGAACCGTTACTAGCGTGGTTTCAACAAAAGCGAGACAGTATTTGTTACGAGATCCTCCCCGCTCCCCCAGCCCCCACAAAGAAATGGTTTCACTGAAGACAGAATTTAAACTGTACTTATTCCATACTTGGAGACAGACGAAATTGAAAGCAAGAAACAGAAACGCTTTTTTCCATTTTTTTTTGTAAGCCGGCGCGTTCGGCCAGTGGGAAGGGCAACAACAATATTGAAGCGATTGCTGCCAGGGCAGTATATCTTCCCAGGACTCTCGACCCACTAACGCTCATTTCGACCTCTGCAAACGCCATGTCGTTTTGGCAAGGACGTGTTTGTATGGCAAGTCTGTTTCGCCATCGACAAGGATTAGATTTATAACCCTACCCAGGATCTGAACGGCGTTGAATGGAGTCATATTCCTGATTTGGCCCATTCATGACGTGTTTTTAAATAGCCACGTTCGCGAATTAAGGGTGTACATTCGTCAGGTTACGAAAGCTCTTTATGTAGCTCTTGAGGACTAGGAGTAAGTTACACTGTGAACAGCAGACTCCCATAGACTACTGGGAGGTGACGTAAACGGATGACATCATAACACTTGACATGGACCGGTAGTTAGTAGGTGACGTCACTACAAACAAGTAAAACCTGCCCCTGTTTTAGGTCGTAGGGGAGTAGTAGTGTACAAGACCCCACTTTTCTGTTAGGTACCTATTCTCAGCTGAGTCAGCTCAGGAAAGTGTGATGCGGAACCTGGGTACTGAACCACCTCCTTTGCGTTCTGAGGCCTGCGCTCTAGCCACTCGCCCATCTGCTTCCCGCCACTAAAGCTATAGGACTTCAGTAAACCATCGCTAATTGTGCGTTGCACGATATCCCGAACTTGTGACGGAGATGAAAGGCAAAGCATCTTTAATCGCACGTGTTATAGAGTGGCAGACACTTCAAAGAACCGTCACAATTATGGAATGGCACCTGAACCGCATGTTACTTCTCTCGGCGCATAGTATTACGGACTAGCACGTGCTTTTAGTCGCTCGATGTCGTGGGATGATGCTTGGATAGTGTCGTACAACTTCTGCAGTCAAACGATGTAAACAGGACGTTTCCAATTGCGCTTTGTACACGCCTGCGTCTTTGCTGCGAGCCGAGCCACACGGGTTTTCGCAACATTCGGCCCACCTTCCTAGCCACAGCAGCGGTAATACAAATCGTCCATTTCATCGGTAAAGGGCTATTAAAAACAAATTCTCAAGCTGACTGCTTGTTAGTGGACGGAGCGATCGCGAAATGTACGCACAGCCGAGACCTCTCTCGCGTGTTTCCTGTTTCGTTGACTCGTGTCTTCCCCAGGGAATGAAGCTCCGAATGCAATAATAGATTTGCGAACACGTCTGTCGATCTTCTACTGAAGGTCTCCTCCACCATCCCGTCGCCATATTTTTCTCTCTCCCCACTCATCTTTCTCCCTTTCCCTCCCCACCCTGCCTTCTTTGTCCCTCCTCTCCTTCTCTTTCCTTTGTCCCCCCCCTCTCTTGTCCACACGCTCACCTGTTTACCTGTTTTCACCTTTAATTTCACTTGCACTTGCCATATCGTTCTTGAGCTCTGCTCATCTTTCGTTTCACTTCTCTCTTCTTCATCTTCTCTTTGTCCTCTTTGATCATTCCCACCTCCCCTTCCATTACCTACCCCCCTCCCACCATTCTCTTATCCTGGAAAACCCATACGCTTTTACGCAGCATGCCGAAATCAAAAGCAACTCCCAAAACACAGCACGTGATGGAAAACCACCTAAAAACCATGCGGAAACAGCCGACACGGCGCGCGGGCAGCAAGCAGGAACAGTTCCAACAACGAAAGCTGCACGTCCCTGACAAAAAGAGAACACTAATGGAAGAACAACTGAAAATAATTCTTTCTTTGACTACGTATTGCTTTGAATTGTTTGTTTGCATGCTTTTAGTCATATGTGTGATGCTTGTTTGCGCGTGTTTTCTATCTTCGGATATTGACTGTTACTGGGTCGCCTGGGGGAGTGTGGCGCCCCACGCGACGATCGAACAAGCGCCATGGATGATTGGAGGCCAGCGCTATAAGCACCGTGACCTTAACAGTTTTCCTAAGCTTCAGCGGAAATTTAAAATAAACAGATTTTGCAAACAGACGCTTTGTTCGAAGGATACCGATATATATATATATACATTAGCGAACTCCAGCTTTATGATAATTCCGTAACAGAGATGTGTGGGTGGGGCTGGGGAGTATTTTGTTAAGAGTGGTTGTTTTCTCGCTTGACTAGCTATAGGTGATTGGATAATTTAAATGCAACATTCTTACCCTTCTATGTGGCGGGTTTACGAAGAGTCAGGTGTTGCCTCTGGCTGGTTATTTTAGAGGAAAAGTTCTTCAACATAGCAGAGATTTTGTTTTAGGGATAGTCAACTATGCACTCACTCACTCACTCCCGTCTTATTAGTCAACTATGCACTGAAACATCGACTATGCTGATAGCTACAGTAAACAGGTCAGTGCAGAGAGGGAGTCCTAATGTTCAGGATATGGCCACTGACAGGGTCCATACAATAGATAATTCCAGGATATCATTTTTGGTCGCTACTGGATTCTAACCAGCAGTCACTACAGCTACCTTTTCCCTATGTGGTTTCCTCCTTGTTAAGGCAGTATTAGTAATAGTTTCAACTCTGCTTCTTAGGATTTAAATAAATTCTGTACTATTACTAAAATAAAAGTACTTTATTTTGCTTTGTTAATCACGGCTTGACACGCTTTTCCTTTCCTTTTAATTTTTTAACATCCTGAATTGTTAAAATTTATTTTAAGAGATTCAAATTAAAATTGTTTTCACTGCTCTAAAACGAGGAAGCGGAAACGCATAGAAGTTTATCTCCCTTGGACCGAAATTGTATTCTTCCGCTGTTTGACACTTTCTCGGAAAGAACGGAGGCTCTGCATACCAGCTCGCACGGCCATCAGGCAGTGTTGCAGACAAAATCTAAGCCAATTTTACCTTCAGTCTGTTGTAAACCGCCCTCTGCGTTAGAGATGGGGGCGGGAAGGGAGTGTCGATTCAGATCCAGTGGACAGGCAACACATGCTGGGATATAGGAGGGACTGGTCTAATTTGTGCAATTTTTCGCTTCGCCTAAAGTGAGATGCGTTCAGAAAGGCCAGAGAGAGCCCTCACACAAAATTCTCCTCTTCAAAACAACAAGTGGGGGGTGGGGAGGGAGGCGGGTCGACTCAAATTCGAGAGTTTTCTGTATTGAGATTTAGCAGCGAGCATTCTGGTTTTTCCTCGAACATTATTTTTCCATTTAGACCTCAAAAGCTTCTTCAGAAGGTGTGGCTAGAAATTATAGATTGCTGCCGGCGATTATGGATACAACGCCTTTGACACCAAAACGATTTGGAGCGCGCATACTTCGGGACCTCGCTTGCTCGCTCTCTCTTGCTCTCTCTCTCACTTACACACTCACGCTCACTCACTCACACTCACTCCTGTTCGTTAACCCGAACGCTATGAATACCTGAGCCATTTATCGCTTGTACACTTCTGATCGACACCGGAAACAGCCCACAAAGACACTCTATATTCTTAAAAATATCAATAACATTTAATACTTAGTAACAAAAATATTTTTTAAATCGACGTTTTGAAATTCACATTCCATCCTTATATCAAGGCCATCATCTTGATTGTGTTTGGCTTGAAGATCACCGGGCACCCATGCACGCAAATCGTCGCGCGTCTTGTAACAAGTAATAATTCGCGTATGATGCTTTGAATGGAATGCCTGTGGAGGTGGAACGGAACAACGTCGTGGAAGCGTCTGTGCACCAGAGCGTTTCGATTGTATGAGCATGACAGAACAGCATGGCGATGAGATGAATGAGGAATGTCGCTAAGATGGAGAAAAGAAATCCCAGAAATCATTCGTTAGCATTCCTATCCAATGCAAAGATGTGTGAAAACGGAACATTTGAAGCCTCTCTGTCTCTGTGTCTGTCTCTCTCTCTTTCTCTGTGTCTCTGTATCTCTCTTTCTCTGTGCCTCTGTGTGTGTCTCTCTCTGTCTCTCTGTCTCTCTCTCTCTCTGTCTCTGTCTCTCTTTTTCTCTGTGTCTCTGTGTCTCTGTGTGTGTGTGTCTCTCTCTCTCTCTCTGTGTTTCTGTGTCTCTCTTTCTCTGTGTCTCTGTCTCTCTCTCTCTGTTTCTCTCTCTCTCTCCGGTCGCTGCTTGGATCTGTCCTTCGTTATATGTCACTAATATTCCCAGGCAGGAACCTATACCGACAGACAAGCAAGAACATCCCAGATAAATGTGCGTGCACGTCCACGTGCATGCACAGACAGAGAGAAGAGACAGAGAGAAGAGGGAAATGGGCAAAGAAGAGAAACGCATGAGGGGAATGAAAAAGAATCAACATAATGTTCCAATGTCTACTGTGAGCAGAAGTAAATGTAGTCAATCTTTATTTACTACCTTATCCGACCTTTGGGCGGAGGACCCGACAGAAAACTTATTAAAACGGAAGTTAGCGGCATTTCCGTCGGCTTGCTTGCTCGGGCGGTCATTAATATTTGTCCTGTAATATAACGATTTCTCCTTCTCAATTAACTCTACAAGAGAATTTCAGATGGTGTTTTTGGACGAGTTCTCTTCGTGGGAATTCTCTTTATTTCATTTTTCGGAGGGACTGTACAGCACATGAGCTATAGCTGTGTACATAACACTTTTAGCATGTAAACAACTTTTTTAAAATTCATCTTAACGGATTAATTGTACGTCTAGGGCTGTAGCAGAGGATGAATAAACGTAAGGCTCAACATTTCGCTGGTACCCTGGCTCTATTTTTGTTGCTGGGGTAGAAATTTGGCTTCATGTCATCCAAAGCCATTTGATATCACTTTACAGGGATTCTCCACGAAAACAAGTCCAACAAGTCTGAACTGATGACTGCCATTTCAGCACCGCCCTGAACTGCCCTAAATGGTACATATATAGAAGTGCGATGTTAAGAGCTGATACTTAGCAGACATTGGAATTTGATGTGCTCGGTAGAAATATATGTCGGCTCCTTCTGCAACACCACGCTGAGATGAGGGGGCGTGAAGGGGGAAGAAAAGGTAACTAGCACATTACGAGGCCAATCGCGTGACAAACAGGACTTCCGGCGCTCACTCGTAACAGCTGGTTGTCGGACGGACATGACGCTTGCTGCAAGACATGGTTTTTTTTCCAGAGGAAAGCTTTCAGTGGAAACAGGGGGTGCTTTGTTTGAAAAACCCGAAGTTCTTTGTGGAGTCAATCGATCGGTGAATTATCTGCCTGTCTTGTGAGCGGTGAGGGGTGGCCCCTCCTCCTTCTCCTCCTCCTCATCATCATAATAATCATCATCATCGTCATCATCATCATCATCATCTGAGGCACCTATGAGGACTCAGCAACCAGGTTCCTCCATTTCTTTCTATCTTCTGTCCTGGGAAGATTTATCGGCCTGCACATACGTTAGCTTCCGAACACCATCTACTGTGGCTTTGCGACTGTCGGAAAACACTCTGAAGGGAGACTGCATCGAGGTTTAGGTGTTGCACAGGTCACGCGAGCTCTTTATCTAAATGCATCGTGCAGAATACAGCTTCCTCAAGATTTAGCCATTTTCTCCTCCTTGAAACATAACTCTCTTTCCCTCTCATCCATACAGACCAGCAAGCCAAAACTATTTTCCCGTGTAATGTTCATACAGTTGACCTATAGATGGATCACTCATATGAGACATATGAGAATTTAATTTGGTCTGGGTAGAATTAAGCCTAGCACAGATCGCGATTGCGCTACTGTCCTAGTCACCTCGGTGAAATAAACTTTCGTGGAGACGTAAGCATTTACGGGTAGGAGTAATTAGCGGTTAGTCTGGCCATGCTTTTATTTGTACTATAACAGTGCCAGTCCTTTGCTAATAAGGGTACCTCGTACCCCCACATGTCATCTCTCGACCTTGAGTTCCCGTCCCGCTTTCTTCTGGTGACAAGTAACTTAGGACTAATTCAAAATATTTCCCCTCTGGCTTCGAGTGCCGTTTTGGGGGGTGCTAAAATAATTACTACGATGAGTCTGGCCCCACAGCACGCCTACATGTAAATTCTTATGGAGTGACGGGAGTTGATTGAGCCTAGATGAAATAAGTCATGTGGTCATAATCGCGGTCTGCGATTGGCTGCAATTCCACCTGTGTGAAACTTATTTGTCCTAAGATAAGGAATAATCTGCCTCGTGTGACTGTTTCGGTCAACCGTGCTCATCGACTGCCACATTTCTCTTCTGCTGTTGCGCATGCGCGCTCTGAACTCGGGTTCTCGATTAGCCACGTCCTTTTATGAGCGCAGTATTTGGCATTTGCAAACCTTTTTAAAAGGCACATCTGGGTCAGTGACCTTCGGATCGATAAACCATTGGCAGAAGTCTGCTATTAAATTCGTTTATTCTGCTGCTTTGGCAAGAAGATTTGAATTACGTAATAGGTAAAGGACATTAATCACACAAACACGTTTTAAAAATTCTTTTTGAATTCTTTTCACGCCTTGCGTGTACGCGTAAGTGCAGACGTGCGTGCGTGCGTGCTCCTGCCTAGGCAATCTTTCTCTTTCGATCCTTCCTTCTCTGTCTTTATATATTTCTCTATTTCCCTCTCTATCTCTCTCTCATGCGCTCACACACGCGTGAACAAGCTCCAGCACACGGATACACGCATACACACGGACGCACACTGACACACACACATACACACACATACACACACATACACACACACACTCACACACACACATGTGACAATATGACTTCCGACTCAGATCGTGTTGTACAGAGGTGAGTGGATCCGGAATAGTTCAGTTTCTTGCCTGTTTCTTGGCTGTGGGGGGTACTGGATCATAGACGAGATCTAGTTTAATGCTCTGAAAATCGTCTGGGAACCGGAAGCGTGACTGCCTCAGGTAAAAGATTGTTAAGATGACCTACAGCATGTTCGCCTGCTTGATGCTTTTTTTCTGGAGCTGTTATGTTTTCATTTTTTTACGTCCTTGTCACAGCCATCACTGGCGCAACAAAACACATCCTGTATCCAGATATTTCATGTATACTGGGTAAATGCATCTTTGCAGTATGATAATGTTCGTGGTTACTTGCAGACTTTTCTTAAATTGACAAATGTGTCTGTTTTATTTTACCAAAACTAAGGCTTTATAACAGAAAGCACATTCGTACGGTTCAGGACGGCACGCGGGGCACGCTGGCAGTATTTTAGCCCTACATCAGACAGAGAACTACTCACGTTTAATTTGGTCAGACGTCCATCCGAAGACCTACATGTAATGGATTCACAACAACGCTGGAAGCCTAGGCAAACGTTCAGGAACAGGTTTTTTAAGTTCAGATCTCAAGAGACTACTGTTCTGAACTGAGACAAATTTTGTCAGAGACAGATTTTTAGACTTATTGCTGTTCCTTAAACTTAGATATATTCCAGTTTTTTTGGCCTGGACTTCTCTGGGTTTATTTTATTTATTCTACCCTATTAATCTGCAACAATAGACAGACTCTCGCTGCACAAGTCTAGACAGATTCCTTCCAAACTTTTTAAAGATTGTGGGGCTAACTGCATGCTGCTGGCTGTGGTATTTGCATTTGAAAACAGATCCTATCATTATCAGTCCTGCCTTTCCGGTCGTCACATTCACCTGGGTTGCCTCAGAAACCTTACTGGGTAATGCAATAAGCAATCACCTCAATTATTTCGTGAGAAGTTGTCAACAAAATTAAAATCGATCTTTCTGTCGCAGTTCCAACATATTGTCAAGAGTGCATTAGACAGAATGGTCTTGTGAATAACAACTACAGTGTGGATGGGAGTGCTTAGCCAAACCTAGGTTCTCGAGAGTGTTTGTCGCAGACCTCTCCAAGACTGCTGGTCTCCCAGTTTGTGTCGCGTAAATCTACCCTGAACGTGTGTCCGTCTACCAGGTCTACTTCAAGTTAATCTGCAGACATCAGCAGTGTTGAATAGAGAAATCAATGCACTCTCTCTCTCTTCTCTCTCTCTCTCTCAATATATATATATATACCCCTCAAAAGGGTTTTTAGACCAGTACAAACTGCATCTGCTATGTTATCCCAAAACACAAATCGGTATTCATAACGAACACAAAGTGTACCCCATTCATTAATTAATGTAACACTCAACAACAGATTTAATGAGATATCGAAATATTTTCATTGCAACAGCAACATTTCCTGTCATGAAAGACACAACCCACGTGTACAAAAGTCAGAGCAGATGCCGCACAGAATGATCAGCGTCAAGAACATGAGTTCCCTCCTCTATCCTGCATGCAAACAGGGCAGCGTTGACCATTGGACTGGGCCAAATGTCCCCAGCATCATGTGTGGGGGATCACCTGCCACTTTTGCTGAAACAAAAAGAACAGCTGGTTAAGGTCAACGGGCAGTGAGTGGTTTGCCCGCAGGCGACAGTCCAGCACATCCTACAGGTGCTCGATCGGGCTAAATTCCTGTGGATTTGCTGCCCAGTCCATGTGAGTCACTTGCTACTGCTGAATAAAAGTGGTGGCGATCCAAGCACTAGCTCTGGCATTGTTGTACTGAAGAATGGCGCCTGATCACATTGCACGCAACATTTGCAGTAAAAGTGGTTACAGAATGTCTTCCATGTGGTGCAGGGTTTTCTCCACGTCACGGCCATTCCTCCCAAAACCGTAATGGACACGTCACCAAATGGTCCACGCTCCCGCGCAGTGGCTTCATATTAATGCTCATCCTGGCGCCTCCAGACGCGGATTCTGCCATCGTCAAAGGATCTGGCACAGCGGGACTCATCAGTGAAGAGAACTCTGACCCAGCGCTGACCCATAAGAAAACGTTTAAAGAACATAAGCGTGTAAATCACCCTTAGAAATCCGTATCACAGTACGTAAATTGTCAAACAAAAGTAACAAAGAGGACGACATCATCTTAATTGCATGGCGGCCAGTGGTTTGGGGACTGCAGCCTCATCAATCTAGGCCTTAATTCTCAGCAGACACCTGAACATCTGCGCCGCGCAGAAAACATCACTCTGCAGTTGTCTAGAAGCGGACAGAACACACAACACAGTGCGGCTCGGGGCAGTGGTCTTCGGCCAGACAACGCGCAGCCTGCCATGGTAAGTGACACAAGCCGATTGTCTGAAAACGCATTTCGGGGCATGGCTGTCGGGCGACATTCATTTACAGTTTGGGATATTTGACAGAACGTCTGAACACATTGGGTTAGCCTTACCACTAGACACCGAGAATGTCTGGTGTGTTGGGGTAGGATATAACCAAGCGTTTGGTCGCCAAGTCCATTTCTGCCGAATAATATGCAATAAAAATAATGATTTGGCATAAAAAACAAAAATTATTTCTTGGACACAGTGTTGACAAGAAACAATCAGTTCTGTCCGATTACTGTTTGTAGAAAGACGCCAGTACGTGATCGCCCCTAACAATGTCTGACCATCTCCCTTCTTTAGACCAGTGTCGTTTCATTAGAAAGTCAAGTTAAAATATACAGACACGTCGGCCGAGAAGTTGAAATTGTTCAAGTTCAATAGAATGAGGAATGACGTACTGTACAGCAATACACCTGCTTGACAGGACCAGGACAGGAAAAAACAGCCTATCTCTCCCTAACCTGCGTCCGTCATAAGGAAGCACAGAAATAACTGAATCCAGTATCGACTCTTCATCATGCAGGCAAACCAAGTATGATGACAATGGTACATGAGTCTTTTTAATTCTGACCATACACGGGTCGTGTAAACTTTACCTAAGACTACATCTAATGACATCAGCCATAGACTGTTGAAGGCACAGGCACTTCGACCGAGTGTGTGTTTTTTTTTAAAAAACTTGCCTACTGCATAACAGTAGCAGCAGCCGCAACATCGCGTCGGTGTTGACATCAAAGTTTCTTTGCTGTAATAAAAGTTTGTTACGTCAACTGAAGCAGCCGTCGGGAATTTAAATCTCGAGAAAGTTCTGCTTCTAGCTTAAAATCGCAATCGCAACAAGGTGTGTTGACGCTTTTGTGTCCAGGAATAAAATCTTTGTGGAGTTATTAAATTTCTTTCGATGATAAGTTATTGTCTTAAATAAGATTTAGTCTGTGCCTTACTACTTGAATCTATGTTAAAGAACTGTGCGAATATTGTGATTGCGTGCGGTATTTTTTCCCATTTTTTTAGCTCAAAGTGAATGCCAAAAAGCAATATTCTCTGCACATCTTACAATGTTTTCCTCTGCATCTTCACAGCAATATCCCAAGCTTCCCAGTCCTTCTGTGCCACTGTACTATCTTCAGATTTTTTTCCCTTGCCACACAATCTTTATCTCCACTGACTTATTTCATTTAGAATTATTTATTTTCCCCTAAAGCAGAATGTGATGTCAATCTTGTGAATTTGCCATTCTTATACTTTTATTTTTCCTTCATTGTATGCACACATTTTTCTTTGTTTATTTATTTACCTAATTTCTATACTGGAGGGTGGGGAGAGACAAATCTTAACACTTGATTAAACTACGTTATAAACGGAAAATGTTTAGCATTTGTAAACTCACCGCTGGGGGGAAAACCCCAGGCAAAAACATGCTGAAGTTTGCTGCACAGCAGTAAGGGTGTAAGTACTGCTTTTAGTCAGGGTTCAAATGTGTGACGTTCGTTTACTGCTTGCAAGGATTCTTGGGCTGAAGGCCTAGTTTCTCCATCCTGGCACACCACTGTCTAAAAGCAAAAAGACGGTGTCACATGTAAACATCCAGTGCTTAACAAAACTGGAACTCAAGAAAATCAATCTGATGAATACAATTCCAGCATCGCGAGCAAAAGAAACTAAATGGGCGCTTCCTACACTTGGTTGAAGCCACAGGTGCGCTGGAGAAAACTGGTCAAACTTTATACGTGTTTTGATGTTTCGAAAATGAGCTTGGAAGCATGATCCTTCACGTACTTCAAGTTTGGACAAAATGGCGAATTACAAGCCTATACCTTCGGTTGGCTTTTTGATAAATCTCAACTAACTGTTGGCAGCAGGTGGAATTCAAGCCTGCATCACGTGATTTGTTGCTAACGGTCGCATTTAACGATCTCACGTTTTTGGTGCCCAGCAAGGTGAAGAATTTCACCTGGCATTTACCTGGACAGATGGCGCACAAGCAGTTTCTTAGGTGACTAAGTCCACAGCAAACTGCTCGCTCCTTTCCATTTGTTAAATGATATTTCTCCCAGCTTTAACCAAGCGCTCAAAATCAATTAAAATGACATCAAAGAGTGAGTTATGGGTGGCTGGATGGGTGAGTGGGTAGGTGAGTTATGGGTGGGTGGGTAGGTGGGTTGGTGAGTCAGTTATGGGTGGGTGGATGCCTGGATGGGTGAACGGGTGGGTTAGTTGTGGGTGGACAGGTGGGTACGGGTGGGCGAGTGAACGAGTGAGTGTTACGAGTGTTACGAACGAACGAACGATTTTATTGGTTAGGCCTTCGGCCCATATGGGCGAGTGAACGAACGAATAAGAGATTGATCCGGTGAGTGAGTGAGTGAGTGAGTGAGTGAGTGAGTGAGTGAGTGAGTGAGTGAGTGAGTGAGTGAGTGAGTGAGTGAGTGAGTGAGTGAGTGAGTGAGTGAGTGAGTGAGTGAGCGAACTGAATTGTACATATCACTGCTGTTTAAAACAGACAAGAATCCCGTCGCCTGGTCTCTTCATTCAGAGCGAGAAATACAGTGTTTTCATCAGATGGTCTTACGGAAGATAACACGTACAAGAATGGCGACTTTCGGCTCTAATTTTCCTTTCAACAGCAGTTTTGTCTAAAAACAAAACATGGGATCACACAAACGGCAGGAAGGTTCGTGTTTACTGCGAGACAGCGTGCGCGAGTTACGTTTCCTTTCTTCCGGTGTGCCTTTTATCTTTCTCCTCTTACCTGCCCACTGACTTCAAAAAACTGCGCGCCAGAAGGTAAAAGGGCGAGATTTTAGTTCTGTAGAACGAAAGTAAAACCTGAGGAACAGCAGTAAAGTGTTCCAACGGCTGTAGAGCACACTTTTTACCTCCGACTTCTGAGCGCCCCTAGACGTCATCCCATAGCCTGCAAGTGTAATGCACCATGTTGACTAGGGCTAAACAGGTTGATTTGCAGCATTTTATACATGCGAACCATTCTATGAGAAAACATAATGAACTCATCACTGCCGTCTATAGATGTGTGGATGTGACAGAAGACGGGAGAAAGGTTGAGAAGAAAGAGAAGCATATCAAAATACGTTTTTAAAGCGGCTTTAAAGTGTCTGCACGATAATGCATTTTACATTTGACAAAAAAATCCATCAATAGCAGATGAGGCAGAATAAATTACAAAAATGGAAAACGAAAATAGAAAAAAAGAGCGGAAAGGAAAGGAAAGGAAATGAGAGAGGAAGACTAAGGAAAGAGAGAAGATTGCAAAGAAAGAAAAGAGTAAACCCGCCCGATTGCAACAAACACTTTCTTTTCCTAAGCTCTAGATCTTTGCTACAGATCCGCCTGGATCAGCCTTGTGCGACTTTTCTCCATGATCTTTCGCTTTAGCAACCGATCGAGCAAATAATCAAATCCATCCATACAGCCCTCCACCCGCCCACCAGTCAACCAATCCATCAATCAATGAATCCATCAATCAGTTCATCGACCCATCCATCACGTGCCGGCGTGACGGCCTTGGCATGCAGATTAACGTTGGATTCCGACGGAAAGACGAACGTTTTCTGTCAGCACAGTCATTTCTCCTCCGTCTGCTCTGTATCTCCGGCACGCACGTGTCTGCTCTGGTTGCGTTACAAGCGACTCGCGCATGGAGGCGCGACTGATCAGAAGCCATCGCACGTCTGCACGAACTGCCATTGATTTCTGCCGTCTGTGCATCTGCCCAGACCACTTGCCAGACTGCGGAGGTGGAGGAGCAACCAACTTGGTTAGTACATCATTCCCTAGCTCGCCACCCCGCACATCGTGACGCCTCCAAGCCTGTCTTGGCGCAATCCTGGACGCCCTGGGCGAGAAACCAAGGTGTCGGCTTGTTGTTGCTACCACCACGGCCATCGTAGTCGTCATCATCAGCAGCAGCAGCAGCAGCACCAACACCACCACCACCATCACCACCACCTCCTCCTCCTCCTCCTTTCGGACTACTAAGTCAGACATTGACTTCACAAATCTGAGGTTATTCTACTGCGCACGTTTGACATATTTGTTTGTTGGTTTTGCATTTATTTGTTAACATTGTTCAGGGCAAGACCACTGGATAAGGCCCCTTCCCAACTCACACTGATCGATGGGAAGTTATTGCGGGTCTACGGGTGATGCAGTTTCACGTGGAAAATACGGCAGATCGTCATAGACACTAAGAGAATTCCAACTGTTTACGCTGGAAAGACTTGAAAGTGTAGGGAAGGGCGCTGACGCCCATTCATTGGGTCCAATACAGCAGTCGTAGGCAACCGGTCCTGCCATTGACACAAACGACAATTTAATTTCAACGAAACTGAGTCGAGTGTTGTTTACAGAAACATATTTCAGCCAATATCTAGTGGATAAGTGTCCTGGGAGTAAATTGAACGAACCGTCTGGATGAGTTCTCCGCGATTACTTTCATTTTCGGGGTAGCCAGGAGAAAGGGTCCTTGCCACCCGTAAGAAGGTTCGTAAGTGTGGATTCCGTATCCGCCACAAGTTTACAGGGTGGCTGTTAGGGGTTTATTTGGGGTACTCCGATTTCCCGAGTGCGTGGTCTGGAAAAGATGCTGACAATGACTTTTCAGCCTGACCCCCGACCCCTTCAGTCAGATTAACTTCATGTTCGCGGGGTGGCGAGCAGCACTCGGAGAGAACGTGATCCCTGGGTTAATCGATCGTCGGTCGTGTGAGTATGACGACAATTGGTCATGTTTATATTGCAGACATGATTGCACAAGTTCTGACAGAGCGCCATACCGAGGCAGTGCAATCTATTTTTGTGACCTTTAGCCACAGCCAGTTGCAGAGTAAAACATTCTGAATCTGACTTCGAACTAAATCTCACGCATGCGTAATATTGACAGAACTGTAGGCATGCAGTATAAATATTTTATAGGGTTGTGGATAATCTAATAAATAAAGCCGAATTCGTGCGTGAGTCCGTGCGTGCGTGCGTGAGGGTGTGTAAATAAGAGTATGTAGGTGGAGTGGGGGGGTGACAGAAAAAGAGAGCCTCCTTGCATGTATGTGTACTTTACAAATCTGCTTGGGCTTTTTAAACTGTGTCACATCACCAAATACGTCAGATCTCAGATCGGAAAAGTTACCCCCCTTTTCTTTACCAGCAGAGAAGCTCACAAAAAGTCTGCGACCCCCTTAAGTCAGTCTCGATCCGGGCTTCAGAAGTATCATTAAAGCCAACAAACGAGCGAGGAGTGCCGGGAAATTGATTCCTGAAGATGTGGGACGGACCTTGATAAAAAGAATTAGAGGAGGATGACATAGAGGAGAAACGTAGACTAGCGGGAGTTTCGATTATCGCCAGATTTCTGCCCTGCGGTGCACAATGGCGACCTATGCCCGCTAAATTAGATAGAACGGTACAAGATGCCTTCGCCCCCTTGCGGCAAGAATAGATTTGGGGTGGGGCTGGGATATGTGCTGTGTCCTACTGGATATGGCTCGTCGACTGATCTTTTAAATGCGATGATCGAGGTTGCATACGGAAGTAAAAGGCGTTTTTCAGCTTTAGAAATAAAGTGGGGAAAATGACAAATATATCCATCAACAGGGTATAGTTTTGTTTCCCAGTCTCAATACAAAAAGGCAGTCAAGCATCCTCTACACCCAGCAATCGAGCCACCGACCAATCATCTTACAAAAGTGAGAAGCTGCAGTGCCTCAGGAAGCTGCTCTCAGGATCAGCCCACGTGCTCGCACCAGCCGACGCCCGCGACTTCCCCAGCGACGTGTCTCGCTGGCGTTGGCAAGGAATGCAGCAGGACAAGAACAGTCTAAATTTGGCGCAGATTATAGTCATTAATTTGTCAGTTTAGGGGGGGGGGGCCTTCATGTCACACGTCTGGCTTGAGGAGATTGCTAATATGACTCGCGATCAACCACGTGTCCAATCATCTGTCGCCTTACGCTGCTGCTGCCGAAGATTCGGCGTTCACATCCGGCCAGTCATCAGAAAGGACAGAGACAAGATCGTGTCCTGTGATAAATAATATACAAACCCACAAACAGAAACATGAGCATGTGAATAATTGGATCGAGATATTTATTTTAACTTACACAGACCTACAGACTGACACATGCATGACAGATAAATGCACACACGCGCACACACATGCGCGCGCCCACACAGATAGGGGGTTGGGGCAGGTACAGTACAGTTGAGAAAAAGAAGGGAAGGTTGTGGGAAAGAGAATATGGCAGACATTTTTCAACCTCGAAACTGTTACACTTCGGGAGGGATACAACTAAAAATTATAAATCTGATAATTATACATAAAACAGTGAAAGAGACTATGTAAAAAGACAGATATTACAGTTTTTAACATCACACCCTGTGCCAAAGCACTCAGCTGTACATTTTTCCTACTCTCTGATTTGACATTTCAATTAACATGTACACCATATTAAGAAACAGTGCTGATTTTGTTCTCAGGACAAATTGAATAGATTTTAACAGAAAATATCGACATTTTCTTATTCTAAATTAAAATTCTACTGGGAAAAGCAGCTGTATTCGTATATTCAGAACTACAAAATTTGTTGCCATGTACTTAAAGTCGACCGATTTCTTAGCACCCTTCAGTTGACCTTCCTGTCGGCTGCAACAAGTTCATTGAATAAACCAGGACAACAAGCCACTGCTTGCAGGAGTTTGCGAGTTACACTTCTCTGTAACACGCGGTTTTCATTAACTTCCAGTAGCTTGCGAAGCCCTGGCAGTTTCCTGTTGTCAGAATTTCAGATGTCTCCAAGTTAAATCAGGATTGTCGTGTCCCTGTTGGAATTTTCTTTTATCTAGTCTACACTTATTTTCATTTTGCTCGATTGCTTTTTTCATCCTTTCTTCTCCCCACCACCCGGTTTTCTCGCACATTTATTTATCCACTTATTTTTCTTTCAAACTGTGTGTCATACACATTTATTCACATCACCCTTCACGTTGTCTGTCTCCCCACACTCCTCAGCTAAGCTGTAGCCTGCAGCCCTGGTGCTGTTATATTAACTTGAAAAGACATTTCCTGGCCCTTTCAACATGAGTAGAGCCAAGATATCTCGCTAAAGTTTCGAACACCAACGAAGCGGACTTTCTGCATTAGCGTTTTGGCATCGTTTAATAAAAGATAATCAGGCTTCGGTTATAAATATTTCAGTTTTGAACGCGCAGCTGCTATGATTCGACCGGAAACAGCACCGATGAAAATCTAATGGATATGCATGACAGAAGAAGAACATATTTATACTGGAAGAACCCCAAAAAGTGCTTGTTGCGCAGTTAAACCTGTAGTGTGACTCTCTGTTCAGGTACAAATGTTTGCCGCATACAGGAGAAACTTCGACCTCTGATGAAAGCACACACACGCATGCACAGGTACGCACAGGCACAAAAAAATATGTGTAGGGGCCGGTATGCTTGTGTACTCATATATACGAGAATATATATATATATATGTTACTGATGTGTGCATGCGTACTCACATGCAGTGCACTCTACTCTCGCCCCTATCCCCGCCCACGCACTTAAATGTCAAAGATGGCGATAGTTTAATTTGTATAGTCACAGAGACACATAAATACTATTTTGCGGAGAGGGCGCGCTATAGCGTTCAAAGAAAACGTCACCCCGAGACCTCACCCAAAACTAACATGACCACAGCGATGGAGGTTCTACCCCATCCGTCCCACCGTCACCACGAGCACAGCAGCACGTCTGTAACACAAAATACACAAAATACACACAACTTTCTCATTGGATAACAATTAATTGTTGAGTGCATGCTAGCTCAGTAGCGCAATTTTCAATATTTCTTTTAATAGAGAGAGAAAGAAACTTGAATATTACATTACGCTAGGTGTTCTTGAAGGCTGATGGCATGCTTCTACGATTCATTTGTCACTGAATGATTTTATGGTCATGTAAAACTAGAATTTCGGAGTCTTCGCACAGCCTTGTGTTTTGCAGAAGCACGCTATTGTGTAGTGTAGGGGAACCAACCCCTCGAGATGTTTTCAATTTTGCATAGGCGCCTCCCTTGAAAATTTTCTGACTCTAATGTGACTCCGAGCTTATGTGGAATAGAAAACCGGTGCTCCTATCAAAATTGAACTGCTACTTTAACAATCATTGTTTCCTCATTATTATTGCTAATCTTATACATTCTTTAGCATGATGATTTCAGTAAGGACGTCACATTGTCCTAAGTCTGTTCGTGTCTGAAAATATCATTATTCTAAGATTGCTATGTCCCGATAATGACTCAGTCCGATTCTAGGGATTCTAGATGGTCACAATACCGAAAAGACATCTGAGAAGCAGACCGTGGGTCTATAGTCTTTGCATGCGGTAACTGTTGAATAATTCAGGATGTCCGAAAGAAAAGTTTTGAATGTAAGTTTTTATTTAATTATTCAGAGGCAGATAAAACAAATGAAAGATGCTTCTGTGCGCTTTATGTCTTTGTTGTTTGAGTTTGAGAGGCGAAGCATGATGATCGCAAGTCCGTTGATGAATATCAAATATGATGTGTGTGTGTGTGCGCGCGTGTCACTGTGTGTGTGTATATGTGTTGATATGGTCATTTCAGAAATACTACCCTCCAGATTTCGATCCTTCAAAAATCCCGAAACTTCGAACACCAAAGAACAGAACTTTCAGCATTCGTATTATGGCACCTTTTAACATGAGGTAAGCCGGACTTTAATTTTATTAGATTCGATAATTGACGGATACTTTCCGGTTTTCGGGTATTTCTAATGAACGAAATGTGCCTGCAGCTAAATTTAAAGTTGGTATGACATTAGCTGTTTCTGGTATTCTCACAGCCATTGGACCTGGAAAATCTTCCAATAGCTTATTTTTGGAGGCAGTTTTTCGTCTATTTCCGTATGGGTATGCCGTATGGCGAATCGCTGTGCATCAATTTTGATTCCAAATTACAAAACTTACTATAGCCAGTTTTTTTATTTTAATAATTTTATTTTCTCCTTCTCCCTTCACCATTTTCTATCTTCACTCCGTTTCCCCACCCATTTTCTAGGATGTTTTTCTTGATAATTAAAAAAGACTGCGCCCTCAGGCAGTCCATATCCAAGGGAATTAAGTAGTCTTCAAAAAGGCATCTTCATAGGTCTATGTATGGCAATAAAAATACGTGGTTCTTTTATCTTCTATTGCAAGACAGTTTTGTTTTGTTAATGTTTATGAATAAATCAGGGTAAAAGGAACCAGTTTAAAGGAAACAAGTCTTTTCCCACTCTTATCTGACTTTTTTCCCAAAAAACAGTGGTTTATCTGCAATGCAAAACTGATGATGCTCAAGCAAAACTCGGAAAGTGCATCACTACGCCTAGTGGATTAAATCTGGCTCCTTTTTACGAGACACATTTTTATTTGGACAAATGGTGTTGGCGTCATTCTATGCAAAACTAAACTGGCAATCAGTTCTGTGCTTAGTTTTCATCTAGAACCGAATGGCACAAGATTGGGACACAAAAGAAACCAAGTGTATGGCAATACAAAAGTACAGCGATTAGCTAATTTCCAGGCATTTAAGATCTGTGAACATGCAGTTGTTGTGAGTCTACCGGAGACCATACAACTATAGTATATGGATGTAAGATGTCACATTTTCTATTATGTTACATTGTCAGTAATAAGGACTGTTCTCTCTTGTTGCACAGTACAATATTTAACATGATATACTGTTCAGCTACAATTGCAAACTGTTGCTACATGACAGTTGCTGTCTCATCAAACTCGAGTTCCTTTATTTCAGATTCCATAATACAGAAACCATAGTCAGTGGGCAAAGAAAAGATAGAAGTAAATTCATAAAAGAAAAAACTGAAGTTCATACCTGTAAGAATTACAATGCAGGTAGAAATCTTTTTGCTTCAACTAAGTTGTGAAGGCAGAAGTCTGCCCTAATGGTCACTGACATTGTTGTCTGCCCTGCTTAATCCACAACACTACAGTCTACCAAAACTGAAGTGCACTAACATTAACCTGGATAATCATTTTGTGCTTTTTTCTTGGGGGGGGGGGGGGTCTTGAACACCAGCCGGCCTCACTTTTCAGAATGAAGTTAAAATCTAAAAGAAGACAATTTTTCTACTGCAATGTGCATGCAGACTGCTAAAACCATTTTAACATAAATGATACACTGTGGTTTGAAATGTCTCACACAGGACATACTTCTTGTATTCGCTCCTCGTTGTTTGCATCTGCTTTTTGATGACCAGTGCTGCTGACACCATTAACACACTTGCTTATATTGATTTCTTACAGGTGTAATGTGTGTGGAGAATATATTTACAAGGGGAAGAAATTTAATTCAAGAAAGGAGAATGTTGACGATGAGGACTACCTTGGTCTCCGCATCTTCAGGTTCTACATCCGTTGTCCAAAATGTGTTGCTGAAATTGCATTCAAGGTATGATATGGAGCACTGTATTGAGTTTTTGTCAAAACTGTCAATGAGTATGCTTTTGCTTTGTTGGTATTTAGGGAAGCTCAGCTTTATGTCTCTTTAGTCACACTGCTGCTCAGTCCTATCGGGGAAGTTCACTCTATGTATGTACTAATGTAGTATAACTTAAATTACCTAAATATACTTTCAGTGCAGAAGAGTAGTCACAGGAATAATGTGTTCACATTTTACAGCAAGTCTGGCTTGGACTGTGTTCATATGTTAGCACTTACATTTATTTTTGGTGGGAGGTGGGGGAGAGACAGTGGCAGCCTTTTTATCTGGGGTGGGTTTAGCTCATCACCAATGCCATAAAAAAAGCCATAACTTCACCTACAGTCTCCATCGTATGTACCATGGCTTCCCCTCTAGTCTCCAAGTTTGTTTTGAAAAAAAGAAAAGCGTATGGAAAAAGCTAACAGTGATAAAAACATAATTTTAATGCTGTTGGCAATTAAAATTTAAGAGGAATAAAATTGTTCATACCTGAAATTCATCTCGTGTGAATTCTATTCAGAAAGCTGCATTGAAAAAAAGTATCCCAACTGACTGAACTTTTAACATGGTGGAACGTCATTAACCTAATGATGTGGCACGTGGTGTGGTCAGGGAAAATGCTTTGTGTCCTCTCTAATATTGTCTCTTTTGTGGTCTAAGGGAAATAACTATCGAGAAGGGTTCATGTATCTGAAAACATGAGTTACTTCCCTTTTTGCCAACTTCTGATTAGCCCTTTTTAAAAAGTGCTATAAATCTCCCACTCCCTTAAGTTTTTGTAAACATGTAAACTTAGTTTAAGCTTCTCACTCTCCAGTTTTACCTGGATGATGTGAGGCACATCTGGAAAATAAGATCATGTGAGGATGATCTGGTCTTTCTGCAGACAGATCTTCGTAACACAGACTACACATTAGAAGCAGGTGCAACAAGACTGTTTGAGGCAGAAAAGCTGGCTCAGGAAATGGCAGAAAAAGAACGTAAAGAAAAGGAAGAAGAGGAGCTGAACCCTATGAAGGTAGGTCTCAGCTTGTTAAGATTGTCACACTTATCTTTGTTCTGTGGTTTTACTTTGTCTTCAGGTTAATCCTCTAGGGATTGCCTCAATGTTGAAACACTAAGACGTCCGCTTATGAAGCGTAAGGTAGAAGTTTGGACCCCAAGTCATACCTAAGTTAAGACGTACAAAGTAGATCCCAGTCTTTCTTTGTAGGCGGTACAATCTTTGGTGATTTTGAAAAATTAAATAGAAGTCGTAACCACAACACAGATTTCATTGACACATTTTTTAAAACAAAAATTTCAAAGAAGAAATTATAAAGCTTTCTTATGTGAACAATTCCCTAAATTTAGTTTCTAAGTTTGTTGCTCATTAAAAATGTAACCAAAGCGTCATGAACAAAAAGACAAACATGATGTTAGGTGAAATTGGACTTGCTTGTCCTTCTGTTATTGAAGCGGCCATGACAGTGCAAATCTATTCCAGGTACTAGAGAACCGCACCAAGGCCAGCCGCAACGAGATGGACCAGCTTGATGAGCTTGAGGAGCTGCGAGAGATCAACGCGCGCCACGCCAAAGTAGACACAGATTCTCTGATTGAGAAGCAGCAGCTGTACGAAGAGCATCTGCTCAGGCTGCAGCAGGAAGAGGAGGACGAGCTGGTGAGGTGAGTGGTAGCAAAGCCCCGGCCTCCCCCAGCTTCCTGCCTCTGTCTGGAGAGATTTACGCTGCTGTAGAAAGCCCGAGGATGTAGGTAGGATTCTACATTCCTGGAACTGTGGCCGTGCCACATGATGAATTTTGTTGATCACTTTGGGGTTTCCCCTTTATCTTGTCCTGTCTCCTATGGGCTTAGCGATTTCTGAGATTAGTTGGGAGTTAAAGATCCATTGTCACAAATGAATTGTGCAGAACGCACAGTAATCTCTACCAATGCAAGTAAGGGGACATTCTGAATTCAGTTTCGTCAAATATTTTCATATTGCAGTGATGATATGCATGCTCTGGCAATGGTGAATGTGCAGGTCAATACTTGCCAAACAGAAAGGTGCCACAGTAAAGCGGCTTGCTGATTCCGACAGTGATGAGGAAAGAAAGAACGAGCCAGCCGTCAAGAAATCCACAAAGCCCACTGATGTTCTTCTGACTGTAAGTTGTTAGCCTAGCACAGAGCAGTCAAAAAATGATTATTTCTACATCCTGCCACACTTTTATTAGTTTCGAAGCTGCTGTCTCCTGAAAATTACCTATGACATCTTTCCTGATTAATACAATGACCCTGCAGGGACCCGCAGGGCTAAGCAACCCAGAGGCCGCATAGATTTACACGTTTTAAAAAAATACCGCTTAAAAACTACCACACTCACAGTAATATATTTTACATATTTAGAAAGATCTATTCTTCGGCATCACAATGGAAACAATACTTTTATTTAGAAATATTAAATACTACTTACTGTTTGGTGCCAAATATAGTAACTTTTTGCACACACAACAAACGAAACACGTGTAGCCATTGTTAACGACGGAAGTAGACCTGGCCAGCCTCTACACTAAACCTCGTTTGGCAAGCCGAAACTGTTTCCGAAACTCATTTAGACAGTGCAGGGGAAACAAGCGATGATAGAGCTTTACAATGATACAAAGTTTACCTCCCTTACACCGTTAAATGTGTCGCTGCAAACACCGTGGACTTGCATGTCATTTAGGTCGTCGCAAGTTAGCCAAACCCTCGAGGTCAATGAGTTAAAAGGAATTGTAAAAGAAAAGAAATAACAGCAACACATTGTCACTGTGCCTTCAGATGTGCTAAAATGTTAGCACAGTGACCCAGTGGGGAAGCAGATGGCCAGGCAGAGCACTGACCTAAAAACTTGAAGGTGCTGGTTTGACCCAGCTGTGAGTGGGTACCTGATCCATGAGTCAGGGAAGGTAAGGCAGAAAGGGAGAGAAGATGGGCATTGCCCTCATAATGGTGTCCCACAGAAAAGTGGGGTCTTTTACACCCCTACTCCACTGTGACCATGAAAAGCTTGCAAGACAACCTTTACCTTGAATGACATAATAACATTTAGACCTTCTAAAGCCTAGAAATAGATTGGGTTGCACGATGTGCCAGTGGCAGTCAGTAACCCATCAAGCCATTATATACAGATTACAGTGCAGAAGGAAACACTAAATATGCTGAAAAAAGTCAGGGAATTGTTAAAGTTGCTGTCTTCCCACATATATAATTATATATATATAGTTTATTTTGTGAACTGCATTTTATCTGTGAGTATATATTTCCACAAAATCTTCTGATCAGATAATAAATGTCATTACAAAAACTATTTTTAGCATTTTGATAAGTGCTGTGCACTTCCATGGCGTAAGCTTCTTGATCAAAAATCAGTTTAGTGCATGAGGCGTTCTTTTTGCTGATGCCTAGACTACTTGCTGTCTTCCCACACTTGTCTGCAGCAATATCTTTTCAATCAAGTATTAACAATTTACTAGATCAATGGTGTGTGTGTGTGTTTGATTAAACATGTCCTTTATGAAAGTCCTAAAAACTTGTGATGGGTGAAAATGCTCTTTAAATATACAGTTAAGGTGTGAATACTCATTACAATAAAAATAATGAAAATCAGAAGTGCTGTTACAGGCAGTAGAAATAACATCAAGTGCACAATGCAAATGTACACAGAGATTTTAATTACCCAGTTCAGTATGTAATTACCACACTCATCTCACACAGGAGGAGCAGAGTCAAGCACCGA
This sequence comes from Lanistes nyassanus, assembly GCA_004794575.1. Classification (NCBI taxonomy): domain Eukaryota; kingdom Metazoa; phylum Mollusca; class Gastropoda; order Architaenioglossa; family Ampullariidae; genus Lanistes; species Lanistes nyassanus. The sequence continues at coordinate 74,016 of SMGT01004681.1, forward strand.
CTAGTCAGCAGCCACCCAAAAGTGAAGAGGTGTGGAGAAAAAGTGTTGGCACCTTTTCTTCAAAGGCAAAGATGGCAAGCCTGGTAAAGCAGAAACCCATTGCCAAAAGTGCTGACACCAACAAAACCAAGGACAACAACAGTCTTAGAGATTCTGATCAGAGAAGCACACCTGGTGAGGACAAAACCAGTACTTCCAGTGACAGGGACAAAATCACCCCTCCTGCCACTGAGCTTCTTAATGGTGCAGCGACCAGCAACAGTCTTGGATTGCTTAGTGGATATGGGAATGTCAGCAGTGGAAGTGATTCAGACTGACAGCACAAGCATGCCTTAGTTTGCATTATGTTCATGTATGTCGGGAGATGGAGCACTGGGTGTGTTAATATTATTGCTAATCACTGGTATTGGGAGCAGGAATGGTAGTTAAGGAGGACCTAGATTTTTCACCATTCAGAGAGTGAGGTGTATCCTCAGACATGTTATTCTACAACATGTTCTTAGCATTTTGGCTGAAGAAGTATGTAAGGTAACTTTTAAAAATCATCATAGTAATTATTTTTTCTTTTTTAAAAATCTGTTTTAAACAGTTAGAGAGAACACAAGTTTCCAGCGCCTCCTAGCTTTAAGTCCTTGTAAACGTTTCAAATTTGGTGGACTGTCGAGCTGCTGCTGTTGGATTGTATAAACTGTATACAGTGATATGTGTATATATATATTAACTATTGGCAAGTTTTCAACTTATTACGGGACAGATGAGGAAAACTTCTCAACATTGCCCTCGTTGGTCAACTAGACCCTTTGATTAACAAATCTTAACGAAAAAAATGCGTGATATTCATTACAATTTACACAAAATGTATGTTTGTTGTAACAAGGGAGCTAATGCTACGTTTATAGCCATTAAAAATGTTTCATTTTTCTTGGAGTGATACCTCCTCTTTTCAAGGACTATGTAAAAATCATCATGCTGATGAGATGTTGATACATGGGGGAACAACCAAACATTGCTAACTCCGAACAAAACAATTTTACAGTATGCAGTATGCACATATATACTGCGTGACAGCTGGTGAAGCAAGTTTGTCATGCTGTGTCAGTGTGTGAATGTACATTTGAATGCAGCAATAATCTGAGCAATGTTGCATGGTTTAAGTCATGTGGAAGATGCATAACCATTTATGCAGCTATGTGTTGCATCACTACACATTTATCACAGTTATGACTAACTTGTAACTATTTATTTCCTGGGGTGAACAAATTACTGTATCAGGGTCAGGCATGGGAATTGGCAACTGGTGGAATTCAGCATTTGTTTGGTTTGCACCAAAAAATTAGGACAGCCCCCCCCCCCCCCCCCCCC
>SMGT01004681.1:82695-99337 GCA_004794575.1 Lanistes nyassanus
CACCGTGGCTTCACACCACAGTTACAGTATCAACACCGTGGCTTCATACCACAATTCTAGTATCAACACCGTGGCTTCACACCACAATTACAGTATCAACACGGTGGCTTCACACTACAATTACAACATCAACACCGTGGCTTCACACCACAGTTCCAGTATCAACACGGTGGCTTCACACTACAATTACAACATCAACACCGTGGCTTCACACCACAATTACAACATCAACACCGTGGCGACAACATCAACACCGTGGCTCCACAACACAAACAAATCTCCATCAAACTTTGAAACTGAATTAGGAGTTTCCACAATTTGTAACGTCCTTTGGACGGATCCTTTCTAGCGTGGCCTTCAGCGCAGCTTCCATAAGATAAGAAGAGGCCAAGAGAATTCTCTACAAGTCTATTTATATGCCCACAACAAGACTACACATTCTCACGCTGAAACTATCCCATTCCCTCCTATCAGTAATTGTCGATACGACCCTGGGGTGGTCTCCCCTTGCCGTGGTCACCTGGAACGTGACACGGCGCTAATTCTGTCCAGATGTCAGGGGAGACAAGCCCATAAAACAAGATACGGTAAACAGCTCACCGCCGCTGTGCATGTCTTCCATAGGCGTCCACTTACCACACGCCTAGGGGCCACACACTGACTAACCCCATACGTTACGCGGATGTCTGCGGAGAACAATGTATACAAGAAAAACAGGGCGATTCCATTGACCGTAAGAATATGGAATCCTACTTCATTACCCATTTTGGTACCATGGCACCCATTGGTCTCAACCTCAAACACTGACACTCCACCTCCCTCTGTTTCCTCTTTACCCCTCCTCTCTCTCTCTCTCTCTCGTACTTCTTTTCTCTCACCTCCTTCTCTCCCACACTGACTCTCTCCACCCCGCCCCCTCTCCACCCCCACCCTTTCCTACCCACCTGGCGATGGCTGCCCCTCTTTTTAACCCTGTTTACTCACTGTCCCTTAGTCATTTTCCTGCTGTCCAGCCCATGCGCCACATCTACTGAAGCTAAGTCCTTTTCTTCTGTTTTCATTGTTGTCGTGTTTTCGTCGTTTTTGTGTCGTCCTGATGAAGGGGTAGTGCCCCGAAACATGTAGATTGTCTTCGTCTTTGTCATGTCTTAGCTTGGTCCAGTTCCCTTGTTTTAAATTTGAGAACAATGTAGATGACAGCGGTCTATGCGAGGCTTTATCTAATTCCATGCCCTCCTCTTATTCCCAGACATCAAGATCGAAAGTGAAGATCATGATCGCTCTGACCTCGAGTTGCCAGGGCAACAGCTGCAACTGCTGCAGGACGCAGTGACTTACAGTAAGCTCTGTCCCATGCAGTGTGTCTGTGTGTGCGTGCGTGTGTGTGTGTGTGCGCGCGCATAACACCTTCTATAATGATGAAAAAGTACCAAGGGTAAACCTAAATTTTAAACTCAATCACAAGGTAACGGTACACCAGTAGTTCTGCTGCTGTTCAACGCGGGTCCTCTGAACATCACGTGGGCAGATGACAGTCCAGCTGTGGTCGCCATCTTGGAATGTTTCTTTCCTGCGCAGGCCACGGGGACTGCACTCTATCGCGTTTTGACCAACTACGGCGGAGTAAGTTCCCCTGCCGGCCGGCTTCCCGCCACGTGGCCACTGCTGGCATTAGAGGTGAGATGTCGGGGGACTTGGGGCAAAATGTCTTCAGTGGCCTTGCCAAACCTCGGAACTCGATTTCGCGCCAAAATAAGATACGAGGTTTGACAAGGACACTGACGATGTGCTGGACAGGAAGGGGTCTTGAAGATTTGTGTCCGTTGTCAGCCATTTACTTTTCGATGAGATCTTAGAAATTTTGCAGGACCCTCTTACTTACTCATTGTCCTCTGCTTCATAAATCTCCTCCAGGTTTTTCGTCTTTGTGTTGTAACAGTCTTGCTGGCAGCTTCGAGGATGGATTGACTGGGAGTTCAATTTCCAGCTCACCAAGCTGCGAGTTATAATTGTTCTTGATCATTTGGCAGATCCCAGACATGGTGAACTACTCGATGGCTGGCAGAACCTACCGGTATTTTGAAGGTCAGACACTGTACCCTTTTGGCTACGGCCTGTCCTACTCGACCTTCACCTACAGCGGCCTGAAGGTCCCGCCCACTGTAACCCCAGGTCAAGACCTTACGCTGCAGGTCACAGTCAACAATACGGGACAGCACACTGCAGATGAGGTAACATGCATTTGAGACCTTGAGGGCGTGGGTGATTGCATGCATATTTCTATGTTTTGTTTTGCTATTGTTTCATATGTAATAAATTTTGTCGTGTTTTTAAGTGAACTCCTCTGGCCAGTTTCAAGCCTGGATGAGAAATGAAAGAGTTGGGCAAAGAGTTAGCTTTCCCTGCCCCCCAAAATCTGCAAGCTACAGAAATGCGGAGGAGAGACATTTCGAACATGTCAGTCCTGGAAGAGCGAGGGTTCCAGTGGGAGGACCTGTGGCGCCGAGTAGTGAAAGGCAGATTCACGTGGAAGCATCTTGGCCGACTGTCAGCCTTTCAACCAGGGCAGCCATCACTGTAGGAACATGGAACGTGAGGACCGTGTATGAAGCTGGAGATACAGCACCGGTGACTTTCGAAACCAGCTCGCAGCACCACAAGCCCTCACATCCCAGTGAAGGAAAAGAGGTCGGCCAGAAATACCTGGCGTCGTGTCCTTGAGGCATGGGCCACGTTGAGACAGCTAGAAAGCCTGGAGCATGCCCCAAGAGGGATACAAGGCGATGATGACGACGACATGACGATGATGGTGGTTTTAAGTTATGAACAGACATGGTGAACATGATTTTGCGTAGATTTTCTTTCAGTGAAATTTATTTTGGTTAACAGGTTACACAAGTTTACATTGCATGGATGGACTATCCAGTACCCACACCCATCCTACAGCTTGTGAGCGTCACGCGTACGACAGTGACCTCTGGCGAGGCCTTGTCCCTGACCCTGACAGTGCCTGCACAGTACCTGGCTGTGTACACGGACAACGGCTGGAAGAATCTTCCAGGTATGCTACGTCAGTAAAGCCATTGAATGTACGTTGAACAGACAAATTGATTTATCTATTCTTTGGCAACTAAACAGCCTTAGGAAACCTCTGTAAACTTGTTGTTCGAAGACTGATTTGTATCCCACTCTCGAAGAACTCTGTGCTGTTGGAGTGAGGAAAAAGTCATCAAAATATTTAATATTTGTGTGCGCGCGTGTGCGTGTTTCAGGTAAGATACGGGTGTACGCGGGGGGACAGCAGCCTGACCAGCAGCGGTCTGTGGGCTCCAACGTCTTGAGCGCCGACGTCATCATCACAGGAGATAACGTCATGTCCACGTGATGCCGCTAAAATCACCATTTCTTTGGACGCTGTGCTAAGCACTAAAACAGTGCTTTTGTATAATATACCGTAGAGCTTTGAAAAGGATTATCTACCTTCACAGCTGTAAACTGAAGGACTCGACCTGATTAATTGCTGTGAGAGCGAAACGGTTAGTTTTGCGACGGGGACAGTTTGTTCTTACGGGGACGCACGTTGGGAGACTAGAAAGTGGAAGTGGGAAGCTGGGAGGACGTGCAGTGTCTAGAAGAAGTCGAGTCCTTTTGTCACTTCTCTACATTGCAGTACTGCTGTCAGTGGCTTGGCGTGAATGATATTATGAGAGACTACAGTCACAGCGTTACAGAAGTAAAGTTCTTAGTGCATTTATCCGCAGAGAAGAAGTACAGGTGCACCTGAAAAGCCTGAAGACTACCGACATAAGGTGTCTGACGTACAGCAATATGACGTGTACGTATAAAGACGTGATTGATGTAGATGCTTCCAGAAACCGAGAAGAGAAAAAAGATGATTAAAACATACTGGGCAAGTGGCCACTGTTACGAGGCTAATCTACGTCCATGACAGGGTTTACATCCTCATATATTGTTATGTCTAATGTTTTTTCTTTGTCGACACTTGTAGTCTTCTGCATTTTTATATTTACTCGTAGTTAGACCCCATGCAGTCTGCGCTGGCACGGACCTATAAACCTATGTGTATATGTCAGTGTTGCTGGTGTCCTGCGCTGTAATGAAAACGAATGTTTGAGAACTTTTTAAAAATGTATTTGTGTGCTCAAATTGTGGCCACAAAGTGTAGTTGTCGGGATTTGATTTAACTCTCGTGTATATCTGGAGCATGACATACCGTCAGCGCGAAGCAAAAAGCGTTATTATGATAGTATTTTCCGAACAAAGCACACAGGCTGTATGTGTTTTATGATGCACGACCATGAAACTAAAATAAATTGCTAGAAAATGGTTACAGCCGCCGGGACGTCTCAAAATCCCAAACAAACCACTAAACGTGGAAACATGTTTTTAGAATAACCATATTTGCTATAACTTTGTTTGGGCATAACATTTTTTGTGGAATAATATGATTTTTAACAGCTCAGCTATCTGGACCATCCAATATATATATATATATGATTTGTATCATAAGATGCATGCGTCTTGTTTCAGTCACCTTCTCTCACCTTTATAGTGGGATATCACAAATAAGAGCCTAGCGTTTTGCTTCAGTCCCCTTCTCTTACCTGTATAGGGGTTTATCATAAGTAAGATGCCAGCGATTTGCTAACAAACAAGCCAGCCATCCACTGCTACAGTCGAGGTAGAACCATCAGTTATTGAACTCCGCTTAGAAATGTTGTTAAAATGCCTATAATAGTAATGTAAACGATAACGTTTTTGGTTATTGGTAATTATTAATATTATTCACAAAATATCCACATTGTAAATACATTTTATTCTTTTCCCAGAGAGTAATACTGAATCAGTGTCACACAAATTTTCCATTGACTGAAATAAAACATGAATTAATGAGTTTCGGTATGTTTACCTAAAACTTAAAGGATGATATTGCTTCAATGTGTTTACGTAAAAACTTCAATAATCAGAGCTTCGGCTTGGGTACTTTTCAAGAATTCCCAAAGCCTGAGGTTCTTGTTTATGGGCGGTAGCACCGCATCAAAAGGGAAGAGAGAAAAGTAAGGGAGATCCGCGTGACTGCATCCTCACAGCGTCCCATTGCTATGACAACAACACAGCCTTCTTAAGCTGTACGCCCTGTTGCTGTGCAGCTGAATTCTTTAAAGGAATGTTTATAAAAATTTCTCGTTTTCTTGCAATGTTAATAGATTGCAATTATCGCAGCACATCAGACACGCTCCTTCCTTTTCATCTTCAAATCCAAACGTTTCTCTTCACCCTTTATTTTGGATAATGTATGTGTGCGGTTGCGCTTGTGCATGTGTTGTACTTTGTCTGTCAGCACCCAGATCAAGGAAAGGCGCTTTATTATCATCATCATCATCATCTGCAAGTCTGTCGGCGGAACGATTCGATTAACGAGAATTCCAGGTTCCCCCCAAAAAAGTAATAATAATTAGAAGAACGCTTTGAGTGCTTTGAAACGGGTAGGTGGGGGGATGCCCGGTTACTCTGTAAATTTACAGGTAATAATGGACACCCAGGTACCTTGAAATGCTTGTGGATCTATGGCTTGCCTGTTTGCGTAATACGTCAACCAATAGCGCGCTTGCAGTATTGATGGAGGGAGTGATCTAGGGGACGACAGGAGGGTAAGAGGGAAGGGAGTGGGGAAGGGAGAAGCAATGGTTGGAGAAGGTTTGGTTTTGCGGTGCTGGCATGTAGGTTTCTAGCTGAGAGTTCACAAATCTGTTAACATCAAGACCATTGAAGGAGATGGCGGGAAGAATTTAATCGACGCCGAAACACGTGCTGCTAGCAAATTAAAGTCATCGATCTGCCCCGTAACTAGATTGTTTGCCCGATTGTGCACAGACGGTAAATCTCAACACATTACTGACTCATTGTCACAGTAGGCGACGAATTGACGGGTGGAGCTAAGCTGTTATTCATCACAATCTGGAGTATATATATTTTACCACTCGGGATTGTAGCTTGAAGTAATTATCAGAGCACACTGAGATTTCATGGCATAATTCTCGATCAGCCATTATAGTTGACAAATCGGCAGAAGGTGAAGTTTGCTAATTTCCTGGAGTTTATTCTGGTGGATCTAAGGAGTGAATTTGACATCGTTTCCTGGATACGTGTTTGGAATATTTCTTTCAAGGAGCACAAGTATAGACGTTTTCCAGTGTTTGTGTAGACTTACATAATTCAGTGATATTGTTTCTGACAGGAAAATTTATTTTGGAAATTACATTGTTTGACTTGTCTTGTTCATCTTTATTTCTTTCCTTGTATTTTCCTTTCATTTTTATGGGGTTTTCCTTTATTATTTATGATTTCCAGGAGGCATGTATACCAAATAATTCGATGGAGATATATTCAATATATATATATAATGTACGTAGGGCTATGTATAATGTATGTATCAATGTATATTGCTTCAGGGTCTTGATGGATGTTCTCATGACTTAGCTGATAAGCTATTAATTAAAGATATATATATATATACTGCGGTGAGGACGAAATTCTGGTAGTGGAGGGTTGATTTGTTCGTTTGCTTCTGTATGGAAACAAGAGATTAGAATTGCGGGGCATTTAACATGTAGCTTGTAAACGCACGGCTGTGCAGGCGCGTGTGCGTGCATTGCTGGATGTGCATGATTGCAGAACAATCTAATCGTTTGCTTGACCCTCCACTTGCTGAAACGTCTTAACGTGTGAGGAAGTGGTGCTTGACTGGGTCTAAAGAGAGGTCCGTCTGAACAGGCAGGAAGATAAACTATACACTGTGCTCACAAGAGACTGGGAGTAGCTAGCATGTGACCTGTTTGTCACCTAATTTTGCCGACTTCACACGTCCGACCTACACGCCTATCGCTGGCAAATCACGTGAGAAAAGATCGAGTCATTCGCTGATCATCAGCTGCATGTAAATAAGTCCGTGCTCGTGTTAGGATACACGGTAAGAAAAATAAACAGCATGTTCACACATTCGCTGATTCACTCACGCACCCACGCAGACAGGCATACAGCTATTTCTATTGGTTCTGAGCATGCCAATAGGTTTGCTAGCTGAGATCAACAGTTCTACTAACTGTACACGCGCCTGCACAGACGTGCGCTTACACTTTCTATGGAAGGTGACGTCGGCCCATAAAGTATAAAACTTTTGGCCCACTGTCGCACGCGTGTGTGACAAAATGTGTTCTCAAGCTTGAATGCGTGTGTCAGTGGGTGCGCGGATGAGTGATCGCATGTATTGGCGTATCTGTGCATCTCTCTCTCTCTGGATCAATGTGGGCCCACCCTGTACGTTCTTCATACTGGTGTTTGTTTTCAGAACTACATTTCAAATGTATCTCCACGGCTGTCTCCGTGCTGTATTCGCCCTGTCATGCTGCATTCATCTCGCCGCGGGAGACTTTCCATTCCAGAACGTGTCGCTGCCATGGGAAACAAGGGTAGACAACTTGGTGTCGCTGCTGACGCTGGAAGAGATCCAGCAGCAGATGGCGTATGGAGGTCACGGACCTGACGTCAGCCCGGCGCCTGCAATCCCTCGTCTGGGGGTGGGGCCGTACTCCTGGAACACGGAGTGTCTGCGGGGGGACATCAATGCCGGGCCGGCTACCTCCTTCCCCCAGGCCCTGGGGCTCGCAGCCTCCTTCAGGTAAACCCTTACAGTCGCCTGACACGTGTTTACAGTTTTTTGAGGTGAGGCATTGCGTTACTACCCGTTGTACTGCATTCAGAAGACATTTTTGTGTGAGATATATATTGTCCAGTGTACACTGTCTTGTATTGTGACGTCTACAGCCCTAACTTACTGGAGCGAGTAGCACATGCCACGGGGTTAGAGGTCAGGGCCAAGTACAACAACTACACCAAACACGGGCTGTACGGAGACCACCGCGGCCTGAGCTGCTTCTCGCCTGTCATCAACATCATGAGGGACCCCAGGTGGGGGCGCAACCAGGTAAGCAATTAGAGACTGCGCTGCTAACCGAGATCCCGTAATTAATGGGGACCGGACCGATGCATGCAGGAAAGCTTAACACCAACAAAGGTTTGTCCTTATAGTCGGGAACATGTCAAGCTTTTGTGTGAGCCTTGTTTTCGGGCGCTGGGGAAGTTAGATTCATTTTCAAGCAAGAAAAAAAAACCCGCACGCACGCACGCATGCACGCATAGACCCACGCACGAACGCACGCACATATTCTCCCATGGGGTATAACGCTTGATGCATTGTCTCATCCATCACCCCCTTTTCTCAAATACGCATCACGTGACAGTAACAAGTCTATTTGTAGGAAACCTATGGTGAGGACCCAATCCTCAGTGGTATCCTAGCAACCAGTTTTGTGCGCGGCCTCCAAGGAAGCGACGCTCGCTACGTGCTGGCTAACGCGGGCTGCAAGCACTTTGACGTCCATGGCGGGCCGGAGAACATCCCGGTGTCCAGGTTCTCCTTCGACGCTCAGGTTAGTCTATCCTTTCTTTGAAAACTACCCCACCCCCTTTTCTTATTTCATCATCTCTTCTGTCTATGATTGATTGAACCGATAGTGGACTATATGTTCAATTGTTTACTCCCAGGTTTCCGAGAGGGACTGGCAGACAACGTTCTTACCAGCGTTCAAGGCGTGTGTTGAGGCGGGAACTTACAGTCTCATGTGCAGCTACAATAGGTGAGGAACAGTCGGCAAGTGAAAGTGTTTGAAATGCAATTGAGACCATTTCTTAGTCGTAAGAAGGGGTTGTCGCCCATGTTTTGATATCACATTTCATTCGTACAAGAGACAGTATGACACGAGCGCTATTTTTAGTCAGGTTCAAGGACAGTGCAAAGCCGTAAACATGCTCAGCAGATCATTTACTACACAGACGATAAAGGAATGAATTCTGCAAATGGTTAGAATGTACTAGCAGTGTCATTTTACATGTTTATACACAATTTATGTGTTTCCTTCTTGTAACAAAGAAACACTTTGATCTCTAACAATTTCCCGTTGGCTGGTTGATTGCGTGTATCCAGTTTCAAACGAGGTGCATATCAGGACAGTGCTGTTTGAGACAAGTTAACGTGCTGCCACATGTAGGATGCTGTCACAACTCACAACACAGGCTTCAGTCCCACCCAGTCACATTATACTGACACTGGGCCAACCAGTCCTAGTACTGTTCCCTATAGTGCCAGGCGTCTGGCAGGACAGCTACTAGATTGCCAATTTTTAAGTCTTTGGTATGATTCGGCCGAGGCGTGCACCATTAGTTACTGTGAGACTACCGAGGCGGCCTAATAATTTACGGAGCGCAACTGTAGTGAAAATGTAATTAATAATGAACCTTGACAACTCGCGTGTATAATAAAATAGTTAACAATCTCTTTATCACAGATATATGGATAAATGTCTTTATCATACAAACTGCTGTCAACCATTATAAATAATACGTTTCTAAGCACTGGTCAAGGTGTGTGTTCGTGGGGGGAGGGGGTAGGACGCGTGTGCAGCATGCATATAAATACACACATACTCAATTTATAGCATATCTGTGGCGTATGCATGGCGTTGCGATCTACGCATTATGTAAAAGGTCCTCCGAAACAGGGATGGTGGTGAATTCTGTGTTATCCTTTTTTAGCATCAACGGTGTGCCGGCGTGCGCCAACAAGCGGCTGCTGACGGACATCCTCCGTACCGACTGGGGCTTCACTGGCTATGTCGTCAGCGACCAGTCGGCCCTGGAGCGCATCATCACCGACCACCACTACGTCAATGACAACGTCACGGCGGCTGCCGAAGCCATCAACGCCGGCTGCAACCTGGAGGTTTCTCGCAACAACGTGGGGGCTGTTTTCACGTACATAGTGCAAGGCGTAGAGGCAGGTAAGATACAGGAGGACACAGTCCGGGAGAGTGTGAAGCCGCTGTTCTACACACGCATGCGCCTGGGGGAGTTTGACCCACCGGAAATGAACCCGTACTCGACTGTAGACATATCCATCATCCAGAGTCCCATTCATCAGGCTCTTGCTTTAGAAGCCGCCATGAAAAGTTTTGTGCTCCTCAAAAACAGAAACGGATTTCTACCGCTGAAACAAACCAGTTTTAAAACAGTTGCTGTGAGTATACATATTGCAAATGTAAAGAAATTCTGATTTCATGTTTAGAACTCGTAAATCTTTCTTTTTTAAACCTAGTTTTTCTTTTTGTACAGTTAAGGTGATGTTGGGTATGGGTCAAATTTCTCACAGTCAGGTACAACACGGTGGTGTCTGCATGGTCCTCCCAAAAGGGGGAAATATTACAAATGAAGAAATGCTTGGGGTTTTAGTGGAATAAAAGTAGTCCTACAAAATATAATCCCAGCGCAGGGATTGGATGGTCTGGCCTGTTGATGTCAGCTGATCATGGACACTGGTGTTGGGTCTGGCGGCGAAGCAGCAACAGAAGATCAAAGAGGAGGAGAAAGAGGTGGTGGTGGGGGATGGGGGGATGGTGGTTGTGGTGGTGGAGGAGAAGGAGGAGGAGGAGGTGGTGGTGGCGGTGCTGGAGGAGGAGGAGGTGGAGGAGCGGAGTAGATCACGATGACGACGGTCTCGCGTCTTCTACAGGTTGTGGGTCCGTTGTCCAACAACATCACTAACCTGTACGGTGACTACTCTCCGACTATTAACGAGACCCTCACAGTGACCCCACTGGACGGTCTGGGTCAGCTGGGTCAAGAGGTCACCTCCGCCGACGGCTGTTTTGACCCTAGCTGTGTCCTGTACGACCCGACAGCGGTCAAGGCTGCAGTGAGCGGCGCTGACGTGGTGTTTGTGTGCCTTGGCACAGGTAAGCTTTTCCCGTTGTGGACGTCGTCACAGTTGTTGGGGATCGTCGTTAAAGTTACACTGGCCAACATGATGGTGGTCCCAGGACTGCCACACTAGTAAGGAAAATAGAGGCCAGAAAATGTGTATTATATGCACACTTACAGTTGTGTTGTTATACGGTGTTGTGTTGTTATATTGGTGTGTTGTTACACCGTGTCACACACCAATATCAACAAGATGTAACAGCAAGAAGACTGGAAGCAAACTCGGTAGTAGACAGTTTTGTTCCAGTTAACAGGTACGTAAGCGATGATTTCTTTGTGGACGTGTTCGTCTGTTTTCTAGATAACACCATTGAGAGTGAAGGTCATGATCGCGCTGACCTCGAGTTGCCAGGGCAACAGCTTCAACTGCTGCAAGACGCGGTGACTTTCAGTAAGTTTCCTCTGTGTGTGTGTGTTCGCGTGCGTGCGCGTGAAAGAAATAAGACCAAAGGAAATAGAGAAATTTTCGCGTAGGTATTTCTGTGTACATACGCCTCTTTCTCGCCATGCGGCAAGCAGTTTATTGTTATGATCTGCGTAGCAGAAAATTGAATTAATGTAAAACATCTCACATCTAGGTAGGACCTTCGCACTCCAAATGAATCACGAATCTATTTACCGGCCAACGTAACCTTGAAATGTCTTCGCAGGTAACGGTACACCAGTAGTTCTGCTGCTCTTCAACGCGGGTCCTCTGAACATCACGTGGGCAGATGACAGTCCAGCTGTGGTCGCCATCTTGGAATGTTTCTTTCCTGCGCAGGCCACGGGGACTGCACTCTATCGCGTTTTGACCAACTACGGCGGAGTAAGTTCCCCTGCTGCTCGCCTGCCCTCCACGTGGCCACTACTGGCCTCAGAGGTGAGAGCATGGACGATTGTACAAGGATATAAATGTTAGATCTCCATAAATATGACAGTTCTGTTAAGTAAAAACATCTTTATTTCTCATAAACTGGGATAGACTAGCAAAGGGTCATGAATCAGTGTTATCTCCCTTGTGATGTGCACACAGATCTTACAGCATGCACATCTACTTCTGACCACCACCACCACCACCACCACCACCACCAACAATAACAACAACAAATCCTCCTTTTTCATGTCGACTTCCTCCTTTCATCTTCCTTGTGAGACCCTGTCCTGTGTCTGTCTAGTTGATTTGTTTGTGTGAATGACTTCACAATAATGTATACATAAAGATCATGAAACGATATATACAGAACGATCATGAAAAATATATTTTACATGTAGACAATGATCGTATGTGGCAGATCCCAGACATGGTGAACTACTCGATGGCTGGCAGAACCTACCGGTATTTTGAAGGTCAGACACTGTATCCTTTTGGCTACGGCCTGTCCTACTCGACCTTCACCTACAGCGGCCTGAAGGTCCCCCCCACTTTGACCCCAGGTCAAGACCTCACCCTCCAGGTCACAGTCAACAATACGGGACAGCACACTGCAGATGAGGTAAACGCCTGCATTTACCCCCCACACACACTTCTCCCCCAAAAAAATCTTCCTTGTTTGTTCTGTTGCTAGCTTATCTTTCTACCGTTTCTCTTCCTTGTTATTCGTGCAATAAACACCAAAAATATCCTGATGATAATTAACATGTGTTGTAGCCTTAACAGCTTAAAATTGAATGGAATCGTATTCAACAGGTGATACAAGTTTACATCACATGGATAGGGTACCCAGTGCCCACACCAAACCTACAGCTTGTGAGCGTTACACGTTTGACCTTCACCTCTGGTCAGGCATTGGATTTGACCCTGACGGTGCCCACGCGGTACCTGGCCGTTTACACAAACAGCGGTTGGGAGAATCTTCCAGGTATGTTTTGAAAACTGTAACAAACAGGCGCCACACACACTTAAACGGCAGTAAAACCATTGACCTTTAGCTAAACCCAGGCGGGACAACGACGCTTATGTCTTTGACAATGTATCAACCTAGATAAAGTGCTATAAGCATGCCTGCCAGGAGATCCAGAACACCGCACTTAAGCATCTCAGTACGATGAACAAAACAGTTTTTTTTTCACTCAGAAATAAAAATGGCAAAGTGACGAAAGTGACTAATTTATGATGTTGTTGTGTTCACGCACACTCCCCCCTGTTTCCAGGTAAGATACGAGTATACGTGGGGGGACAGCAGCCCGACCAGCAGCGGTCTGTGGGATCCAACGTCCTGAGCGCCGACGTCATCATCACAGGCATTGACGTCATTTCCAGCTGATCCCCACTAACATCCGCTTGTCGCTGTTAACAGCTGCTAGATGCAACCTTTGTACAACCTTGCAGCATTACGTGGTGTTGATTGGCAAATCAGTGAAAATGACATACAGCTGTTTAATCTGAGGTTATTTCCCTGCGCGGGACTCTGCGCATTCACACAGAGGAAACTACCTTTACATCCAGCGGAAGTGCCGATTTTCGGCATCTGGGTGAGATATACACCCGCTTCCTAGGCTGCATAAACGGGCATGTTTTGGTGAAAGAATTATTCAAGAATCCAGAGCACACTGCTAGACCCCAGTACACAAACTCTTCTGCACCAAACGAAAAGAAAGGTACATACATAGAAACAGATAAAATCTGCTGTGCAACGCGCCCACACACCAAACACCTAAATGCATGCGTGCGTAGTCACCCGGGCACATACACACTTGTCTAAGAAAGTTAGTATAGAATTACCCGAGAACGCTGAAACATGCTGAAAACGCCGATTTTATTTCCAACCCTGTGACCGTACTCGGGGTGTGACAGTTTTAAATATCGATTTTAGAGAAGAACAACAACGCATACTGGACAAGTGGTTACAGTGATAGGTTCCTCTTGCATATATTTGGAAAGAATACTAGGCCTGAAAAGAAATAACCATAAACTTGCCTAGCATATGTGATGAACTGTATGACTACCTCTCCAAACAAAGGGACCGTGCGGATTTAAAAAAAAAGAAAATCAACCACAAGGAGAGTGTCGAGTTTTTCGGAGTTTGTTTTAGGGGCGGGGAGTGGGTGCCATTTCACTTTTGTTGAGAATGACTGTCCCAGGCACAATCATTAGTCTATAAAGTTCATCAGTATATTGTTATTAATATCTTATTTAATAGTTCGCGCACTCGAGTAATGACGAACCTAAATGATTTTTTTTCACCCGGATTACTCGCCTTGAGTGTTGTGCTTCCAGTCACGCGATCTCTAAATGATATGTGTAAAACGATATGATGCATGTTGCCCAATATCATATGTCTGAATGTGTAGATGTAGGATTGTCTATAGGAATTTATTGTATAATTCAGATGTTGCATCTTGTTGTTTGGGATTTTTGTAAACTTGTGGCTGTTCCGGTGTTAAGATAAAGTTTATTCAGTTTCTTTAAAGCCTTATGTATTTTTCAATAGCGTATGGCGTCATATATCACTTCCTTGTCACCACATCTATTTTCCCCTTTACTCCCAGAAGAATTCACAAGCAAAGAGGATAAACTGCATTTTATTTTAAGTGGAAGCAAACAGACAGGATGGTTTAGCTTAGTTGTGTCAACCTTGTGTCAGCAGTGTCAGTGGGGTTGTTGTGAAGTCAAAGGATTTTCGGGCAAAGAGGAAGTGAGGGTAAGGAGGGGTGTTCGTAGATAACCCCTTACGACCAGCCATGTAAACATTCGCCACATCGAAACAAATTTTATCCGACCTGAGATTACTGTACGTCAAGCTTGTGCATGGCTAAAGTACCCTTGAACCAGACAGCGTTTAGCAGTCACAGTGTAAACAAGAACTGTCGTCATATATGGGAGCTTACTTTTTTCTCTTAACGCGTCGTCATTATTCTCGCTCCACACGAGGCAGAACGAAAAATATCTAAGGCTCAAAAGTGGGATGACTCCCGGCTTTCTTTCTAGTTGAGCTAACAACATACAATTCCTTCCATCACTTGCCCTTCTAAAGACAAGATCAAGACGCAGGTACCTGGTTCAACTGCACACACACTAGGGCCAGGTGTAGAACACACAACACTCGTCACCTGGTTGTTTGCACAGTCCCCACAACATTACAGTCTGTACCCCAGCCCCCCCCCCCTTTTGCTGTCACAGCGCCCCTGGGGGAGCTAACTACTGGACCCACCTGGCTTGGTTAGTTAGGCAGGGAGGAATTACGTCACAAAGAAGGCTATTAATGATTGTAGTGTCAACCATCAGGGCTTTAAAATATGAGGGTGACTGTCACCCTAAAGAAAAGAAATGACCAATCGAAATTAAGAGCTGAGGGTGCTGGTCACCCTTGATTTTTTAAGCCGTGGGGAACGCTGTTCGACGAAGTTAAAGGTAAACAGCGCCAAACACTGTTGTACACCATGACGCCAACGCTGGATCAAATCTGCCTTGGCCACAAACTGGATTCCCCAGTAACCAAATGGGTCATTTATGTAGTTCTTTACTGCTGTTTTGATTTTAGTCGAACCGCACGAGCGTCACAAGAGGGTTCAATAACCGAGGACCTGTATCAGCTGCTGTCGATATGCGAGCTTCACGCACTGCTAGCTGCAGAACACGAATCTATCTTTTCTTTCCTCCCCCACCTCCCACCCGAACACATCGTGACGTGCACGTGACGTCGAGAACTGGGTCAGTGGGCCTATACTTTATCCAAGAAGTGGCTAAGAACTGGGACCGGCATGTCGCCTATGATTTTGAAATGATATTGTGCTTACCGGAATACGGAGGGCGAACCAGTTATTCAGAATGATTGCCAGCCCAGTCTCTCAACCCCCTCCCCCCTCCGACCACGAAGGGGTGTACATATATGAGACCTTTGACCCATTTTGATGTATTTCAATGTACATTTCAATATCGTGTTTATAGACATAGTAGTTTTTCCCCTTTATACGTATCCCGTGAGACCATCATTGTAACCACGTGCACACCCTTATATACCCTTTCAAACAAAAAGTCAACTTTGTTGTTCTCGTCGTTGTAACCACCACCACCACCACCACCACCACAACAACAACCACTCCCATCACCTCCACCTTCATAGTCCATCATAGCGACTCACCTCCCCCCCACCACAAGTACACTTTTAATCTTTTCAACCCACATCGATGGTGTCTATCAGCTTGATGACATTTTTATCTAGATAATGGATGTCCTCAATACAAACGTCACGATCCTTGCCTCCTCAACGTGCTACATCAAATGCGCATCGCCTACAGCACGATGCCAGCTGCGCCACGTGCACTGATCTCTTCATTTCATCACATAGCTCAAAGGGATCGACCAGCATATGCGACTTTTCAACAGCTTTTCCTTTATTTTACTGAGGCATGAAACATTGAAGGATTCCTCTGTACTTTAAGCGGCTGTTTCTCAACAATTCGTTTCTCTCGTTGTGTGTGTGTGTGTGGGGATGGGGGGGCTTCGCTGCGTAGTTTGGTGCATTTTTATGAAAGGTCCCCCACCTTTCATAAAAATGCACCAAATTACGCAGCGAAGCTAGCGCTGAGCTGATGACATACGATAGCTTTCCCCCTCTCCAAACACACACAGAGAGAGGAGACGGAGAGTCATATATTCTTTTTCAGTCATCTTCATGTGACTCCAGCCACTTGTGCTGATGACAGGAATTAAGTTCCCTTAGGGCCACGAGCTGTCAATACCACTACAACGCGCCGTTAGTAAATGGGTCTATTGTCAGAATCTTCTTAACTGTGCTGGAAAAAAAATTGTAAAAATACATTGACC
>SMGT01004681.1:99362-111378 GCA_004794575.1 Lanistes nyassanus
CCCCCCCCCCCCCCATCAAAAAAGTCATGATGCATGATATCGGCAAGTGTACAGCCATCTTGAATCATAGAGACTAAAGGGTCGCTACTCTGCCGGAGATTTCTGATTGGTTGTACGCTTTACCACGCTGGCGACAAAATAGATCTGGTATCGATCCGTGGCAACTTTCAAGCAAAAGTGGCGACACGCTGGAGAAAAGTTTGCGTGATGGTTGCATGTGCTGGCAACACTCGCAAAAGTGTTACTTTTGCCACTTGTGAGGAGCTCGTAATTATGTGCATTTATTCGTCGAACGCCAACTCCTCCGCCACATCTAGAGGGGATTATCAGGTATGGGGGTAGGGGTTGGGGGGGCGTGTATGTCAACAGTCATGGACACCAGCTCTGACTGGAAATTTACTTACGTCTGCACAAAGAGGAAAATCGATCTTCGTAGAGTCCGGGGGCAAGTGTTATTCGTTTACATTTCGTGGGTGTTACAAAGATTTTTAAAAAAATCACTTAACTGCTCCACAAAGACATTCAGAGATTTCAAAATAATTCATTTCAACTGGTCACTGGGATGGACGTTAAAACCAAAAATGTCTTGTCTAAAGCTTATACTAGCTCGTTGGTATGGCGATGGTTATTATATTAATATACTGCGAGACAAATGCCCATGCTCTTAAATTATAGTTTTAAAGCAGACTCGACTTCGCCTTGATAATTAAGAGAAAAGATTTGTAATTGCACGAATTTTTCCCCCACAATCACTTCGGCTTCAGGATCGACAAGCGGCACAGAAGTGCAATCAAAGATGGTGCAACCTTGAACAGACACTTGCCACACAATACATCTTTGCCGTTATAAAGTGCCACCCACTTAAGCCCTCTCCCCATCCCCACTATTGTTCGTGAATAGCGCGTGACATACATGCATAGTAAAACTGCCCTACGAACCCTTGATGACCTCGCTAGACCTCAGAAAGGTCAAAATTCCAAAGGCTAAACACTTCTCCTTAGCTTTGTCTACAATCGCGACAGCTCAGCTGACATGGGTGACGTCGCATGGAGGTGCAAGCGGACTATAAAGTTTTCCATGACCACGCATAGTGCAGTTCACCTCCAAGTGAACCACGCAGGTCGTCCTTAAAGATATCACACTCAGTAACTCACTATCGCTCTTTCTTGTTCAACCATCTTTTTCATACTTAAAAACTCTCTTACTTTAGTAGACGCTATTGATTGGCATACGTTTCACGCGCACTTAAATGAGAGAAAATCTACTTCCAGTTTCAGCAATAAGCTTACAGAATATCAACAAACCATGCGGGAAAAAAATCGGCGGTGGAGATCGCCTCTCTGCCCTACCACTTCTATCCGCCACAGCACGGCAACATTTACCTGTCATAAAAATGGCACGTCAGTCAACAACTCCTTTCCCCACTGATAGAAAGCCTACAGAAGCACTTTATTCACTTTTTCGCGTATTATCATACAGAAACCTGCCCATATGCATGCTTTAATTGGTATTAAGCAAGGATTACGTACACGGGTTGTGGGTGGTTGGGATCTTCCTTGGGAAGCGGCGTTTACGCTTTCAATAAATTGTACTCCCTTTTTTTGTTACAAAATCAGTTTACTTATCAACACATACCGATAATTATTATATATGTATAATTACCTGCCATGGTGACCCAGGCAGTTCTCAGTTCTCACTCCCCTCGCGATCTTTTTTTTCTTTTCGTAACGGGTTACATTTCACGGTGACCCTGACAGTTCAGAGTTCTCGTTCCCTCGACCGTTTGTAACGGGTTGCATTTCAAGTGCCGCGTTTACCGGCCTTCGCGAACTGCGCATGTCAGAGCATATATACCGCCGTTGCGAAAGGGGGGACGAGGTGGTCTAAACTATAAGCCCGTTTTGGCTGACAGTAACAGGCATAGTGGGAAGGTAAGAGATCGTCCACATGGCTAGCAGTGGTTTCTTCGATCTGCAAACTACTCACATGGAGATCAAGCAGAGGTTTTCCCCCACTTGGAATTTCGTGCACTTTGTGTCCCACTCACTGCAACTGTAGGTGGTGAAACGCTATGTGTGAGGAACGGCGGCCGGACACAATTAGTGTCGTCTGCTGCAGAAAGGCTTCCAGGAGCGCCAGCTGACACATGGAAATGCGTCATCGTTACCACCGTCCGACGCTGTGCTGTCTTAGATATTCAGTGAAGATCGAGTACCCCATGCTGAAGGTCGAAGAAAGTACTATTTTCATTTTGTAGAGTCTTTTAATTATTTCTATCCTATTTGATATAAATGCATATATACTTGTTTTTAAGAACAAATCCCCGATCAGCATTGATGTGCAGGTTCCTTTTCCATCCAGGTGCCAGGTTGAGACAGATCAGCATAAAATGCGTGTGTAGCTGGACTTGGCTTTTCCTGTAACTTTACCTCGATCTTTGCCTGAAAGTCAGAGTTCAATAGGTCGGAGGGCGTTTCTAGGTGTTTGCAACACGTGCGTGGCTTTGCTGAAAATAAAACAACTATACGACTCGGAGGCTTACACGCGAGGCATCGTAATGGGGAAAGAAAAGATCCAGAACGACGGCACGCTGGAACCTCTGCGGAAAGAGGAATTTTGTGAAAAGGGCAACCCCGCGCCCGCGGCCCAGGTCCAGCCAGATGGAGGCTGGGGATGGGTGGTGTGTTTTACGTCCATGTGCACCAACGGAACTATTTTTGGAAGCATCAACACCTTTGGCATCCTGTATGTTGCTATGGTAGAGCAGTATAACGATGCTGATGACAAAAACATCGCCTTCAAAACATGTGAGTGTCGTGGCCCCCATATTTTTTGTCTTGCCCTTCAAAAACATGCTTTTAATCTTTTGAAAACAAAGTTTATCTTAAAAATTGAAAATTGTGTAGATTAAAGGGGGGGGGGGGTGTTTCAACCTTCAAATTAATTTCTTTACAGTTATCATATCCAAACGCATTTAAATGTGTGTGCATGGTACCCAGCCTCACCACTCGGGGTACCGGATCTAAACATGGCCCTGATGTGCGGATGGAACATGTCCCTGGATGTGTGGATGTAACATGGCCCCAGATGTGTGGATGGAACATGTCCCTGGATGTGTGGATGGAACACGTCCCCAGATGTGTGGATGGAACATGTCCCCAGATGTGTGGATGTAACATGGCCCCAGATGTGTGGATGGAACATGGCCCCGATGTGCGGATGGAACATGTCCCTGGATGTGTGGATGTAACATGGCCCCAGATGTGTGGATGGAACATGGCCCTGATGTGCAGATGGAACATGTCCCCAGATATGTGGATGGAACATGTCCCCAGATGTGTGGATGGATCATGGCCCCGATGTGCAGATGGAACATGGCCCTGATGTGCGGATGGAACATGTCCCTGGATGTGGGGATGTAACATGGCCCCAGATGTGTGGATGGAACATGTCCCTGGATGTGTGGATGGAACATGGCCCAGATGTGTGGATGGAACATGTCCCCAGATGTTTGGATGTAACATGGCCCCAGATGCGTGGATGGAACATGGCCCTGATGTGTGGATGGAACATGTCCCCAGATGTTTGGATGTAACATGGCCCCAGATGTGTGGATGGAACATGGCCCAGATGTGTGGATGGAACATGTCCCCAGATGTTTGGATGTAACATGGCCCCGATGTGCGGATGGAACATGGCCCTGGATGTATGGATGTAACATGGCCCCAGATGTGTGGATGGAACATGGCCCTGATGTGCAGATGGAACATGTCCCCAGATATGTGGATGGAACATGTCCCCAGATGTGTGGATGGAACATGGCCCTGATGTGCGGATGGAACATGTCCCTGGATGTGTGGATGGAACATGGCCCTGATGTGCGGATGGAACATGTCCCTGGATGTGTGGATGTAACATGGCCCCAGATGTGTGCATGGAACATGGCCATCAGTGTGTGCATGGAGCGTAGCCCTAGTCCCTGACCCCCTTTCCTGCCTCATGTTTAACTATGACTTTCTCAGTGCACTGTTACCCTTTATTAGACACGGACGTGTTAATCATCACAAAGTCTGTATACAAACAGGTAACAAGAAAAAAAAATTCAGCTTTCTGCCAATATTCCATCTCCTCCACCTGTTCCACTTCAGTATAACATCTACAGGTAGTTTCTTTTTCAGGTGACAGAAAAGAACCACACCATTCATAATCATGAAGCCCATGTCTAACCTTATCAGATCTTTTTTGTTCATTTATTTCTCACCTTTAACTAATTAAGTATGCTGCATGACTGTTTTTGAGTATCTTACATCATTGTTGCAGGGTGCAATCTGGTGCAATATTTTGCTGACTCTGTTTTCATATATTAATAGTATATCCTGTGTTGAATGTTCTTAGCTCTGTGTTTAGCATAGTGTATTTAGACGTCATCTGTCAGCCTGCTGTGAGTGTAACCAAGGTAAAAAGATTCGTTGTTTTTGATTTCTTTGTAGTGTTACTAGCCAGAATTATCAGAAGAGGAGAATATTTTCATGAAGACAGTGGTTGTTGTTCTTTGCTTCCCACTCAGTAGGATTTCTGTGTCTTGCAGCATGGGTGGGCTCCGTGTGCACTGGGCTGACCTTTCTGATGTGCATGGTAGCCAGCATTCTCAGCGACCGCATCGGCATCCGCAAGGTGGCATTTTCTGGTGGGTTTCTGGCATTCCTTGGCATGCTGAGCAGCGTCTTCGTGCAAAACCTGATGCTGTACTACCTCACCTATGGTGTGCTGATGGGGCTAGGCTTTGCATTTGCCTATGCTCCTTCCCTTGTCATCCTGGGCCATTACTTCAAGAAGCGTATGGGCCTGGTGAACGGTCTAGTGACGTTTGGCAGTGCTGTCTTTACCATCACGTACTCCCTGGTTCTGCCGGAACTTCTGAAAGCTGTTGGTCTCAGATACACTCTACTTTGTCTGAGTGGCTTAATATTTCTTCTTATGCCTTATTCTCTAACATGGAAGCCAACGTTCGCGCGGGAGTCCAATTTAGCTGCCATGGCGCTGTCCACAGAAAGCATTGTGGAACATCTAAATGACTGCTGCCGGTGGACTCACAAGTTCCTAAACGTCAGAATCTGGCGAAATCGTGGCTATGTAGTGTGGGCTGTTGCTAGTGGTGTGTCTTTGTTTGGCTACTTCATCCCATTTGTTCATCTGGTGAGTCTTCTTTTATTTTATGTAAATATGTGTTGGTCTTATTGGTACGACCTTGCTGTATTATTGGTACACACAGGGTTTTTTGTTGCATGATCAAGCTTACTTTGGGCCTTCCGAACACTTAATGCTTGTTAGGCTGGGATGACTTAACATCAGTTAGTGTCAGTGGGGGCAAGCATGCATACCATTCTGGGACACTTGTCCTGATAAGGGAATTTTATTTATATATTTATTTACTTATCTGTCATGCTCTGATAAAAATAGAAGCTAAGTGAGGTAGGTAGGTAGTTTTCAGGGGATACTGCTTCTGTCTCATGGTGATTTCACACTATAGGGAAGATGGGTCCTATTAGATTGTACTAAACTATATGTACCAAATGAACCACCAGACTGTTATCTGCAGTAAGATTGCCAGTGTGGACAGGCAGTTTAATATTCAGGGGAAAGCCATGGAGTCTGCACATTGTTAACTGTAGGAAATAACCATTGACCACTGCTGCATTCGAACCAGTAACCTTCCACATGTTAGCTGGCAGATCTCACCATAGAGCTATCGAGGCCCCAGAGCTAAGCTACATGTACCTTTGCTGCTTGACTTGTCTAGTTGCATCCTTTCTCGAAATCTGCTGAGAAACACTTTCACTTCTCCCACATCAAGAAGGCAGGTAGACTATACAATATTAACAATATTTTTAAAAAGCAGTGTTAATATCACAGGCACTTGTAGTGTACGTTTTCTCTAATCATTTGAAAGTGTCTGGAAACAGTAGACTTAGTAAACAGAAAAAAGTCACACCAGTGGTTTGTCTTTTTTGGAAGTGGTGGAATTAGCAGGAATCCTTCCGATGCAGTATGTTATTTTTAATGTTATGTTTCACTTGAGTTGGTCCATAGTTCACAATTGTGAGCTGTGTAGGACAGCACGTTAGTTTGGATTTTGTATTGCACTTTGCAGTCACAGTGTGCCACATCCACTAGATGGTGGTGCTGAAGGTATACTCACTTTAGAGTCACAGGCACAGGGCTCCTGATAACACACAATTGGGGTAACTAATTTTATGGACAAACATGACACATTTGCAGGCTGACCCCTATTTTTTTTAAAATACAAAATCACCCTCAGATTCAGGCTAGAGGATCATTTTAACCTTTGGTTTTTAAAATATTTTAGGAATATAGGCATACGGGGCTTTCATGTTTGATTCAATGCATCCATTGAATAATTAACAAGCATCTCTTTTTCAGTTCTTTTTCACTCAAAAAGACTTAGGACTGTGGTGTATATACAGTACACATATAATACATATATACTTTAAGTGATCATGATGGATAGTTTCTGTTCAGTGTGTGTGTGTGTGTGCATGTGTGCATGCATGTGGATGTGCATATGTGTATGACAACGTGAGTACATGCTATATGTGTTATGTATGTGCACATGTATGTTCATATGAGAGAGAGAATTTTAAAAAAATCTCCATTGTAATTCCAGGTGAAACACACCAACGACATCTTCCCGGGCTCAAATGGCAGCTTCCTGCCAATGTGCATCAGCATCACCTCTGGCCTTTCTCGGATCGTCTTTGGCCTGGTGGCTGACTGCAATTGCATCAGACGCATGCACATGCAACAAGTTGCGTTTCTGCTGCTTGGGGTGACGACCCTGTGCATCCCATTTGCAGACAGCTTTGTTTCCCTCATCATCATCTGCCTGGTGATGGGCGTTTGTGATGGCCTCTTCATCTGCCTGCTGGGACCTATCGCCTTTGACCTTGTAGGAGAGCAGGGGGCATCCCAGGCTTTGGGCTTTCTCTTTAGCATCTTTTCTGTTCCCGTGACTGTTGGACCTCCCATGGCAGGTAGGTTTTGTTGCCCTAGCATCATGTGTGCATGCATTCTGTGTGTGTATCTGTGCTTCCTTCATTCAACCAGAAATCATATATTCAGAATTTAAAAAAGGAATTATAGGCATGTTTTTTTCAGGAAAAGAAATCCAGTTGGGGGGTGGGGATGGATGTGTACATTTTCACACCTCTAAAGCTTCAAGCGAAAGTTACAGACAAGCAGTGCAGTGCTTTTAATTGTTTAAATGAGTGGCTTAGGTGTGGCTTGAAAAGTTTCATTGTATACACTCCTGAAGGGTCAACCAATGTAGGTTGCAACTTTCTTCTCTCACACTGCAATAAGTTTTTGAAGAGCAGCTGAAGCTGTCATGGAGTCAGAATTTTCATCTGTTGTTAAACCATGGTGGGACTGAGTTTTTTTTAAGTATTAATTTATATTAAATTACATGAAAAGGTTATGATTAGTGGGAAAACTTCATACCCCAAGCTTTTGATCTTGTGTTGACTATAAATTTCAGCCTTAATTGTTTTCTGCCTCCTAGGTTTGCTGTATGACTACTTGGGATCATACAAGATCGCCTTCCATGTTGCTGGAGCGCCCCCTATCATTGGAGCCTTAGTAATGTTCTTTATTCCACGACACAAGCAGGTAACTTATAATGACACATAACTATTCTTCTGTACTCATCATAAGGGACAACAAGAGTTTCTTACAACACTTTTAATGGAGCGAGACAATGCAGTCAGACTGATTGCTGTACGAACCATTATTTCAGCAGGAATGGAGGTATCTTAAATTACTGTTCAGCAATAGCCATCTGTAAGATTTTGATCTGAAGGGTTTTACTAATGGTAATTAACTTTTTTAAAATTTGCATTGTTGGCAAAATACTCTGCTATGAAACATAGGGCCACCATATCATGTAAATGATGACCAAGCCCAAGTAAAAGATGGGATCTTTGATCCTGTGATGATGCGATCTTTGGAGATCAATAATTTTTAACCTTTTCAGTGATGTAGTGGGAGCACTTATTCAAACATTAAAGCTAAAAGCACACACTGTGACATTCAAGTTGAAAGCACACAGTGTGACTTTCAAGTTGAGAGCATGCGTAAGACATTTGAGAGCACACATTCTGAGAAGTTGAGAGCAAGCTCACAGACTAGTATTATACAGGCAAATGCCACCACCATTTCCTCTTCCTTCTGTTTTCTCTCCTTAATTGACAACAATGAAGAGAACAACAGAAACAATACATTAATTGAACACCTGCTGTATTGATGTTTTTTTATTTCTCCTGTTGTTAGTGCTACTGCTATTGCCTAATGGTAAAATGTATTTTCTCTTTTCCTCATTTTCCTTCATTATTGTTTGTGCATGATTGGCATTTTGAATCTTTTGATTGAGTTTGATTTGAGGGTCTTACTCTTACAAAAAATTACAAATGTTTCAGCATGTGCCTGCAGTGACAGACATTGAAGAGTTTGCAGGAGTCTCCTGCCCTGATATCTATAGCACCCGCAGTGCAGGAGGTGAGCACACTGTTAAACCTGAAGATTGAAAACAAGGGAAAAAAATAATTATTTTTATTTCTATTTTTCATGTTTCCTGTCCTCTTTTGTTTTCATGTCGGTATCTAGTCAGCATCTGTGCCTGGCTGCTGTGTCAGTTCACCCAAGTATGTTTAATAAATAACATAGTTCTCCTGTATAATCTGCTGTCTTTGTGACAAGTAACTGCTGTAATGCATTGTATTTTTCATCCACCATTACCAACACATTATAACAGTGTTGCAGAAAGCCCTTGTACTTTACAGAACCATGGCCTTTGTTTTAGGTAACAACATGAACATGTCTTTGTCATTGTCAGTCTCTGCTGGCACCTCACTCCTTGCCCCCATCATGACATTGGCTTGAATGGCCAAAGTCCGTGCGTTTAAGTCACAAGCAACAGTGTACATGTGCATACGCACAGCCACACAAGCACACAGTGGATTATCACAGTCGATATTTAAGATTCTGTTTCCCTTCAGACTGAAAACTGTGTGCAATGTCCACTCCAAAGATATTCATCTGATAATAAGCTTTATCAGAAAGTGCAGACCGCAAGATCACTTGTCTCGAACCTTTGTGTTTGCAGATGCAAGCAGCAGAACAATACCCAGTGAAAATGGAGGCCCATCAAAGACAGAGCTTGTGATTCTGTCTGGACAAGAGACCTTAGATTTGCTTCGAATGAATGGTCAGAGACCTATTTCATCAGGTGATGAATTTGATGAGGAAGACTTTAAAGAAGGCGACAAGATTAGGAAAGATGCTGAGACATTAGAAGGTCAGAGTCTTCTTAACAGAAACAGAGCACCGGACCCTTCGGCCGGAGACACCAAATTTGCCACTGGAACCAGTGATGACCGACAATAGCCACAGACATTATACAATGCAAGATGAATTTTATGGGGTGGTTGAAGAAATTAACATTTTTTTATAATTTAAAAATTAACATTCTAATAAAAATGTTGACAGTGTCATTAACAATATATATATATATATTTCAAAATTTTAAAATAACCTTACTGCTCAGAGATGTGTTACTTTTTGTTTACTGTTCCCACACCATAATGATGGGAAAAGCATTCCATATGTGTTATTTTCACTATGTTCTCCATTGTCATGTGATGTCAGAATTGCTTAAAGTTGAACACAAAAGAAAGTTGACATCACCTACAGGTGACTGTTCATTATGACATTGTGTGAGTGTGCGTGGTGCACATGGAGGTGTGTGCATGTTTATTTGCATCTACATTGTGTGCATGCACTTATTGAAGTTATTTATGTACAGTTGATTCTGTGATTTAGAGAACCCCTCCATCGTTGAGGTGAATATCTTGAGCAGGTATTTTGTTCTCCCACTTTTACTGCTGCATTGTCTTTCATGGAGCATAAATATGCTTCTTACTATAATTTGAGCCGCTATGTTACAGGTGAACTAATTGTTTATTTGACAATGATAAGGAAAGAAACCCCTCAAAGCATGCTGCACACTGAGATTGATTTTGGAACATTTTCCCTTTCAGATACGTAATTTTGAAAATAGAAACTAGGTTATTAAAGATACACCTAAAGCATGTGCATGTTATCCTGTCCCTGAGTGCATGCTGGGTGCAGACCGTTGATGACAGTGAGAGGGCAGGTGGATAAGAATAAACTAGGGATGTTCGCACTAACACTATAAAAGCATAGACAAACTTAATTTTGACAGTTCAACATGTTTGCTTGCACTCGGGGACACCGTTCCCCCCACCTCCCCCCAAAAAAACCCTAACAAAAAACAAAAAAAAACAAAATACAATATTATGGCTGGTGCTGGCCTTATGGTAAGGTGGGTAAGGCAGTTGAACAAGGTTAGGTAAAGCGAGGTTTAAAAGAAAGCTGTTTTTGTATCAATAGCCTGAGGTTTATAAATGAAATTGTCTTCTCATTATTTTACATAAGATGAAATCAGTCTTGAGTGACTGTGCGTGTACAACATATTCTCCCTATTTTGCATATTTACATCATTTGAAGTGGAAAATGTGGACAAAGTGATTCCAAAAAGTTTGCATTTTTGTCCTGTTTTGCCTTTGTAACAAAAATGTTGCGGTAACGTTGCATTTAATCAGACTGTAACAATTTTTTTGGATAGTCCTACGTATATTAATCAGATGGGTCAGATCGTGTTTCTGTTAACTAAATACAGGTCACAACTGGTCTTATTATTATGGCATTTTTATTGGAATTATTGCACACATAAAGCAGCGATATTGTTGGACATAATTACAGGCATTTTAAACAAAGTTTATAGCTTGTGCATGTTCCTTGTCATGCCTACCAGTATTTTACAACTTCTTTTCTTTCTCATTCTAAGATGTGTACATAAAAATGCTCACTCATTTTTTTAAAGGTCTTTTATTTTTTGGCATTTTAGTTGCCAATTTCCTCTGTAGTTCTTAAAAATCAAAAAATTTAATCTTCAGATGGCATGGATGAAAATGTCTAAAGAGTAAGTGCAATTGTGGTTTTTGATTAAAGAGACCAAAGATCAAAGGAGAATCAGGATGCATTCCTACATGAAGGCAATGATTTACGCAGTTTTCAGATCAAAGTTATTTCATATCTGCAGTGTCAAGTCATTTCACATCAATCTCTGATCACCTTCCAGTGGTCACAAGTTTAACCTGAACAGTGCTGGATATAATGAAATACCCATACACCTTTTGGAGTGTAGACATTTAAGCACTTTCCAAATGTTCATTTACTTAATTGAGAGTATTTGTAAACTGGTATATCAGCATGTTTAGGGAGCCATTCATTCGTATTAGCACCATTTCTAAACACAAGGTCTTTAATTCTGGGGTTGTTAGAGACAACGCAGATGCTTTGTTCTGCTTTTCAAAAGCAAGCTTTAATCCCATGATGCTATGCAAGAACAAGTGTCTTACAGTTAAAGCTGGCCATACCAGTCTGATGACAATTCCGTGGATGTAGGCGTTCATGTTTATACATAAACTGTCCTTGAGCACACAGCAGGACGTGTGTATATGCAGATACTGTCCTTTACCACACAGTAGGATTTGTACATATTTATATGTGTACTGTCCATAAGCACACATATATGTACGCTGTCCTATGTAAGATGTATCTGTACATGTCGATACAGGTGTACTGCTTCACTTATGACTTTTCACTTTCTTGCTCTCAGACCAATAAGCAGTCAAGGCAGACCTGTCTGCAATATTGTCCTTAACCACATTTTCCACAAGTGTGCAAGTGAGTGTTTAATATTTTAGATGCATGTTAATACTGTGACATTTTTATGTGCCAATGTCAATTTTGAGGATTTATAGGGGGGAGGGGGTGGAGGAAGGGAGAGTCTTACATTGTCTTGAAAAGCTGAATAAAATGGATCCATCTCTTTTAGAGTTATGTGCAATGTTTTCTC
>SMGT01004681.1:111444-145706 GCA_004794575.1 Lanistes nyassanus
CATATATGTACGCTGTCCATAAGCACACATATATGTACGCTGTCCATAAGCACACATATATGTACACTGTCCATAAGCACACATATATGTACGCTGTCCATAAGCACACATATATGTACGCTGTCCTATGTAAGATGTATCTGTACATGTCGATACAGGTCTACTGCTTCACTTATGACTTTTCACTTTCTTGCTCTCAGACCAATAAGCAGTCAAGGCAGACCTGTCTGCAATATTTTCCTTAACCACATTTTCCACAAGTGTGCAAGTGAGTGTTTAATATTTTAGATGCATGTTAATACTGTGACATTTTTATGTGCCAATGTCAATTTTGAGGATTTATAGGGGGGATGGGGTGCAGGAAGGGAGAGTCTTACATTGTCTTGAAAAGCTGAATAAAATGGATCCATCTCTTTTAGAGTTATGTGCAATGTTTTCTCTTGCAGTCAACTTCACATCATGAAATGGATTATGCATCTAAGTTATAAAGCAAGTAACCACTCTAATTTTAATGACCATCACTGTTTTCTCCCATGTACATAAAGATGTGCTGCCCTTTCCCCAAGGACACAGTAGGGTTAGGTAGATGAATGCATGCAACCCTTCGTTATTTACACATTCTCAATGGTGAATATTCGCAGTCTACATTTCATATATTTATAAAAATTGCTCCTCTAATTCATGCGTGGCTAAATTTCACAGCTTAACATTCTGGTGCTAAATGAATCCAAACTCAATAAGGCTGCACAAGGCTTTATTTTCCCCATAAGTCATTAGACATCAAAGTCATGGTACAAGGAAGCACTTACAATAACATTTTATTATACCTGTACCTGAAGAACTGGCAGTGATTCTGTTTTCACAAAACTGACAAGTTCTCACCAACACTGGAATGTGCACACATGTATCTAGTACACAAACGAACTCGCTCCCAGTCTAAAGAACTATTAAACACAAACTTCCATGCTTCTGTGAAATATACACTTGAAAAAACGTTTGGCAAGAGATTTTCATGATCATATTTTACAAAGTTTTTGGATAATAAACACTTTATTGTAGCAATTCCAATTTCCTCCTGGACAGAGATATTTTGCAAAGAAAAGCTGTCATCTGAACCTTCAGAAATTTCTGACAACTACCATCGCAAACAGAAAACAGCAACAACAGAAGAATGACAGCATGCATCTACTTTACTGCTGACAAAAACAGGTTCTGTAAAATTCAGAACACAAATGAATTACTTAGCAACATTGCCCTCAATGTCTTTATCCTCCAGTCCAGGGCCCACTATCATAATAGAATTCTAGTGCTTTGTGTTCATATTTTACCATAGGCCATAAAACTGGACTTAAGAAACCCATAACATTTCTTTCTTTGGGCAGAAAATTAAACTATAAAAAAAACAAAATCAAAAGCTGGTTCAGGTTGTAGCCAAAGAAGGTAAAATCCACGGAGAGTATAAGCTTCATATTGCCCACAAAGTCAGTTTGCTCTCATACATAGGAGTTACAACAAAAGGAACTTTGCCAAGCGAGAGTTAGACAACAAATTAATGTTTCGAGGCCAGGCCCCTTTTTCAGGGCGGTACCGACAAGTACAGATAGAACTCAGCTGACAAGGACACCGGTCATGCACGGTCAATGTACAGGAAGCAAATGTCGGACAGGGAGGCAAAGCATGGGAAGTACCAGGTACCAATCAGTGGCGAGGAGAACAACAGCCAATAGAAGGATGTGTGCTATCAATAGCTCCGTCTCCCTTTGCGAAATTTGCTTCCTGTACATTGACCATGCATGATCGCCATCCTTGTCAGCCGAGTGATTTTTATTTATCTGTCTGTACTTGTTTGTATTGTCCTGAAGAAGGGGCCATGCTCCAAAACGCTGATTTGTTGTCTAACTCCCCCTGGCTAAGTTCTTTTTGTTGTACCTTTATTACCCCAAGCTGCAGTCACCTGTTCTTCGTCTCATACACAGGAGTTGAATGACATGGTATGAGCCCCAGCAAAGACAAAAGTAAAATGCTGCTTTGGAAAAAAAGATGTCTTAATGTCCAGTGGACAACATGTGTCTCCTGCTTGCAGAAAGAACAGCCACTGTAGTAATGATATTTGATATTTCAACATATTGTTAGCATTCTATTGATGATGGCTAACATTTCAACATATTGTCCTGAAATGTACAAAATGCAAAATTCTTATAAGAAATTACCATGAGCTACATGATACAAAAATCAAGGGGAATCTACCTTTAAATTATATATTATAATCAGGTGTTGGCACATTATAGATTTTTTAAAGTATGTTGAGTCATGGTAATGGGCATGTGCATGCACGCACACAAAAACATGCATGCACATAAAACTGTACAGAAATTCCATCCACAGGCACACCAAGCACATGCTAAACAACACATCATAAAAAGCCGGTAATTCTTCCCAACAGCAGACAGTCTGATAAAATACTTGGATTTCCAACATCCACTGCTACATCTGAAAGGTCAAGTACAAGGCCACAGAACTGGGCAAATGTAAGTTTTGTTAAAGCATGAACTACATGGACGGAGGGCATTTTGTTAAACACAGTTACACACTGTGTCATTTGGCCATTTTCTTTTGACATGTCTCACATTGCACACACCATTAACAGAACCACTTAAGTGGTCACAAAAATCACAGATGACAAGAGTTTTAATGTCAAGGTGAAGGACAAACTGAAGGGTCTGCACAAGTCAATTTGCCATGTTTCTTCCGAACGTGTTTGCACCGTAACATTGTCATTTAACAAAAACACACTTTGTAAAAGTCGAGAACATTCAACCACTCAATTCATTCCTCTAAATTGTTACTCTTATTTTCAACCAAGACTTCAGTGCTTAAAGGTTAAACAACCATTCAAACATTAACTCTGTGGTGCATTTGTCCAAATGTACGTGTTGGTACAGTACAAACAAGGTCAGCAGGACAAAGGGTGTGGGGGGTTGGCTAGGACATCATATGTCACAGAAAACTGATACAGGAATGCACAGATGTAACTTGCTCCCTACGTCGTGGTAACGGTGCCCACCACAGATTATTATGATCAAAGGAAAAGTCACAGAAAATTGCATGAGAACCCTGCAGTGTGTGGAAGTTGCCCACAATCTACCCAGCCCCACCCACCCCTTACCACAACCTTCAACAAAAAAATCAATAAAGTGGGAAGGGAATGGGTGGATAAAAGAACATTAATGGTGAACAAGAGCAATTTACCCCGAAGAGATTGGGAGTGGCTTTTTTACATTTATTTCAACCACACCTTACAATCATACGTTTATACATAGCATTCAAGCATCACAAGTATTAGTCATATCAACTTTAACTGCCATATGATCTCAGGATTCTTTCTACAAACTGAAACTATACATAAAATCCAATCTTCTGCCAAACTGTTATATTCAATAATAAGGCCTTTACTTCTCTATCACAATCACATAGTGTACGTTTTTTTATCCTGCACAAGAGTGTATTGATACATGGTTTGCAGTTTCAAAGTTAAAATGATATTTTGCATTTAAATAACTGCATAAATTCTGCAAGTGTGAACATTGTCTTTAACAGAGATTTTTAAAATTAGGAAGCTACCTGTCACTTTCACCTGATTGTATACTTTGTAGAAATAAATAATTCAATATTTGTAAAGTATGAAAACTACCCCAACTGTTGATCTAATTTGATGAGAGATATATATATATATATATCATAGTTACAAGTTTTAAGATTTTTTTTCAGAAACATGCAGAAACCACCTCCAGCCGACAAATCTAAACTGATGGTTTACAGATTAAGACAGGTTTCTTCAACATACGGAAGCCACCTTCACCTGTCCATTCTGTGAACTGTACATAAATATTCAGCCAGTTTTATAACAAAGCTTTTGTTTTTATATGACACTACAAATAAATCTTAAATCTGTTGTGAATAATACTATACAGAGGTCTCTTTCTTGTGAGCTATTTGTCGGGTGTAATAATAAGCGACAAAAATGCTAAACTTCAGGGTGAAAGGCAGAGCTGGGTAGAGCATCAGCCAAATTTCAAAGACTGCCTATGAAAATCAACAACGGTTTGGGTGTGAAGTCAAGTACAATGTAACATTAAAGAACTGCAGAAATCACCATCTGACTAACAATACAGAGGATTTCACTTCAATGGGTCACGCAAAGACTGAAGCACTTCGGTAAGATAGAGCAACTGCCTTGATTCTCTAGGGTTTTAGCTGAAACATTACACAGAATGTGTTTAGATCAGTTCCAGTGAAACAGCTGCCCAGATAACTAGTAAGTAGTATAAATGATGAAGTGGAATCCACTGTATATGCTCAGATGTCTCTCAGCTTGATATTTCAACAGTACCACTGTCCATACTAGAGCTGGCTAATGATCAATGGCAACGAATACACTCGGACAAACCCAGAGAGGTTTCAACTTTAAAAAAAAGTGGAGACAATAGGAAACTCAAATGCAGCAGTCTATTACAGTCATGACATGTGAAAATACCGTCTACAACAATAGACAAGTTAAATACGGTACATGTAAAGTATTACATAGTAACTATGTATGAAATACTGTTTATAACTTTAAGTACAACACATAATACTGTATTTAATATAAGCAGACCTTACACTGGTCTGCTTCACAGAAAAAGTTTGTCAGACAAATGTGATCACAGTCATATTGGAATGTTGAGAAAGACCATCTGTAACATAAGAACTTGCACACTGCTTGGGCTAATCAACATGTACAACTTGTCATGAAATTCTGTCAAATAACTGCTTTCTTGCTCTGAAACTCTTTTTGCTATTACAACAAATCATAGAAAGAATATTATCCTAACTGCCAAACCAAATGTGGTTGTAGTAAGACAGTGGTACAACACAGTCATGCCCAGGTTCACTGGTGATAAAATTTAAAAAAACAAAAGTTTGTAAATATTCTTTAAAATGCAGTTTTTCTTTGGTTAAGACAAGTTGAAACAAAGTCTGGAAATGCTATTTGTGGCTGCAGCAGCAGTGGTCCCAGGTCCTGAACAATTCATATTCTCTCTCTCTCAACCACTCACACATCTTCAGTATAATAAATAAATATGAGTATTAATAGTTGAAATTTCGAAAACTGCCAGCTGTAAGCTCACAACTTTTACAAAAATTAGAACCAACCTGAGACAACATGAAGTTATGCAATAATGTTTCGTGGCTCAATGAACCAATATTATGCATGTTATGGAAGTTCAGCTCAACAAAGGCAGGAACTGTAATACTCTTGATTTTTTTTTTTCAGGTGGTGCTACACAATAAATAAATTCTGAAGAATATTTACAACTAAGAAAGCAGTAAATGCAAAATGTTTATAAAAAAGCATTTATAGATTCAGCGCTGAATCTTTTGATTTGATATACTGTATATGAAAAAGTTAAAGAATGGGAAACTTGAGTGCCCTGTGGTTAATGTACAGAAGGAACAGCAAATAAGATGGGAGATTTTTGTATCAGTGGGTCAGATCCACTTTGATAATTTTGCAAATTAAGTTACACAAATGACTTCAGGAATCAAAGCACGAAAGGAAGGAAAACATTTGTACTGCATACTTTGATGTACACGTTAATTTCTTAAAGTCATTGGTATCTCATTTGTGATGCAGTATTCCACCCCAATATTAGCCAACATATCAACATGACACAAAATACCATTATTTTTCAGGGTTTTGTTCAACCACAATTTGTCCAGATTACTCAAAGAAAATGACTGAGCCTGTACAATGTACATATATACAAAGATTGTACCACACAATCTGTTTCATGCACAGCCTGATGTATTTCAAACAGATGAACGTCATCAACAGGCCAGAGAGCGATCCTGTTTGAACTCTAAGTAACCTGATGACCTGCGTCAATGACATGGGTGAAACTGTTCGTGTGGTACAGCCTTGTAGACAATTCCTGACACCCCTTTCACCACAGTGTCTTCAAGGACACAGTGACTCCATGAATTTTCACGTGTGTCTGAACTGCATATAATTATCAACATACAGGCCAAAATGCATTCTCATGATAGCAATGTGTTTTGATTTACGAATTCCTCCATGTTTCCTTACCTAGGAAAAACATTATGCATGGAAATTATGCATGTCTGCAGAGATTCTTCTACACACAAAACTACAAATGCACAAGCACATACATGAACAAACGCATGGACACTTCAGCACACATGCACACAGGTACACTCAAACACATCACTGAGTAGCACACTGAAGGGTCTGTCCCATGTCCTCTGCATACTGGTTACATATGGCCGCTCGAAGGTCATCTACTTCTTGCCGCAACGCGCTCAGCTTGGACAACCACTGCTTGATTGCCTGCCCTTTGTCTTCAGCTGTTGCTCCTACACACGTCTCCTCAGTGTCTGCCACAGCATCTGGGAGATAATTCACTGCATGCTTAATTAATATTTTTGAATATTTAGTTTTACTGGATATTTTGTTAATAACTTATGAATATTTTGTCTCCATGCTTTTTACCTTTTTTTTAACATTCAAGTCTGGTTTCCATGCATGCTATATTACGCTCCACTAACTGGATTGCATGTTTAATATATTTTGACTGTATAGTTTCACAGCATGCTATATTACAATCTTCTGAATGGTTTGTTTATAGCATGTTAAATTAAATTTGAATACTGATTTTCATTGCATGGTCTATTTCAACCTTCTTAACACTTATTTCACAACATCTTCCAAATCATTAAAATCTTCTGAATACCCAAAGCTGGGTAATACACATCAACACAGATCAGCATCAAATGCTATGTATCACAATCCTGTTGGACAACTGTACGAAAAGCAAAGTTCCAAGTACTGGCAAAACTGCTTAAAGTGCACCCCCTCAAAAAAAAATTAGAAACAGATTTCATGGCACAGATGGAAAAGATGCAGATGTCTGTGTAGAAAAGGCAAAAACAAAGGTGAAAGAACGTAGCTTACAAGATGTGCAGCATGCAAGAGAAACAAACTCTCCCCATTTACCTCTGACACCCAGAAGCACAGATATGTTGGGATCCTCGCCTCGTGCCCGCTGCAGGCAAATCTGAACAATAGACTGCAGCTCAGAGAAGCACTGGCCCAGTTCTGCCATGAATCGTCGTTGTAGTCTGATCACATCATCTGCAGCGTGTTGCTCTGCCTGAGTTAACTGTTCTCTCAAAATCAAGCTTTGCTCCATCAGGTCTTGGTTCTGAGTGCCCAGCTGTCATACAAAACAGACATCTCAATACTTCACAAACAGTTCACCTCATTTGTTTACTCCAAGAAAAGACAGGATCACCTACAATACACAACTGGCACACACACTCAAAATTGCTCAAGATACATGGGAGACACTCTTGCTGTTTCTAACAAATCTGCACCACAGATTGGCAGTTAACATGTATGCATTCTGCCCCCCCCCCCAAGCTTGCCCCTGTTTTGGGTCTGATTTCATTAGGAAAAAAAACCCAACAAAAACAAGCAATTTTTCCAGTTCCCCTAAACCTGTTGAGCAGGCAGCACAGTGACCATGGACCCTACAAACTGCTTATGAAGTATGCTCTACGGTGACTGATTTTCATGTTTAATCACTTGATGTCCCCACTTAAGTACACCCTATGGGGACTTGCATGAAGTATGCACAGTATTTTCATAAGCACACTGCTCTTCATGACACATACAAAGAATAAATTATTTTATAAAAGCTGCATGCAGCACAGACATTTTACATTCAATAAGAATTTTTGATCCTGTATAAACCAAAAAAGAGGGATTTTGTTGCACATCACTTCTGTGAAGCCCACACTATTATGATGGCCTGCATTATGAGTCAGAGCCATTTCCTGTTTCTAGACTTTTACAACTATTGTAGGCCATGGCTAATAAAACTAAGGCATTTTGTCTCCATAACATTCGCAAAGAAACACAACAAGAAAAAAAAACCTCTTCAAAATACTCTGAAACACAGTATTTGAAAAACTGCCGTTATACACGGTGCAACAAACTGGAGGGAAATCAGAAAAGTTAAGGTACCAAACAGGTTTGTTATCCGAGCACGTCAGTTATATTGCTCTCATCCCCTCCCCTCCCCCCACCCCCAGAAAAAACATCCCTGATAACAACAGGTACACGCAGGAAAACTGGACAAAAACTCCCTCACATCCTTCAACAACTGTTTCATCTTTTCCAACTGCTGTTCTCTGTCCAGCACCTCCTGTCGCAGGGTTTCCACTACCTCCTCCTCCTGTGTCAACCGTTCCTTCATCTGCGTCATCTCTGTCTGCTGGTGTGTCTCCTGCTGACGCAGTCTTCTGTGTGTTGTTTCTAGAAGCTGCAAGAGTAAGGTGTTTCTAGTTTACATAATAAAGCACCGGCATTCTGGCTCTTTGTCCTCCCCCATTATATGACAACATTCCATTAAAAAAGGCTAACTATCAGACAGAGGCTCTGTGCCTGGGGAAGTGCACAGTCAGCAAATGTGCCCTGCCTTCTAAATGTTAGAACCGTACAAGGACAGAGGGAAATCAGCAATCAAGCACTGCAGGATGCTCAAGTCCACAGTAGTTGTGACAATATAAAGGTCCATCCTCCTCCCCCCATGTTTATGCCGATACAAGTTTAGAACGCTACCAAATGGAAGCAAAAAAAAAAAAAAAGAATTAAAATGATGTTGTAGGTAAATAAATACAGGTACAAATATGGGTACACTTAAGTAATCAGGAAGCCAACATTTAAAAAAAATCAATTTCAAAACAGTGAAAAGCCAACTGAGGATGCTGATGACAATGATGAGGTGGCAGTAGCACCAATGAATAGTGCACAAGAAAAACATCCTGCACTTCCGTTATCAGCCATGGGCACCTCTACCCATCAACCATTCCAGTGAAGATGTCCAGTGTGCCATACCTTTTTTGCCTTCTCAAGGTCAACAGAAAGGTGTTCCTTCTCCTGTTTTGTTTGGCTCAGTTCCGTCTCCAGACGAAGAAGGGACTGGACCGTTTTATTAGTCTCCCTGGCCTGCCGTAATTCTCGCTCCAACTCCTGCAGTCGCCCAGCCAGCTCGTTCTCCGTGTCCTCCAGCTCCTTGACATGCAAGTCACGAGCAACAAGCATTTTTCGTGTCTGTGTCAGCTTCTGTTGCAGCTCCTCCATCTGGGATTTGCAGAGGCTGTTCTCCTCCTTAAGTCGCAGCAGCTGTTTGAAAAGATTAAGGAACACTTCCTGCCACACCCATATGCAGTGAAAAGGCATTCTGCTTTTAAAACAGACCCATTTCTTTGCTGAGGAGTGATCTTTGCTGGCAATTAAATGAAACATTCTGGAGAGTCCTAATCAAATAAAACCATGCTGATAAAGCAGACTAAACGTGATGTGATAAGCTGATGTAGATGAATCCAAAATTTCTAGGTACTCTCAGCAAGCAAAAGCCAGGGTTGGGGGGGGGGGGGTTGCTATATTCCATTTCTTTTTTTTTGGGGGTTCTTTCCCTGTATCGCAGTGTTTTCCAGGTTGTTATAACGCACAGTGGCACTGACTGACATGCATTTATCTGTGAGCATACAGTCCACCCTCAGTCCCATCCTGTTTCTGAAATGCTCTTTTAACATGAACATTAACTCTTTGCACTTGCACAACATAGATCTAGTTTATGACTTTGACGGTGCAGAGATACTGGCATGATACAAAAATATTTTTAATAATAAACAAAGACACTTTCAAAAATATACTTTATTTGGAAAGATCAATTCTTGGACTTTGAAATTCTTAAAGAATTGTTATTGGAACATTTTAAATATTAAATACCACTTGGTATCAAATGTGGTTACTGCATGCACAAAATAAAAAGTCTAATAAATTCTGCGTGTCACTGCTTGCCCATTTTCGATGTCTCTGAACTGTACATTATTATCACTTTCTGACCTTGAATAAAATCCAAGCTTTAGTAAATTCTCTGAACTTTCACCCTAAATTATATTTAAAGTATCTTTCTCTACCAAACTTGACTTGATTTGAAATTTTTTCTTCCATCCAGCAGCCATTTACTGTGGGTTACGTAACTGTCCTGCTAAACAGCTACTCAGCGAAAACTAGGAGGAAACCCAATCTAAATATTAAAAACTTATTTAAACAGTGCAGGGGATACATCTGATGAGAAAGTTTTCCAACGATAACAGAATGAGTTCCCTTTCATTGTTAAGCGCATCTGCAAGATTTTTTTTAAACGGTCGAAACGTTTCGATGCAATGTGAACGCTAACTGCGACTGTTGAAACTGCCATTTGAATCTGAGTGCAAAGAGTTAATACAGCATCTTACATATTTTTAGAGAAATAAGAAGAGGCAGGGGACAGTGGAGAATTGAGAGACAGGGAGGAAAGTATGTGTGTATGCCAGCATGTACACGCACAAGTACGTGTGGCGGAGGGTGGAGAGGGAAAGATAAGGGAGGGAGAGGGAACAATTTGGTGAAGACAGAGTTTATAAGTATTCACACTGTGAAACAAATGGACAGTCTACTACAGCTGGCTATCTCTGAGCCAAGCAATGGCCACAACTGCAGTTGTGATCTTGTATCAGTTTCAAAAAAGAAGTTATTTGTATTTCAAGGATACCTCCTGAGCACTGTAAGTGCTCTCCTCCACTGTCGGCAGCTCGGCCAGGTATCGCTCTACGCCGTCCAACTTGACACGCAGCTGCTGGTGGCTGGATTTCATCTCCTGGAATCGCCGCCCCCACTCTTCGATCTCCCGCTCTTTGGCCTGCAGCTGTCAGTCAGACAAGACCCTCCATCAGGAAATGCAGCCATTAAATTTGAGTTTGGGTATCAACAAAGCGCTACACTCACAACAGGTTGGCCAAGTGCCAAGACTGTGGACTGCAGCTGTACAAGGGAGAGCCTGAACTGGTGCTCACCACGTACCAATCTACATTTTTCGGAACCTGTAATACTGTGTATTTCAGGAACCAAGTTGCAGTCACTTTTATAAGAATACAAGTGCCTATACTACCACCTGTTTAGTGTAAAAGGTGGGGATGTTTGTACAAGTGCAGGGAGTACCACCAGTTTAGTGTGAGAGATGGGTAAGTTTGTACAAGTGCTGGGAGTGCCACCAGTTTAGTGTGAGAGGTGGGACGTTTGTACAAGTGCAGGGAGTAACGACAGTTTAGTGCTAGAGGTGGGGACGTTTGTACAAGTGCAGGGAGTACCACCAGTTTAGTGCTAGAGGTGGGGACGTTTGTACAAGTGCAGGGAGTACCACCAGTTTAGTGTGAGAGGTGGGGACACGTCTGTTTTGTTTTTTTTGTTTCCTGTAGTTAGCTTGTGTAATAGAATGTACAGATCATCCAATAAATATTTGCTAGAGAAAGAAGTGATGGCTAAGAGTTCTCGGTATTTTCTCCCCTGAAAGTAAATCTCATGTAGTTGAAAGCATAACATTTATTTAGTTACCAATACAATGCCATTTAAAGATGCCTGTTTATATCTTCATGTGTGCACACAAATGCATAATGATATATCATGTAGGGACATCATACACAAAGTCCTGTCCATAAGCACAAGCACGTAAATACGCCAACGGAGCAGACAAGCTTTAAGAAATCAGACTAGCAGTTACGACCATTTCACAGTACAAGACTAACAATTCAAAGTTCAGAGAGAAGACTCAAAACTGCAGCATCGAATCAATGTACAAGTACCTTTGCCTCTATAGATCCAGCATCAGCATCCTTGTTTTTAAGCAGTAACCGAAGCTGTTCCAACTCATGCTCTGCAGCCCTGTGAGGTCACAGACACAAGCAGCATGTGAAAATGGCTGGATTACAGACATGCTGAGTGAGGCCAGTCAATCAGCACGAGGACTCACGATATCTGTAAGATCTGTTTGACTTAGACTGAAATGTGCTCTTCCATAACTTTGTATGAAGTTCCCTAATTTTGTATTACATGCTAAGCTAAGTGTAACATATCCACCGATGAGGCAGGAAAACGTCTACAGTACCATAGCCCTCTCTCCCCATCAGCACCACCACCACTCATAGTTTGTCACAATGTCTTCCATCCGGAGCCGCCTGCAGACCTGAGCTTTTTCAACAGCTACATGCCAGACAGGTGGTGATTTACCAGGTTTCACTCATTCAGTTATTTCCTCTCTCACTCACACACACCCAGTCACCCACCCAACCAGCTGCACATACACAATCTCAATATTTCGCATCCCCACCCCACCACCCAATCCCTTACTTTTACTGGGCAAACCACAGCTCACAAACAGATGAACAGTGCAGTTCCACAGTCTGCCACAGATGACACCTGATGACTACTGTCTGGAACTTCTGACCCTCACCATCCTTCCAACCACCTCCACACACACACTAATTACGGAAAACACAAGAAACATCCATGACTACATGGAGAAAAGTAAAAGACCCAAATCTCAAAGTGCCTGGACACTCGGAGGGCCATCTGAGCAGCAGTCCTTCAAGACCTTGCTGCTCAAAAAAAGCAGCAGCATTTTTAGAAAACCACAATGTATGATGTAACGCCCCATCGTACCCTAACTGTTCCTCCAACATGTTGATCTCCGCGTTCTTCTTTGTACGAGTCTCAGTCAGCTCTGTTTTCAGTGTTGCATTTTTGTACTGCAGCTCCTGTTTTTAAAAACAAAACTTTGAGTTCACGATAAACAAATCAAAAGGAAAAGAATCCACGGCCTAACAGAAAAAAATCAGTTTTCTTTGTTTTGTCTTTTCTTTCAGTC
This sequence comes from Lanistes nyassanus, assembly GCA_004794575.1. Classification (NCBI taxonomy): domain Eukaryota; kingdom Metazoa; phylum Mollusca; class Gastropoda; order Architaenioglossa; family Ampullariidae; genus Lanistes; species Lanistes nyassanus. The sequence goes on from SMGT01004681.1 coordinate 124,257, forward strand.
CCCTTTAATCAATAAACATGTAGACACACCTGGACTGAAACACTGATACATCAACCAGCCATTCCCACACCTGGCGTACATGCTCATAGGCCATCTGACAAGAACATGTCTATCTCCAAGCCCCCCCCCCAACTCTCTCTCTCTCTTGCGTATATATATATATATGCATGTACCATAGATTAATTCAGTATAGCACCCATTAAAAATGACATAGTTCGCTGGTATGTTCAATGGTTAAAAAACAACAACAACACTGTGCAAACCTTCAGCTTCTGGTGTACGAGGTCAGCTTTATCGTCAGATGCCAGAACTGCCTGCCGCAGCTTGTTATCGGCCATCTTGAGGTCCTGCTCCAGCTCCAGCACGCGCTGTCGCAGCTTTTCGATGATCATGTTCTTCTCACGGATGATGTTGTCAGCAGCACGCCGAATGGGCTCCCAGCGTGAGGGATCGTCTTCTTTGACTGCAAGCTGTTGAATCATGCTATCCAGTGGAGTCAACTGTTTATCATACAGCGCCTGTCAATACATCACAGCACATTGACAGCAGAGTGCAGGGCTAAACACAGGGTCAAAATAAATTTTCTTGCCCACATCCACACTTCACTTGCTCAACAGTCATCCCACTGCTGCCCACTGTCTCCCCCTCCCCCCAGAAAAAGCGATGACACAGCCACAAATGCAAACTTAGTTGCCGGAGAACTGATGAAACTCAGTGGTAATTGCTGCTTGGCCATCACGGCATGGCATTTAGTCATGATCATCCTAGCTGAATGAAATTCCATGCTAATGCGATGGTGCAGGGTCTCTCACAAACTTGTGTAGCCTTCAGGCAGTTATGCAGGTAATTTTAGAGGGACAGTGATTCCACCTCTGGGTGATTTTGCACTATGGGGGAATGGGGTCCAGAACCTCCAGACTGATGGCTGCAGATGGCCAGTGAGGACAGGCAGTTTAATATGTACCTATAAACAGATCTAAGTGACGAAAAGAGTACATTCAGGTCTTCCTGTAGACATATGGAGTTAACAGAATGTAGAAGAAAATGTGTTAATTTAGGTTGAAGCACACTTCTAAGGGCTGAATAAACCATGAGATAGTAAGTGAAATTGTATCCAACAAACATTAATCTGTAGAGAAATTAGTTAAAGTCAGTAAAAAAAAAAAAAAAAGTACAAACCGAGTCAGATCTAAATACATACCCTTGACTTACGACTGTTCTAGCTGAAGACACAAATGTTAAAAGTAGGTTCTCTCTGCACACCGTTAACTTATATACTGTCGGCGATCAGGGCATTGTCAGATATATTGCTTGCAACTATAGATATTGCGAGGCTGCCTGTGTGTGCTGACTTACGCGTCCCACTAATAACCTGCAAGCTACAAGTCAATGTAATAGTGAAAGTTGTGAAAATTTTCACTTGCCCATTATGGCAGCTAGAAAATTTTACTTCCTCTGCCTGACAAAGGCTGTGTTAAGCTCTGAGAGAGTGTTAATATACAATGTGGTCAGCACATTAATTGCAAAATGTGTCAGTATAACCAGCACACTAACAGCAGAGTGTGCCCACATCATTTAATGTTTTTCCTACAGCGCCTGTCGATATATCATTGTCAGCACACTAACAGCAGAGTATGCTCATGTCATTTAACATGATACATGTGATGTGTTACCCCTTTCCTCCCTGGGTGAACTTCCGATGGAAGAAAGATGTAGGAAAATGAGCATTAGTTCATGGACCACTAATCTGCATCACTGTGTGCTGATAAATGACTGAACACTACTCTACAGACCAGAAACCTTTGTTGCTATGTGCTGATAAATGACTGAACGCTACAGACCACAGGCCTGTGTCATTGTGCTGATGAATGACTAAACACTACAGACCACAGACCTGCGTCACTATGTGCTGATGAAGAAGCTCTTCCTGGTGTTGTTGCTGCCACTGACGCAGATCACCAGCTCCCTTCTTGGCACTTCCACTAAAGTGCAGCACCTCTGGTCGTCCTACAAACAGAGGCGAAGCTGCCCTGTCTCTTCCCAGCTGACTCTGGTTGTGGCTGTTGCGCAAAATGGACCGGGGCTTAGACGTGCTGAGCTGTGCAGCAAGTTCAGGCTTGCGGTGAGGTGGAGTCTTCATGACGGCAGGATTGTCGTAGCTGCTGCTGCTTCCATAGCCGCTTGTGCTGCCACCACCACCTTCCCTCACGGTGCCACTGTGTGTGATGTAGTCGTCTAGAAGATGCTGGACCTGGGAGCTGTCTGGAAAACTTCTTTGGTGCTCCACTGGCACAGGCGTGCGGTTGTAGACACGGCGCATCAGTACCGGACTGCTAACAACAGTCTCCTGAGTGCCACCAACATCTGCACCCTCTCCATAGTAACCGTAGGTCAGGGTGCTGTAGACGTTGTCTGGATAATTGTGGTAGCCATCATAAATCTCACCCACTGCATGTCCGTACATGGAAGGGTGATACAACTGTGCCCCAACAATCTTGCCGCCAACAGGCATCCTGCCCCCACCATCCCAGGCACCGTGGTGTTGAAAACGTCGTGCCATAGGTGGACTGATGGGAGCTTGGGGATGATGAACGACAGGTGATGGTGTCAGTGTCTCAACGTCATCATGCCAACCTGCATAAACATTTGTGATGACTTGCCCAAGCAATATAAGATCAGCTGCACAACAGGTGTAGGTATAATGACACAAGAACAGCATGCAACTTTCTTTTAAATCTACCTTAAAATTCTGCACAATTCTGAACAAATAGCACTGATTTGGTGAGAACACTGACTGCATCTGAGCAGAGCGAAATGAGACAACTTGGTAAGCTGACACAAGACGTGCATGTCACTCAACGTGAATGCACAAGCCCATGTACCAGTACACACATGCACAGATATATAAGCCACATACATATATGATGAATTCATGAATGTATTTTCAAATATCTTAAACACAACAATGAAAAATAAGCAAACAAAAGAAAGAACCAAACAAGCTATAAGAAGTCTGTTTGAGGGGTAGAACTGAGCTCAAAATGAACTATTTTGGTATTTGTGCAGTTTTGTCTTCACATCAAATACCAAATGATAAATCTGAACACTGATCCCAAGCCTCCCCCTACACCCACACTCCCCAAATTCTCTCTTTTCCTTTAAGACGGTCTGTTTGCGCACCATTTAATTTCTCAAGACTAAGCAGCATTGAGTATCAACTGCAAAATGAAGTAGGAAGCACATGGACACATAACCAAAAAAAAAAAAGGTCATGTTAGTACAAAAATTTATGGGAAAAAATTGTATTGCTTTATTTCAATATTTATAAAAACATAATAAAGTACAAATCTAAATGAACATATGTACTTTAATCTTTAACTCCAAATAAATCATCAAACTGTTGTAACAAGACCAAAAGAAAAAAATTGGTGGCGGAGTCTTCAACAACACAGAAGAGACAACATTATTTCTATCACTCTTGAGAAGCTAAAGTTAATTTTATCTAACCAGCTTTCAACGTTTAGCCAAATAACAGCAGTTTTAATTACTATTCACAACTCCACACCTAGGTCTTTTTTGACACATGGCAACTGATGAATCCAATTAATACATATACAGTTTTCCACAATCCGTTGTTCATGGTACACCATGCTGCTGCCCACAAGCTTTAAGTGTTTAAACCATAGTGCTTAGAAATAGCAGTACAGCCCCAGTAACAGTACAACAATGCACAAGCATTTCCCTACAGACCAACCAAGAGCCACAGAGCAATATTTATAAACCCTCTGCCCCAAACATCTGCCCTAATCTGCTGCTCTGAAGACAAGTGTTAACTTCCTTTAGGCTCAGCAATTTCCTTGTCTGGCCGGTGGCACAGTTTCCTTTCTAGCCTGATTGTTTAGGCTATCAAGTTTCCACCGAAACAGTTATATTTCACTAATTACTGCATTCCTGGTTTTTTTTAAAGAAAGAGAGAATGACAAAGAGAGTGTGTGTGTGTGTGCATTGTTCTTGTTGTTGCAATGTAGAAATGGTAAATGATGCATGGTACGTTAAACCAATAGCTCTATTTTTATCACCAAAACTTAAAGCCAGAAGTCCAACAAATGCATAAGCATATTAACTAGCCATTCACACTGTCCTACATCTCTTTTTTTCCTTCTTCACAAACACATCTTATGTGCATGTATCTTGTGCAACTGCAACAAATGTGCTGTTAAAGACTAATAATGTCAAATGGTTTGCTAGCTTCCGTCTCTTCTATTTAACTTTCATTATTTCCTCATTGAAAGTCAACATTTTTTTCCTTTTGTTAGAACAAAAACTAAAGAATGATCAGAAACTCAAGCTTACCGCTTGCAGGAAGCTGTCCTCTGGATGAGCTGTCTGGCTGTGTGGATGTTTGCAGCATTTTCTGATAATCTGATACAAAAAGTAAGATCTGTTAAGTAATATGCACACCAACCACTTTGTTCACTTCAGCACTCGGCAAGAAATCAAATAAAGGCACAATGCCATTCTTTTGATGGCAGCAGGGGTTAAGGTCCTATATGTGAATAGCAACATACGAATGGCATATACCATCAGTCTACAAAAAGTAAAAGGGTTTCTAAAACTGACTAACATGACACGAAAAATGAGGGCATTACCTGCAAGGTTTAGCAAAGCAAGTAGATCCTATCTTACAAGCACATGTTGTTGCTAACATATGGTGGCTTTTCACAACAGGTGGTCAAAGGCACAAGGCTGTGATGGAAAATGAGCTTCCAGTTGCCTCGGAAGCATCACTTCGTGCACACCTGTGACAATGCCTCTTGTCTCACCCTTAACACAAATCTGATTTGTCTTCTTAGAAGTCATATTTCTGGATAGCTGTAAGGCTTTCAGCAGCCAAAATAACAGACGCTCTTTGGGATTACTGCTTAAAACTTTAATCTCTGGCACAAACTCCTCTAGTCGCAATGCTCATGAAATCTATTACTGAATTTTTTTAAAATCATTATTATGCAAATCATATTTCCCCTGCTTCTGCAAAAGACTGTGTTCACAAACTCCCCCCATCCCCAAACACACACACTAAACTAAGTATATACGCACACACAACACAGTGCCCCCAACACTTGAATATGGATATGATGCCTGTGTTACTGACCATTCTGAGATGAATGCAAAAATGTCTGAAACTAAGTTACTGTCTCTGAGGTTCTTTCTTGTAGATGTTTCATTTCTTTTGCGGAAGTGCTTAGTCTTATCTGCTGCTCTATGTCTGCTATGTGGCAGCACAGTTCCACAGGTCACTGTCAACCACCCTACACACTGTGCTTCTGTATTATAAGCAAAATAAAGGCAGCTCTACCAATCCCCTTTTATGTTTTGTTTGGCCTTTTGTCTTTTTCTTCTATGCAGGTTTGTAGGTTTTTCCTTTAAATCCATGACAAATGATAGGGACAGAAGATTAGAACTGTAGGCCAACTCTTTCTTTTCTATTTTGGAAATTTTGACATTAATAATAACAATAGGAGTTTCATGAGACACCAATTCTTATGAAGTAATTCAAGGTGCTTACAACTGCCAGCATGAACACTTGCAATGCAACATGCTCACACACTAACATTTACAGGAATTCTTAAAATCACAACTGAATTTTATGGGTCTTGTGTCAGGAAAAAGATTAATTTTATTTGAACTCTGGACAAATGAGTAAGATCTGTTCAAAATAAAATAAATTAACCTGTGTCATTACTAGCAATTAAACTGACAGTGTAATTTCCATTTAGCATACATTTGAACTAAGGTGTTCTGAACCAAGATTTGTGACAAGGAATGAGTGATCAAAGGTGGTGCACCTATTTCCACATGGTAACACAGTGAATTACTGAAAACCTGGGGAACTTTTAATACTGGGAGGGTAGAAACTGCTGAAGTATCTGACCTGGAATATTTGTTTCTGGATAATGGGAAGGTGAAGAGCTCTGCCCTGCCATCTTTCAACGCTAAAGCAAAGCCTGGAAATGATGTGGCAACTCCAATTTCTGGATTTCCTACTTTTATTTAACCTCAAATGCTTGCTCCCCTGCACCATTATACATAGCAACAACCCTGAAATAAGAAACAAAAAAACATAACTATAATGTATGTAACAAAGATATATGAAACAAGAAACAAAAACATAACTATATGTCACACAAAATCAATATCAAACATGAAACATGTCCATTACAATGTGAACAAAGTCTCTCTTAATCTAATTTTCATTTTGTAAGATGCTTATCACAATGCAAAATGACCTTTTAAATAGTACAGCTGTGTTCATAATGCAAAATGATCTTTTAAATAGTACAGCTGTGTTCATACAAATATAACATTCTGTGTCTAAAATTCTCAAGGATACATCCCCACTCTCTGTCATGAAGAAACAAATACAAACAGATCCTCACACTACAGAGCACCAGCTAAGCAGCTTTGAAGCAGATGCTCACACTAAAGCACAGCAGGTGAGATAGTCTGTACTGTCACTCAGATACAACATTATATATATATATAAGATGCTCACACTAGAACACAACACCTGAGAGTCTGTCACTCAGCTACAAATACAGACAGATATTCAGACTAAACACAACAGCTGAGAAAGTCTGTCACTAAAATACAAATAACATAAACAGATGTTCACAGTAGAAAACAGCAGCTGAGAGAGATGGAGATCAAAACTGTGATGTCACCTAGGCTAGGCCTACATGCAACTTACAAAGACTAAAATTTAATAACAGTACATACATCATTAAAGTAATGCCCCCAAACTGCCGGCTATCTATGTCTTTGTGTTAGTGTTATCCTGACTAAAGGGTAATACCCTGAAACTGTTCGGGTTTGTGTCATTTATCGTTTAATTTAGTTTGGCTCAGTTCTGTTTCCACTTGTTCCTTTTTATTCTTGTGTTGGATCTCCGTAAGACAGGTGTGCAAATATTAGTACGTTCCTTTCTCAAGTCATTTTGTCAAAAGGTATTTTCACATAAATGCTAGATCACACCTGTGTTGCATACACTTTTTCCCCAAAATGTTTCGAAGGAGAAGTCATGTATTTTCATGTCTGGTGCCAGTAGAGAATGGATTCTTTCCAGTCTCATTAATTCTTATTAAATTCTTCACCAACCCGACCAAATAAAAGTATCAACAAAAGTGTTCCCACTAATTCTCACTGCCCTTCGGCACAGCTCCCCACAGATCTCTTTTACTTTTTTCTTGGAAGGTGGGGGCAAAACTTATCCAAACAACTTTATTATTATTATTATTATTATATGAAGTCTTACAGACAGCAGAATCACACTCATAAAAGAGTGCTCACCATGCTTGACTACACAAAAAGAAATAAAAAAATCTAACATTTAAAGTGGTATACAGACATACCAGTTTGAGGAAAAACAATATAATTAAGCATTTAAAAGAGAAACCGTTCCAGCTAAGAAACCTAAATTACACAGAACATTCACTTAGAAGCTGAACTGTCTACATGTAGTTGAGCAAGTGAATCTATTTGCTAATAACTACTAATATGTTAGAAGTTTTAAAACTGTGTTAAAATTTTTGTCATGGCCGGAGGCCAGTGGAACTGACATCTTACTAACTCAGCCTTGAAAGTGGCATTTGCATTAAACAAGTTTTATCTGGCTGAGTCGCCTAGAATCCGAAAGAGTTATTATATTTGGACCTCTAAATTCTAATATTCATGCTGTTTAAAAAAAAATTACACAGAAAAATTATGGGCTGTGCAAGGGCGGTACACAATAGAAGAATGCCATTCTAATTCGCTACAAACTTTTGGCAAAAAACTTAAGAGAGCCGTAAAGTTACAGCGCTTCTATTACATCCTTCAATACTTTGATGGAGGTGTGTGCCATTCACTCTCTTACTTCTTCGTTCAACTTCAAGGATATGAGATTTTTCTCTACATGACCAGAGTCTGCTAATGCAGTTTCCAGTCTTTAAATGGTGTGAAAAGTAGCACGTCCATACACACCACAATGTTACTAGCACTGCATGTGGTAAAAAGTTCAGGACATGAATACAGTAACGGTGTAGGACTACGTGAGGCTTGCAAAGAACAGACACACAAACTAGACTCAGTCTAAGACTGAGGCTCATGATGATATAACAGATACATTTTCTAATTTCGTCTCACCTGTTAAAAAGGACTAAACACTTCAAAATTGTGCTATTATAATAGATATTTACTTACCGCTGAAAAAGTAGGTTCATACCAACAAAAGTTATTAAAGGTTATTACAACTTAACAACAATCTTAGGACACGTTATAACTGTAACAAAGGCCGCCTCTTCCCGTGTTTCTAGCAACTGAGGGGAGTTAACTCTCCTGCTGCAACACCACAAATTAAAATGTCATCAATTTTTTATACAGCAAATTTATTTTGGAATTGCCAGATTTACTGTCAGCATACATAACGTGACATCGATTTTGAGGTTTTGATAACAACAAAAACACTCAGCAGTTTTTTTAAGCTGCGGCAGGGTAAGGTGGGTACTTTCGCTTCCAACACGGCGAACTTTTTAAAAACTTTCTCCGGGGGAAGGTTAGGGAAGGGTTAAGATGAGAGTGTTTATTAATCTTAATGAAGAATTTTACGTGAAATAATTTGTCCAATTAGCGTGAAATTTAAAAAATAAATTATGCAATTGAATATTTAAGGAAATATCATTTTTCCTCAAACGACAACCCCAACAAAGTACTGGCAGCGCTAGAGCACTAGACACAACCGTATGCTGACGTATGCAATCAAGGGAGCCTACCGTACCCAAACACGTAGCAAAGTGAGAGTCGAAAGTAAGGAACGTGGCAGATCTTCTAAGAAGATCTTACGGTTGTGTCTAGCGCTGCCAGTACTTTGTTGGGGTTGTCGTTTGACGATTTATAGAGCTCTGTCCTCATTTGTTCTTGATTGATATCATTTTTCCTTTTCAATCGACGTCTTTTACTTTTTTAGTTTTACCAACTAACCATGCAAGGCCTTTGGCAAGGGGCATTGTTTTAGGTTTTTTTTATTAAATATAAAATTACAAAGAGAGCTGGTCGCCTTGACATAACAGATAACACTAACAGTCTACAGATAATCGACTATTTGTGTGAACTTCTGTTTATTTCTTTAATGCGTGGCCTACGTCGGTTGTAGTGTATGTACGTGCGTGTGACGCATTCGAGCATAATGTTTGCAGAAAAACTAAAAACGAGTGAGTTTAAAAGCTAGAGATAATTGAATGATAGTTTAGATTTCTTGTAAGAAAGGGAAAAAAAGCATTAAAATGAAAGCTTTGAACCATGATGGTCACGGATCACAGCGAGTAGATAAATATACTGTGCACAGACGTACAGGCATATCTACAGTAATGGAAAGATCTCAAGGGAGAGAGAGGTCTTTCTGCTAGTCTAGCGTGAAACTTACGAAACATATAAATGGTATTTAAAGCATTTATGAAAAAGTAATATTTACGTACCAACATATAAACTACAAATATTAAAGTATGTTTCAGTTATCACTCCAACAGGAAGTACTTCATTATGTTTCAGTTCATGGTTTTAAGAAAATCAAAATGTAACCAATCTCTATTTAATTTTTAGCTAGTCTCAACGTAAAAGCAACACACATTAATGTAGAAAGTTTAAGATTTACTATCTGATGGAATGAAAGAGTGCATGTAAAACTTTCTCTTTACCCACAAAAGCGTTATCACATGCAAGAATATTGAGTGTTGTGAAACTTTCGATCAGTGATCTATAATTTAAAACATGTCTCTACACAGAAAATAGATGATGCGGAAAACAACTGGTTCCTAAAAGTGCCAAAGAAAGTTGGTAGTGATTAAAGTCTTTTCATCATCATGAATTTCCAAATATTCTCACGTGATCAGGCTGATTCAGGCATGCTCTACACAATATTTTGGCTTATTAATATGTGCATGTGTTTTTGTCACATTGTGTCCATAATCTTTCACTATTTATGCACTTCACCATCTCTCACAGTCACTTGCTAGCTCACCAAATACTTGAGGGGAAAAGACATTTATTTATGTTTAATGTATGTGCATATTATCTATGCTATATCACACCATCTCCATTGTTATCATCTTAACCAATAAGCATTGCTTATCACAAAATACAACAAAAGCAAAAACAAATCCTTTAAAAATCTGATTGGGCAAATGTACAAGACTACACAAATGCAAGGTTACAGAAGATTAAAACAGACACCTAATTGTTTTCTGTAAAGTAATGGTCAGAAAGTGGTCCATGGCTTAATATTTGGCGGGTCAATACTCGAGTCCTGGGTAATACTGGGAACAAGGTCAGGTACATTACTCTTCATCAGGTACACTGGCGTAGACAAGAAGATCCACAAACTAGTGTATTTAATATAACTTTCAGTGCTGAATACCAACATCATTGAAATGATCACTTGGTGTCACAGCTACCACTTTTGTACTTCACAACCCACAGAAAGACAAGACTCAGCACTGAAAATAACTTGATCACAAAATGTACCAAAACAGGGAATTACAGAGTTTTTTTTACGCAATCGTGCATCTTTGATGCTATAGATTCAGCAAATCAGTATGTCAAGCATGAAAGGTGGACCAAGTGTGCCAAAATGCAAATTACTTTCTAAAGGAATGTCCAGTTCTTGCTGGGAAACAAGATGGACCAATTCAACAGGTGGTAAGAGCTATAAGGACCAGTTGATGACTGTCTCAAAATCATTTGTGATTTTCCTGTTAAATAGTATGTAAAACAATGTGTCTAGATATCTAAATTTACCAACAGATGAGAAGAGCATCAACCACTACACCACAAAGGACCTTTCTGGAGTGCTACACCTGTTCGTGACATTTTCTTAATCATAGAATTAAATCCATTATGATTACATGAACCTAGATGTCGCCCAACATTTTTTCTTGTAACAGCTAAACGTTACAGGAAAATGCTGGAACATAATTTGCATCCAATAAGTCGCATGCTAAACACAGTTAACTGAGCAAAATAAGGGGACAGTAAGATGGCTACTGGGGACAGGCAGTTTAATGTTCAGGAAATGGCCAAATGGAGTAAACACAGTGTTTAACTCCAGGATATAATCCTAAGCCACTCCTGGATTCAAACTAACAACCTTCCACATTTGTCCACAGCTCTGCTGGCAGAAAAATCCAGGCCCCAAGTTATTTGTACACAAGAAACCATGGAAATGAGCTGAAATGCAATTCTTATCCTCCTCCTCCTCCTCAGGTGCCTAGTACAGTTATTTCCCTTTGCGATCTTGAAAAAGAGTGTTTTGAAAAACTCTGACCACATGTACTGCTAAATATTGAAATGTAACTGGTGATACATAGATAAACCCTCCATCCTTTCCATGTTCCAGAGAGTGGCTTCCACAAAGTGTGATGGATAAATCTGGTCTGGAATGTGCCACTTGAAAATAGTCAGTCCTGCCTAGGCAACTCACAAAACAAAGGGAAGGACTGCTATGTTATGCACACATTTTCCTGATACAATGACCATGTGCTTTTATTTTTTTTAAATGTGAAAGTAATATAAACCATAAATAATTTTTCTAGAGATCCAGTGCCACACTGGTTACACCATGTTTGGCTAAAGAAGTGGGTTCTGGAGACTGTGTATTTAACCAAACTGACCTCCATTCCCTTGTGTTTCAGTACTGTGGATTCCATATCCAAATATTTACAAATGTTTATTTGTTGGAATAATTCACATTTTTAAAGATAAAAGCGAAATTCACTTCTGAATCAGTTTTGCAAATTAACATGTAAAATACAAATAATATTTAATTCATAAACAAAATGTTTCATCTTGGGGAGTCCCCATATTTTCTGCTCCCATCTAATTTCTGTCAGTCACACACAGTGTCTTTAGCAAAGATGCTGCAGTGTCACAGCCACTGCCATGTAAACATAAAAATTAAAATTATCTCCACTGATCTAAAGCATTCTCATGTGTTACTTTCAGAATATTTTAATAGAAATTCTGTACAAATGTCCTAGGGGGAAGGGGGGGAACCAGTACAGTAATAGAACATTTGCAACTGATTGAAAGAATCATGTACAATGCAGAATACTCGACACATCTGGCATTAACTGCATTAATAAGGTTTGGTGTGTTTCTGCATGGTGTCAACATTCCCCCCCCCCCCAAAAAAAAGTTACAACCCCTCTGCACACAAAGCTGCAATATCAACATACCAACAGAAGCATTAAAAAAACTGCCATTTTTGTTTTAAAGTACATGTAGCAGCTGCTGAGCTGTTGCTAAAGAATAACTCCAAAACCACAAGTGTTGGCTTGATACCCGTGCACTGCACCGCATTTCCCATAGTTACTCCAGCTGTGAATGGACACGTGATCCATGGGCCAGTAGGGTAAGGAAGCCAGGGGGAGGAGACAAACATCCCCCTCACAACTCTACCCCTCAGAAAAGTAGGGGGAAGTCTGATGCACACCCCTTCCCTTTATGACCTAAAAACAGGCCATGGGACAACCTTGACCTTGTTACTTTTTCTATTTTACACACTGTTGCACGAAGTGGAATACGTCTCCAGGAAAAATAATCAAATATTGACAGGAAGCACAACAGCAGCTATGACTATCACAATAGGCAGTGTAACAGAAAAAACAGAGTTCAAATAAACAGGAAACAAAACCTTTGTAACTGATACATTAAGATTTTTAAGTTTATTTTTAAAATAACATTCACGTCTTTGGCCTGTCATAACTCTTTAACAGTCAAATTACATACCCAGTTATACACCTGACATGAAGTCTGTGGCAAAACATTTTTAAAAGAACAAACATCAGATCTGTCACAGTTTGGTTCAAAATTAATCCACTTTATGCAGCTACTCCCAATACATGTTTCTTTTCAATCTCTGATCATCACCTCCACCCAAGCAGAAATTCTTGGTAGGTTTAAAAAACCTATTAAGATTCCAGACAGAAGGATTACTCTGGCAGTCTACTAGACTAAAAAAAAATTGTACATTTGTTACAGGTCTCTCCAGAATAATACAATAAGAAAAAGATATTACAATCTCAAGACTGGAGATGCTATCATGTCTGAATACCAGCCATGAAAAATATATTTTAAACAATTCTTGAATCACCAACTGATGCTACACAGCACATGTACAATCTGTCCCATTGTTAGCACTGGCCATATCGTAAGGATGCTCTTCAGAGCTGCCTACAGATAAAAGTACAGCCCAAGATCTTCATTTGACAGCAGAGCTGAATAATTTCACAATAAGGCTGTGTAATTTGACAGTAAAACTGGATGATTATAAAATGAAGGTGAATGGTGGCCCACTTGAATAGGCTTATGCAAATGATGAGATGTCAAGATCAACGAGTTTGACTCTTCTTAATTCAACCAAGTTCTCTGAACACCACAGGGATGTTCAATGGTGAATTAACATTCTAGGATGATGATTTTTTGGCTCATTAACACTCCAGGTTTCTGGGGGTGAACTTCAGATATATCTTGGGTAGAAAGCAATGGTGCAATACAAGAAAATGCAGATAATCTTGCTTAAGACTTGATACCAGGTATGTAAATGACTGCATTTCCAGCTTCTGCCAAATTCATCATACATAAGTCTGATGATTACAAACATTGTATATAGCAGCCTAAAAATTCAATCCTTAGCAATTTGGACATGCTGCTGTCTTCAATTAAGAAACTCCAGTAAAAAAAGGCGAACAAACTATTTTTAAAAAGTCAAATAGCATTTTAACAAACATGACAAAAGTTTAGTTACCAAACTCATGAGCCTATGCATCTGTTTTTAGTCAGTAAAATATAACCCATAATATCAGGCTAGGATTCAAGATTACATGAAACTCTTGGCACAAGATGGCCCTATCAAAAACACATGGTGTCTGAAATCTATAATCACACATCCACATGTAAGTTACCGTAAAACTATCAGTGCAAGACAAATGAGCAAGTTTTTAAAAACTGGCATAGCTGCCTAATAATCTCTATTTCTCTTCACGTTCACACAGCTACTTACAAAATATTAAATTGGGTAAATCTAAACAAAAACTTACAAAAAATTAAACCCATTTTTAATATATACAGCAAATGTATTAATCAATTTAGGTACTTGCATGATGCAGATGAGTTTTCAAAAGTTCAGATGTGAAGGAAGGAGACTGAAATTGACACAGAGAAATAAGAAATCTAAAAATAATTAAGTTTGCAGATTATACTGGCTGATATTCTTTTGTTATTTTTATCTAACATTAAAATTTCAATCACTAGATTACAAACATTTGAGTAAATAAAAGTAGATAAGGTCTGGTAAAAAATGCTTATGAAATACACTGTAGTTCTTTTCAAAAAGGGATGGCAGCTAATGAAATTTCAAACAAGGAAACCTCATAAGTGAAGCCAGTCTATCACATTTCACATGCAAAAGGGTACAAGTACATCATTATAGAAGTAAACAAAATCTAAGACTAGATTTCCTGTTTGGCAACTGCTACCTAAGACTTTACACAATACAGATATGGTTTGGATGAAAAGTAAAGCAGATATTTAATCTCATTGCACATTTGCTTTCTCTCAATGCCATTTGAGTCAGCTGGCAGTGGTCTTACAGTGAGTTTTTATACTGTTAGTTCTATCTTTTATCTAAACTTTAAAATCTGATTGGCACATTCAGCAGCCTATTACTTTAAGACTAACATGTCACTGCACCAGGAAACCAGTCTTACGTTCGAAATGGGGTGTTTTGAGTTAAATATATTTTTGAAATCTATAGTGTTTCCTGATCATTTTAATGTAAGAACCACTGTCTTAGGTTAATCAGTAACAGAGATATGGCCTGTTGAATGTCAGAATGTGGGTGGCAAATTTGAGAAAACAGGCTCCAAAGTTTCAGCATGCAGTACTGACTCAATTTCCTTCCCACACAAATGCTCATTGTTCACCTAATTATAGTTACATTTGAGAGAAAATTTTTATGATAATTTAAAGTCTTAAGAATGGTTTTGTGCCAAAAAGTTAAATTCGACTAGATCGACCCGACCGACCTATTTCTGCTTGTAGCTACAAACTGGCTGTTTTACTTAAGAATGGTTTCGTGGTGCAGTGACACAAATGACTCAATAGCGGTTCCACCAAATTTGCAAATTTCATTCAGTAAACAAAGCTGACTGTAATGTTCTCTGGTGGCCTTCACTTGGCAGAGCTTATCGTCTTTTGCTCATTACAGCCACATCACAGATGCCACAACTTGTGGATGATTCAGTATATGCTCACAATGGGTCTGGTTACTATATAGGCAAACATAATAGTTAACACACTTCAAACATCACCCCCCACCCCCGAATTATCACTGTTAACGAAAAGTTTTCCAACATCAGATGTGATGAATGATACTTTAAGCTAACCAAAAATTAATGCAGATAAATGTTATTGTCAGCATACATATGGATCGGTATATGGGAAAAACACATTGTCTTGACCGTAACTCTACATGCCTGAAAACATCTTGAAACTAAATCATCTTTGTTTAAACAAAAGATTCATACCAGCCCACTTCTAACTAGGTGGAGAAGCTACTATGCTTTGTAGCACCAAACAAATGGAAGGTCAAGTTCCAACTGACATTCTTTCACATTCTCCTACAAAATAATGCTCATATTATCAGGTCACTGGAAAACAAAAAAAAAAAAAAAAAAAGAGAGAGAGAGAGAGAGAGAGAGAGAGAGCATCAGTGTTCTACGTATAATTTTTAAGAGGTAGGCTTGTGTTATGCAGTACAAGATACAACTTCTGTAAGTTCCTAGAGCAGGTTCGATAAAAAAAACCCAAAAAAACAAACAAACAGTTATCTGGCTGCAAAGCTAGATTAGGAAACACTCCAGTCTGATTTACTGGTGCCTAAAAAAGCAATCTAACAGAACAAGATGTAAAAGAATTTAAGTGCTTTCGGCATCTACGGAAAACCTTTTAGGGCAAACAGCGATGAGTTGAACTAAATGCTATATCCAACACTCAGACATAATTCTCCCCAAGACATAAAAACCTTACCAATATCCAAGATAAAAATGTAAGACCATGCAGTCCTATTCACCTACGTTTCTTTGCTTATCCCATTTTCTTTATGGCAAAAAGTTCTACTGCGAGTTCTACTGATTCTGCTCCACCAACTTGTTTATTTTGCTATGAAATTTCAGAATTAACTACAACAGCTATAAAAAAGATGGGATATTGGTTATTTTCAATTTTGCCAGAAAAGTACACACTTTTCCTAAAGTGTCAGCAAAAAGAATAAGTCACTTATACTGCTCAGCTGACTACTTAAAAGTATTGTTTTTCTTTTTCTCTTTTAATTTTTAAATTTACAGAATATCACACATTTTTTTAAACACATTTCAATTTATTTTTAAGCTGCCAAGCTACTATCCCTGCATTTTAAACGCAATCAGAGTGGAGATTTTTCTGAAGACAGAACCACAGACAATTTTTGTGTGTCAAGCTGGAACCTTAAAATATAAGAAAATAAGCCCAGTAACAAAATTTCTCCGCCACATTATGCTCAATATTTGCAGAATTTGACTTGTGTTAAAGAACTCACATGGTGCCTCCACTACCCCTGCTTCAACTTCTAGTGTGGCCAACAAGACAGGGCACCAATTCACTATAATCTGCCTGTCAGAAAATGTCTTCTAATCCAAACCAAAAAATAACCCAGCAAACTATCAACTTCGATAACATAAACATTGCTTAACTACACAATGCCTACACAGGGAATGTTTTCAGACTGATGCTTGAGCAAACAACAGATTTGTTATCTTTTGTCATTGTGTGAAATACTTGGAAACAAACAAGCATAAGACTGATATGCAAACCAAAATGCAAACACAAATTTCTTTCCTTTTAAAACAAGTTTCTTTCATTAAAAAATGTTTCATTTTCTTTCCTTCAAAATGTTTAAATCTCTTGATGAAGATCAGATATAAGCGTTCAGAAACGTGCTTTACTAACAATATGATGCTGACAAAATCTATGCTATAATGCTTTTAATAGTTGAACTAGAAATAATTTGAAATACTATATATGGGAAGCTAAAATGCCAGATGCCTTCAGGACCTCAGCAATGGAAGAAAGACCCAAGAAAAAAAAATTGCAAAGTGTTTAACATTTGGAGATTCAGTGTGTCATATCGTAAAACTTTCAATAAAAACAAAATGTACAAATAAAACACATGCACTATTTTTAGTTTCCAAAATGAAACAACTTAAGTGTTCAGCACCAATTTAAAACAATGTAAAACATAATCTGCTTGGTATCTGATCCCAGATTGGAATCCTGCCCTGTTTATTAAGCTCCATTAAGTCACCATCTGAATGGTTGCTGAGTGAGAGCTAAAGAAAACAGAAACTATGGGTTGGTGATAAACAGTATCAACTCTCCACAGAAATAACCAAGTATTACTGCTAGAGTAAGGAGCATCTCCATACAGCATATACACCTTCTGATGTTGGTAACACATGGTACTGGGCATGCTTACAAAAACTTCTTAAGCTCAAGAATGGAATAGCACTGCATATATTTAAACCTACACTGCCAGCACTAGCAGGCTAGAACTTGGTGCAGCATGTGGAACCTACTCTACACGTTCACAAGCATGTCTGCTAAGCTGCCAGGTAACTGTATTTGTATATATTTGGTGTAGTCATGCTTAAACGCCATGCCAACAACTCTGTCTAGTTACATAAAAGTTTACATGAAAAAACATTTTAATAAAACTTCATTTAATAATCACTCTAAGAGACTTTCAGCATTGATTGAAAATAAGAGGACTGTTTGAGCAATTTATCACTGTACTTTATAAAAATTAAAAAACAAGCAAGCAAACAAAATTGTGCTGTCAAATCTCGCATTTTATGGGTCTGATCTTGCGCCCATACATTTTTATCCTTTAAAATTCATGATGAAAAAAATTTCATTGCACTGAATCAAACACAATTTCTTCTTGTTTAAAATTCATTCAGGCATTTAAAAAATAAGTTACTCAACAAAACACTGCAACAATGGCACTATGTTTTCTCTTGTAAATAACAAGATTCGTTTTGTTTTAATAATACAACAGTTGACATAGTATCACTCTGCTGTGCCAATCAACTCAGCATATAGAAAAATGTTTTCTTTTCAAAACAGTTTGTTTCTGGTCTAAAAAGGTAATGATCACATTTTTATTATCACAAATCCCTTTTGTTGAGATTTACAATTAATGTATTTCAGGGCCGTTTCATTCCAAGCAAGAATTCTGCAACTCCTAGGTAATAAACCGTCTGGGCAATGCCAAACAATGGAGCTATGACAAGAATTCTGCATAGTGCTCCTTTCAGGAAAGCCTTGGGTCCCTCACATGTCATCACAGTTCTGTTATGCACAGAAAGAAAATTTAACATTAATTTAAAAACAAGTCTTCCAGGCATTCCAGATCCCCAACAAGAAGAACGTTTTTGGCCTTATCAATACAACTCTTTAGTAAGCCATATCACACTGACCTAAAGCAGCAAATGATCCCAGACTAAGCCAATATCACACTGACCTAAATAAGCTACCCAGAATTAGAACCACCCACCCCATATCACACGGACCTGCTGAGTGCAAAATACTTTGTAAAAGAATGATTTAAGTGAAAATAAAATTTACTGCAGTCTGGAGATAAACCCGCTTTAAGAACAAAGACCATAAGCCAAGCTATAAAAACAAAAATGTTCTGGGCCTTTCCCTTTTTTTCAGCAAGGACACAGCATCACAAACAAACAGGAAAAGACAAAAGAAATGCTTACAATAATAAATTAACAAAGGTAAACCCAGCAAGAAAAGGGGGCAAGGAGTTTGGGATGGGAAAGAGAGAATAAGAAAAATGAATTTGTTACAAGATCATTCTAAACCACAGAACTTAAAGCTGGTAATAAAAAGCGATATCAGACCAACATAAAACAGTTGGCGATTATAAATAAATGTGCCTGACTGAGATGCATTCACAAATTTAGACACAAAGAAAAGAGGAAAAAAATGTGAAGTCACATGGAAAAATGGATATGTCAAAGCTTTACTTAATGGCAGAGCTTTTAGCATATGCTAATGTGATAAGCCTATGAGTTAATACAACCTCAAAACTTTGACTTCTTGGGGTGGCGAAATGTTTATGTCAAGCTATGACCTCAAAAAGACTATCCAATGACTATAAGCTAAGAGCTGCACCAGTCAATCATTCAAGCTACGACATCAGACTGACCTGAAGCAATCAAAGATTCCACTGTAATGCCGTTCTCCTGCACCTTTATGCAAAGTCTGCAGCCTTGTTTTTACAACTAAAATTAAAAAGCATACAACAATAAAATTTGCAAATTTTGCAACTGGAACTTTTCTGAGCAACTGAGCTTGACATCCCTGAATATGAAACTCTCCATGCTACATACAGTTAAACAGAATAAAAGACAATTTTGCATGTTATTTGCATAAAAAGTAGGACTATGATCTTGCTGTCAATATGCACAACTCCTTTACTATCCTCCTCTTATTCTCACATCATCATTCACTCACCAAGACACAGATAAATGGTCCTAGAACAAAAGACATATCAACAAAAAATAGATGGACTCTCACCGATCATCTTAGAAAGCCTCCGCAAGCAAGGAAAGAAGCTGCTTTGTGCAAGCAGTTAATATGGATTAAAAGAAAATCAAACTATTCTGCTATATCTCGATAAAATGGCACCCACAAAAAAAGTTGACATACCATCTATTGGATTGACAGAAAGCGAGGCAGTGCAGCCAGCTATACAGCCTGCGAAAAAAGAGTGATAGAATACTGTCTGTTCACTTCCCTCTCTTTTCTTGCCCTGAAACAGACCATTATTCTCAACTCCAGATTAGTGCTGTATTTTATCCTATAATACTGACTTACATATATACAGAACAGTCTGAAACAGATAATTATTTTCAACTGCAAAGATGTATTGTTTTTATCATGGAATGTTGACATGTATGCACAGTTGTATGATCTTTGAATGTTGACTAATGTGTGCAAAGAATAGTCCAAAATAGACGATTATTCTCAACGGTACATGTATGCAGTACATTATCCTCGAATGCCTACTTATCCATGCACATGGGAACATGTACATAAATGTGTGCACACCTGCACACCCAATGATGGCAAAGAACTTTTCAAAGAAAACAGGAACTTTTGGAACTCAAAACTCTTTAATCCATTAAGCCAAATATACCTCAAACCTCAAAAATGAATAATTACTGAACTCTCCATATCAGAAAACACCTTCACAAGGACAAGCTCACATGCGCACTAACACTAGCAAACAGGAATAATCCTTATTCCACACATTACCAATGAAAGCAAGAATACCAGATCATGACTTTTGACCCTTACTTTCTTAGTCAATGTTGCTGATACTGTTCAATGTGATTCAAGCCCTTCAAAACACCCAATGCAGTGTTTGCCATATGGTCAAATGAAGCCGAAAGGTAATAATGATTTTTAGTAGTGATGATATAAGACCCCCATCCATTCACAAGCACCTGCATGGCCACCCTATCAATGCTACTGGTCTGCATCAAGCCAAGAAACTGAGGAAACATCCCTTACTAAGGCATTCAGGTTGGCGAACAACGGAAAGTAGATTGCAGAAAATGTGACATCACGCAAAGCTGTTGCACCACAACCTTGATATAATCCCAGAATGCCCCTCTCTCTCAGCAGGCTCAATGCTATCCGTGTGGCAGACAGTTTGGGAGCAGGTTTAGCAGAAATGGTGGAACTGCTGTTGAGATTTGCTGCAGAGATATCAATCTTAGCTGAAAAAGATGGGGGAAAAACGAAAGGTCAGTCACTAGATACATTATGCATTTCCTTCCACCTAAAAAAAGGTGGCAGTGTTTTTATAAAAACAAATTGGTAGCATGGCTCAACTGATGACATGAGGTGGGCTGTGTAAGCATTTGTCTCTCAACTTCCGAACAATACAGTGGTGGTACAGCCAGTTCATCCTGTCTATTTTTGCGTGCAACACGATATACAAATGCTCATGCAACCCAACCCAGTAGGGCCGCTAGGAATGGTCAAAATGACAGCAGTACAGATTAACTCTTTGACACCGTGCGAATAACCGACAGCCCGCTCCATTGGCACTACGTTTCCGCCTTAAGGGCGGGATTAAGTCCGTTCGAATTATGATTTTTAAAATTTCATCTGCTAATCTTTTAAGGGAAAGAACTCTTGCAATCGAAAGCTGAATCATTTCTTCACGAGTTGCTTCCCTTTTCTGTGTTTTAAACTGTCAATCAGATCCATTTCCGGCAATAATTTGAAGGGGGGGGGGGGGGG
>SMGT01004681.1:145732-173741 GCA_004794575.1 Lanistes nyassanus
CTAGATTTGCACTTCAAATTACATGCTAAAGCGGAAAATGACATTGTTTCGCAAATTTACTGTGATAAAGTGGATGAAGATAAGAGTATTTGTGCCTGAAAGACCCAAGAAAGTGATTACGAAGAGAAAAACGAGCGAGCACGTGTACTGAAAAGTACCGAACAGACACTGAGACTGAATGGCGAGGACTTTTTGATTTCTTCAACTTCAGTTGTGTTTCCATCAAAGGATTTACAAAATTATGGAACAAGGTCCAAGAAACTTGGTAAGAAATGAGTTTTCTTTATTTATTTTAGTTAGTTAGCAATTTTAAATAATGTTTTTATTGTTTTGGGGGATTTTTTTATGAATTTTTGAAAAAAGGCTAAAAATGCCCCGGCCCCCCGGGACCTACTCTAGGTAGGATTCTCCGTCACAATTGAGTTAAAGGAGATAGGATTTTTAAATAATGATGGGTACAACAGTTTCTGGCAGGCTCCAGCTTTCACACCACGTTCTGTATGTTACAGGTTATTCCCTCACTGTGTTCTAGGAAAATATATTGTAAAAGACTAAAATCAATAACGCAAAAATAATTTAAAATTTCCATTCTTTTAGTTTATAACCATTTTTTATAACAATATTTTAAATTTATAACAATAATGAACACATTCTTCATAATGTCATAAAATAGTGAAATTTCTTACCACTTCGTCCAGCATCCTGCATTTGGATTTTCAGAAGTTCCATTGGTGTGGTGATGATGATCTGACACATGCCCGCACCTGCACCTGCCACCACCTCCCTGGGCAACGACAGCTTGGCACTGCAACAACATTATCATCAGCACTGCCTTCAAAAAAAAAAAAGGGAACAACAAATTATCAGTTTTTTTTTTTTACACTCACATCTTCTCGCTCCCTCTCTGTCACACACACACACACACACACACACAATGTCCATCTACAAATTTTCGCATGGTCTGCTACTTTGTACTTACGAGTCTGTACTTAGTACATGGCGAAAAAAGTCATTGCCCACTAGCTTGATAGCCTTTTCAGGGGTGATAAGTAGTAAATTGACTCCAGACCCTGAAAAAAAAAACCCCACAAAAGTGCCTGCTGTCAATCTGCTTTTCATGACTTTATCTTAACTTTCAAATTTAAACAGTTCAGTCAAAGCAATGACACACCAAAATATGGATTTATGGACTGACAATAAAATCTTAAATATCTAATCAAGGCTGGGACATTCATTACTGATGTGAAAAACTGACTGTCTTTCAAATATTTAAAGCAGATTTCCATTTTCAAAATATAATGTATTTGGGAAGCGGTTGTCTGGTAGTTTTTTTTATCATAAGACACTTTAATACAGTGGAGATTACCTTTGTACATGCCAAAAAATCCTTCATTTCGGAAGGTCTTGATAGCACAATCAGGTCTGTTAAACCAAAGAAAATGAAGATGCTATAAGCTGGTATAACAGAATAATGTGGCACAACAGCAGAAAGCAGATAATGAATAAATGAAACACCACAGTATGACAAGCATACTTCTCCTGAGATGCAGAGACTATTATCCGAGATATGCATTATATATACATATCTCCAGCCATCCATGCTTCAATCTATAGTTTAATACATTATGCATGGGCTGCCAACATTTACTTTAACTTTTAAGTACTGTACCAGTATGAAATAGGAGATAAATCAAATGTAAATTTAATTATATCCAATCTCTGTGCAACCTATTTTCCACTAATGCATGTTGGCACATTTTTGAAGCAGTTTAGGTAGTTTTAAAAAAACACACATTTCTGTAAACAGAATCGAAAAAAGTCTATCACTGTTAAAATTACTAATTTATGATTACATGTGCTTTTAACCTGAAATTTTTTACATCTGCACGGTCTTGAATGTACTGAGGATTTTAAATTCTGCAATTAATTCATGTTGACACTTTTAACTATTTCCACCTGTAAAAGAACCTCTAAAATTTCTATAGAATATAACGTGTTTGGAAGACAACTATAAAATCTACTCCTCCTTTTTTTTGTTGAGATTCTTTCAGCTTGAAACCTTGCAGCTTGCAAGTTACCCAGAACTCTGTGTAATAATAAATTCATAGTCTGGTTTGTAGACCAAAAATGTTGCTCTGATAATATCAACTTTACAGATAGATTCAAAACTGAAGTGTTCAGATTGAAAGGGAGCAGAAATTATAGGTTAGTATTTCTTGTCACTTTCTGCCAGTGCTGTTTAGGTCTGCACATCCCTCACATATTTACAATATTACAATATCTTGACACTTCCAGAAACTTTTTAACTGCAACCCAGTGGATGGCTGTCGTGGTTATTCCTATATGTTATATGCAAGCAAAAGGTTGTGAAATCTGTTTAAAGACATCACTTGCAGTTGTCACCTACGGAACTAGTCAGATGCAGATACAACTTGAATGGAGCAGTAGCCCTTTGTTATCCACGGACATATTCTTCCCAGAATTTCTGAGGGTGGGAGAAGGGGAGATAACCGTAACCCACAAACACTAAAAGACTTCAAAAGTTAAAATTGAACACACTGGTTCTCTCAGTGCTACATTGGTGGCGTTAGAGTACATGTAGTTTGAAGGACTCTCCTCAGCCGACACTCGCCAACACCAGTAGCCTGTTCACTGCTGGTGTCCGCGGTGACCTGCACATGAATGGGGTGTTGGGTGGAAATCATATTTATTACCTAAGTTAACTATCTAGTTTGAAATATTTGTATTATTTCTAGCCATGTCAATGTACGCTTACTAATCTGGACCAAAGATGCATTTGAAATATTGTTTGAACACTTTCAATCATACATACTATATAAGACACCATTTTAAAAGAATCAAATAGGACATACATAACATAGGCATAGGCTCAAACGTAAAAAAAAATCAATCAATCCGTCCATCAATCAAAATTTTAAAAAAAGCTCACAAGCTAAAGTCCATCACTTTCTGGACAGTTAGTTCACAAACTGAAGACTTGCTCCACTGTTTGAATTTCTTGTAAGAAGCTGTTATTTTGTGCTTTATCTTGACAAAGGTAGCAGAAAGGTTCCATCACACCTGGAAGCTGCTGACTTGGAAATTTTTCGCACTCAGAAATGCATGCTGTCTTTGATGTCCTATAGATGGCAGCGTGGTTGTTGCTGCTACTTCCACAATCCTTGATTACTGAACAAACATGTGCTTCAAGCACCATCTGCTCTGCACCAGAACTTTTTTCTTGCACCCTCCTCTCTTTACACCACAGTAAATCCTTCATGAGTCATAGCCCCTAGCTGATTCTGGCAATAAGCCAACTTCTCAGTTTTGTGGAGTGCACTTTAGGATCATCAAGACTCTGTGCTCATGATCTCTACTAGGAATTTCCCTCATAGCTCAGTCTGCAGTATCAGATATACAGCTGAAGGAACATACCATACAATTTTCTTTCTCTTCTAACCAGCTGTCTTTCTTCGTTCTTGATTACAGGAAATTGAATTTCATGAACACTTTCTGGATTCTTGAAAACACACGTTTTCATATTTATTTTAATGAATAAATACACAAGCCATCACTATATTACAGTATGCTTGGTAATCCAGATATGCAAGGACAAACTTTCATGAATAACCAATGCTGACCTACAATTGTATTAACATTTTCTTGATGGTTCTATTCACAAAGTGCTTAACTACACCATGGTACATAAGTTCTTAAAGAAAAGAAGTTACTAAGTTGTAAATGTGGTGCCACTGAACAGGTGCTGGCACAAGTGCCATTTAATAATTTATTCAAAATGTTGTCCTCTGCTGAGTACATTTTTTTATGTTTATCTGTCCAAATTGACTCATCAAACCTTTGTCAGAATACCATGCAACTAATGACATCATATTGTAAAAAACCTTATCATCTACAGGTATGGATGTATTTTCTGAACCTACATTTTGCGTTGATCAATTTGCCCATCACCATCTCAACATGATGTTCATGTGATATGAGTAAAGTGTAATCAGCTTCCTTAGTTTTGCTGCTCTCCAATGCTGATTTCTCAACAGACACAGAGCATGTCATCTGAAGGCCATTTTTGACAGCTACATTCAGATCTTAAAACTCAGTTATACTTATTTGTTGAGTTCAGAGAAGGAGACAGAGAGAGAGATTTTTTAGTATAAGTAGCAACACTGGCAACAGGGTACAGTGAATTGAAAACCTATTCTAAATTTTTTCCATATAATTTATAAATCTCATCACATAGATCAACAAAATATCAATGCCAATTCTTCAACTGCTTCGTATTTTCACACCAAACTAAAAATTGTTATTACCCACCCAGTCTGTGTGTGTGTGCGCACACATCCGTGCATGCATGTGCTACTCAGAGGTAAAGGTGGAGGTGGAACTAATGGTTTTTAGTTTGTTTCAGCTTTCAAATGACTTGAATTTATTTTGCACTGTAAAATAATATCCAGAAAGTTGTCCAGAAACCAGCATCAGTCACTCACAAGCTTTTGTAGTACAGCTGCCCCCCTGGTCCTGGCTGCTGGTTTTGCAGACGAGTTTTGATCAGATCAATGGGAAATACACATGTCACACCTACAATGCCAGCTATTCCACCATTAATGATCCTTGGAAGGAAGCTGCACACATTGAAACATGAATTGCAAGTAACATTTAAAAAACAAACATGGATATATGCATGTATACCTGTTACAGTTTTATGCTTTATATATGTGCACTGGTCACAAGACCCCTTTACCTTTCCAACAGGAATCAGCAGGCGTCTTGCAACATTATTAAAATGTCAAACAAAATACAACTGCCCCAAAACACAAACTCTTATTTAATAGTTATTTACAATAAATTAAATATTAAAAATAAAAATCCCCAATCTCATCATATTTTAAATATCTAATCATGGCTCTTTATATAATAGGCACAATAGATCTATGTGGTCACACTCTATACAAGCCATAAACTAACTGAACTGAATTTTTTTACAGAAAGACTATAATTCAAACACCAACAAGGGATAGCAATCATAAGCATGGGATGCACTGTGATGCACAGTACAGTGATAGCTGTATGTATACTTATGACTTTGGTCTTGCTTGTTTGTGCTGGATGGATACCTAAACCATGGTTCAAGCGATAACCCCTTGCTGGCACTGATGGAGGAGTTATCAATACACAATACATGTAAAGGCCAAAAAAGTGCTGTGGTTAAGGATACATGGCCAAAAATATAGGGTGAATAGATTTTTTTTTTGGTTGCCACAATGGACAGAAAAAGAAGTTATCCATATAGACCTAGGGTAAAATGTCCCTTGTGTGTGTGTGTGAACACTTCACAAAAAATATTAGGCTTGGCAAGAAAATTTGGATAAACACAACACTTTTTGGTTTGGGCCTAATGCAGTCTACATGTATATGGCTAGACAAAAAGCAACAGTAATGGCAAACATACAACTTAGGCTTTTTTAAGGAAAAGGATGTACATGTATTTACAATACTACAGAAATAGAAATGTGATTTATTGTGAAAATGGATAGCTTACCTGAATTGGGAATCCATAGAATTTCTGGCTTGATCAGAGGCTTAACTGAGCCTGTAAAGAAAATTCTGAAAGAGTGGACTGAGGAAGGAATTTTATTTAAGCATACATATAGTAACATCCATTTGAGCATCCTTCTTCAATGAAGCAGTCTTTCTAGCTGAGTCATACACACTCCTCAGTTCCCGCAGCAATACTGTATCTGGGTTCGTCTCTACATTAGCAAACCACTTTAAGTACCGATTATGACATAATATCCTGGTCTGAAACTAAATCAGAAAAACTGATTCACCAACATGTGACCCACTCAGAGTTTACTTTGTTGAAAACAAATCTTATCACAGTCAAGACACTCACAATCACATGCACCAAACTATCTGCAGCTGTCTTCTGTCTTTCCTCTACACTTCAATTTTTCAGTTCAGCTGAATGCATCCGAAGGGTGAACGTTTTTCTGTACTTAACAAGGTTACAAAGTTCATATTTGACAAAGCCACAGGACTTAGGCTTTCTAAAGCCTACAAATTCCTTCTTAAATTAGTGACTGCTTATGACCATTTTTCCCCGTCACCAAACTGCATGTGTACATGTACAACCCACACTTATAAACACAATTCACCTTATTAAGACACAAGTAAATTTGTTATAAAGTAAAGGCAATAAGATTCAGCTAAAATAAATGTCGATTTTAAGCAACACATTTTTCAGCCAATCTGCCATGAGGCATCAGCGTATCATTTCTATCAGAAAATTTCTTTCCGATGAAGAAACCAAGACCATTGCAACTCATTTCTCATGAGCAAATCAAGTACAAAACTACATACATCTGTTATAACATTCTGACAGGAGCCACCCCATCCTACTTGTCTGATCTGATTTCTCTATACACTCCATCTGTTACAACATTCTGACAGGAGCCACCCCATCCTACTTGTCTGATCTGATTTCTCTATACACTCCATCTGTTACAACATTCTAACAGGAGCCACCCCATCCTACTTGCCTGATCTGATTTCTCTACAAACTTGATCTCGTCTGCCATTTTTCTGATTTTCGCCTTTTTCCAACAAAAATGCTTCAAACCCACGTCGCATGGCCTCTGTTGTTTCTAGGTCTATGGCCCTCAACTTCTCATATCAGACGCTCCTTTCATCCTTCAAAACCAACTGCAAACGTATCTATTTTTATTTTGGAAAATGTATGTGCACATGTGTGTGTGTGTGTGGTTGTGTTGGTGTATGTGTTTGTACTTTGTCTTTTAGCACCTAGATCAGGGATAGGCCCTTTATAAATACTAGATGTTATTATTTGTATGTTTTGTAAGAATTTAGCATAACTTTTATGCAAAACAATGCACAAGTTTATTCTTATGCTATCTTTTAATTCACTCTCTCTGTCTCTCTCACCCACCTTAAACTCACAAATGTACACAGTACATAGTAGGTTGACGCTAACAGAATCTTTCCCCTAAAAGAACGCTGCAAACCCAGGTAACATCAAAATCCTTCTGTTTTTGCACTGGGTGCAAATGTCACACTCAGTCTCCTGCATTCAGGAAAACATACAGAGTGTGAAACCTCACCTCAAAAAAAAACAAAGCATTAGGCTGGGTGAGGCAGGTGCAATGTACTTGACTATTTGCAGTTCTAAAGATACAAGCAGGAAGAGTACTAGCACATCCTCACAAACGTGTTAGGAGGATTAACTGTTTCTCTGTGTTTCCTCTCTGTCCTGGGGACATATCTTTATATTCCTGTGTGTACTAAATCAACATGTGATTATGCCCGATGCATGCATTCCTCCATCTTTATATTACTATGTGTACCAGATCTACATATGATTATGCCCGATGCATGCATTCCTCCATCTTTATATTACTATGAGTACCAAATCTACATGTGATTATGCCCGATGCATGCATTCCTCCATCTTTATATTACTATGTGTACCAAATCTACATGTGATTATGCCCGATGCATGCATTCCTCCATCTTTATATTACTATGTGCACCAGATCCGCATGATAATGCCTGATGCATACATTTCTCTGTGTGACAGAGCCATGGTGATAGTGCAGGAATGGATGTACTATCAGAAGCAAACATACTTGCATGTGAGGGATAATTTTGAAGAGTGAAGACTACTAGCTTTCACTCCCCCCACCCCCAAAAAAGGGTATTTCATAATCTGTTCTTGTACTAATGAGAGATTTTGCAGCCTGTTTTCTTAAGCCTTGAAAAACCCTTACTCACCTGGCCAACAAACTAATTCACATGTTAATGTCTATTACATTTCATCCATTCTGTACAGCATAACTACTGCACTTTTCCTTCCACCCTACGTTTCGGTGTTAGGCTGTTACTGTGCCATGCAAACCTCACAAACTCAACACGGTCCAGTAACAAACGCAATGAACAACTATGAAATACCGCTAGAACTGGTTCAGTGGGACTTTATAGGTCAGGCGTTTCACCCCACTGGTTTCACACTTTAACATTAGCGGTGCTATTATACTGTTATGTAATAACACTAACACTCTCTGAGCCTGGTTAGACTCGTAGCACTGTTACACTACAGACAGACAGAGGCGTCTAAGAAAGAGAGAAAACCACTGCTAAAAACAAAATTGCATTTTCAGGAATGTCAATACACGATAATACTCTCATCCAGTCTCCTCACCCTCCCCGCTGAATCTGTACCTTCTTATAAATTATATGTTCTTGTAATCATGCCTCTGCCTCTCTTTTCCCACATAACACAGCAGTGCATGCACATCCACAACTTGAACTTGTACAATAAATTAAAATTTTGCGTGCAGCACCTTCTCAGATAAGGACAGATAAATTTAAAATTGTACAATCTTCTGTGGATACACTCACCTGCAAAACGTTAACCGTAAAGATCTGCAGAGGAAAAGTGCAAGCGGCACACTTTGTCGACAGCGTTGTAAGGTTACCACCGTCTGTACCGTTCTGTCTTGTGCCCTTTTGCGAAGATACACTTCAAGGGAAATAATTCTTACTTATGCAGACCGTCGTACGCTACTCCGCACTGCCACTCTTTGCTGTTTACTGATATATGTCTCCTGGAATTACAAATTTAATATGCGTTTTTGATCTAAAAAGACGAATTTGAAAGAGAGGATACGCTCTGCGCTTCTTTTTTTCTTCTTTAATTCAATTGATGGGTTTTTTTTAACACCTTCTTGGGAGCGTCTGACCTACGCAAAAAATTAGGGACCATATCGAGTCCCCCGCGTTCGCTTATCTCGCGAGAACTATAGCGCATAGGAGCCCACCGGAAGTTGAGGCGTTATAAGGGTTGAGGACTCCAAAAAAGAACATTAGTGCCGGCGAATGTTTAGAGCATTCCCCCACCCACCCACCCACCCACTAGCGACTAAATTTTTGTAAGCGGTTTAGCTTAACGGTGCTACGGTACATGTGAACGAAGCTGCTGGAGGAGTGCTTTTCCGAGTTCATAGAATATTTTGTGGTGCTGCAGTTATGCTGCACCACATAATGCTGGAGACGAAAGTGAGCTATAGGCAGTCAGTGAGAATTAAAGTGAAAACGAAGGTTGAGAACACATATTTCAACATATGGATAGCATAAAACAAAATTAAACTCCACATTTCAAGAAGTCAGAACAAAATTGATCTTTTGTAGATCGTTCCCTCTGTGTTGTAGACTGATGTTGATACTGGACGGGGTCCTGTAAGGGCTCAAACTCCCTATATATGTTCTTCATTACCCCTGGCAAAATGTACACGGAGAGAACAATTACCCAAAAATCGAATTAATTGAATGTGGAAAATAAACTTTTAAAAAATTCAGATAGTTTAAACTGTTGTACATACCACTCCGCTTGATCATTACAGTGTATACAAATTTGCGTATGCATACATATCTGAAAGACGTGCGGCTCCGATTAGAATTACACGCTCAACGTTCCCTGCTTTTTTTTAACTATGACAGTGGAGGATATTTATATGACGCTCTTTGTCGGAAATTGTTTATGGCATCGTATATAGACAATTACGTCTACAATTAAAGCTTCATATATTATAAATCACGAGAAAATGTGTCGAGCTGTCTCCATAGCCCAGAGATTGTGAACGATCCCGTCGCACATTGCGCATCACGTGAAAAAGAGAACCTACAATTAAAATAGGCTGCAAACAGCAGCATCAGTTCTGCTTTACGAAATATGCGTCATTTTGTACGTATCTGTGATGGAGACTATATACAGTTCTCGATCATAGGCATGGCCAGTTTACCCCATTTGTGTATTTTTTCCTTGGGAGGGTGTAAGTACTCTGTATCGCTCACTCTCAGAGGGTATTCAGAAAAAGAAGAAAACATACAAAGGGCACATGACAATCGCAGTTCACCCGGCGTAGGGCTACACAGGGAAAGATTAAAATAGAGGAACATTTCACTGTACAATAAGTAACGACGATCTAGAACATTCACACTTCTTGCAAATACGCACATCGTGGCAGCAGAGCGATCTTTTTCCAGCATGAGGCGGATTCGCACTGACGTCAGAAGTACTATGGCAGAACAACGTTTGAGTTCAATCACGATCGCGCTGTTCAGCATAGAAACTGAGCTGGCGAAGAACATTGACCTAGACAAACTGGTGAATGAATTTGCAAAACTTCCATTTCTCAGAGATGGGGGAAAGGTGACCAGTAAAACAAATAATCGACGTTTGGACCTTTAGGGTGACAGGGCATCAGCGGGGAGCTTTTCTTCTTGTACAAATATCATACCAGCACGTGGGGGAAAAGGGTAGGCCTGCTCACCTCTCTTTCTCTCTATCTCACGTCACACACACACACACAGGCATATCGTATAACGATTGATAAACTCTGATGGTGTGTGATAGGTATCGGTACTAGGAACAGAGCAGGCGTCAGGTTGTCAAGCGCGTTTGCATCCCTTCTGTGCTGTCCATATAACTGTATGCTACGGTTAGAGTTGTTTGCAAATTTCTGTTGCTAATAATATAAACTCATAATCAAACATTAAGTAATCTTAATTGATGCCGCCATTTTCAACGACTTTTTACCCTGTGTTTCTCTAAGGCAACTTTAATTCATTTCATTTGTGGTGTGTTTGAGTTTTCTTTTTTTCTAGATATTGTGAATTCATATTGTATGTGTTTTGCCGCTGTATATATTACCTAGCATTTGGATGTTTTTTAAACGTTTTCTTACACCAGTTTGGCGTTCCGTAATTCATCAATATCTGTTTGAAATACATCTGTTTTAGTTGTTTCATTCTTTACATTGATATCATCTGCAAATATGATGTGCAGTAAAACTGGAGTTATCTATCAAACTGTTTTGTGGATTGGATGGGAGGGGTATATAAGGACGTGGGTGTGCATATGTGCTGCACGTTGGCTGGAGGCTAACCCCCCCCCCCAAAAAAAAAAGATTGTCTGCCCTCGCCCCGTCATACCCCATTGTTTACGAGACCTCCCAACTGCGCATCCTTACAGAAAGGGAGAAAAAGGTTACAGGTTCCAGGGGAAGATGTATGGAGCGGTGGAAATCTGACCCCCCCCCCCAGCCGCCTTTATGTCTTTTTGCTGTAACTGCACAAGCGTCAAATATATGGGCCAACTTTGTGGCCCCAGCCACTTCTCGATCTTTATTGTTCTCGAGAGGGATCCTGAAGTTTGGCCTCGGGTTGACTGGTTACATACGTCTGGTGCCAAAGTGGTCGAGTTAGCAGCTAGAGATAGCATTTGCCTATATCTTGGCTGTATAAAAATTGGCGGGGTAAGAGGGTAGGGTGACGAACTAGCGTGGTGCTGGGGAAGACCTCGGTGAAGAGGGACCCTCTTCTCTCGCCGTTATCGACACGCCCATGTCCGCGTCAACAGGTACAATACGAGTATGCCCGCCAGGGACACGTACGGATCGTTTCGTGTCGAACACGAGATCCTGATCGGTAATCACGACAGGGCACGCGACGACCACCACCACCACCACCACCACCACCACCACCACCACCACCACCACCACCACCACCACCACCACCACCAAAAACAACAAAACAACAAACATCTAAACAACATTTTCACTACAGTTCAGCGATTTTTTAGTCCTTCCAAACGTTTCTGCTATAGAAATAGTAATACACACTATAATAACTAAAGGTATCACAAGTAAAACACGCACCAGCCAAACTCATATAAATAGACAATTACTGTCCGTCCACAATGGTTTGAGAGTTCGTGCTTGTAGCGCATGCGCACTTTGCTGTGAGAAAATTTTAGTTTGGCTCCGAAGCGCATATAGTGGTTAAACCGCGAATAGGGTTTATGGATTGCGAAGATATTTCTCTAAAAAAAACTTGTGTTGTCTAGCCCAGGAGCCCTTAAATAGTTCCTCTACGATAAAAAGTGTGGAGTGTACTTTTGACGAGCTAAAAAACACTGCCGCTAACGGGACTACTATATTTAGCAAAAAGAAATTCTCGATATCCAACATCATTTCAAACAGGTGCGAAGGCGAGGCGAATGAAAGCTGGAGCGTTGGGGGAACAGCTGAGGAAAGTGGGGAGGAAACTCGGAGAAGAACCGAGATTAAAAAAAAAAAACGCCAGCGGTAGGTGTCACATGTAAAGAAAACATGCATGTCCGTGCCTGACAAGGGATTCTAACCCATGGTGGCAAGCACGTACAGGCGTATAGAAGGGACACGACAATATATACGCCATGATCTACGTCCGATGAGTGTGACCTTGGCTTAGCTATATGACCGTCAAAAATCTTCAAGGCCGTAGGGGCAAGTTCATGTCAGCTCAAAAGCGCCATGATCGTGAATTAACTTCAGAAAACATTTTAAGATTTAAAATGAGTTACGCATAATGCCTTTTGCCGGATCGAATTTATACCTCTTTAGGTGTGTGTGTGGGGGGTGGGTAGGATGTATCTGTAATTATTTTCTCTTATAGCTACGGAAATTATTCATCCTCGTTAAGAAAAGAGAGCTTGTTCTACATTTCGGACAAGGGCGGGCGCCAGTATTGTTGTTATGATGCGCTCTCCTGAAGGTCTCTACGATAGAGATATAATTTATGCGCTAATCTCTATCGTTTCAGAGTTCTGCAAAGATACTCAACATCCATTATCAAATTATAAAACATAGTTAGGTGTTTCTGATTTATTTCTTTTCTTTTGGGTCCTATTTGTCCACTAGGGCCTCATTTCTATCGCGGACTTGCAGGCGCATGGCAGCCAGCAAGTTCATAATAACAAGGGTATGATTACCATCGTCTGCTATGCATGGGAGCTCACTCTTGAATACTTGTTTAGAGTTACCTGATCAAGGCTAGCAGACACTTGCAGCAGAAGATATTTACTTCTGGTCGGGTCTGCTAAGCTTGCTGGTCGATAGAAGACGCCTGGTCTAATTTCGCTTGCATAATGGCTCTCAATCTCACAAGTCAAGCTGTTCGGCGTGCAGTTGCTACTGTAATGCCATCTTGGTGAGGATTTTTTTAATATTTAAGATATTAGCTTTTAGGCCCAAAGGAGTTAGCGTCCTTGACATTACTAGTGCAGTACGTATCTTGCAAGGACACTAAGGTGTAAGGTCAGAGCTCTTGCTTCTGGCCATTGCTTTTAGTACTTGCTGCCGAAATTAAGCGGACCCATATTACCATCAAAAATTAATTTCTTTATAAAAGTGCGTCTATAAAGGTCGAACCTTTTGTTAGGTATATCTTTCCGGAAGCACTTTTGAAAATAACATTTTCCATTCATCAAAAAGCGTGATCCACGATAAACAACCCCCTCCAGGGTCCCTTAATTCTCCGGCGTTTTCCCATGTGAAGTTGTAACTATATAGTGTTTGAAACGACAGGAAACAAAGCAAATAATGAAATATTCATTTTGTGCTGATAAATGTATCTTTTATCTTAATCATTGCAAGTTAAGCAACTCGAATCCGGTCACATAAACATTGATCCCAAGCGCAGGTGCAAAACATCGGACTGAGTTCTATCACCCATGACACTAAAAAAAAGGTTGTTTCTTATTGTTGACTGGTTCGACCTGCTGCTGAGCATTTTCGGTCACACGCATTCATTTAATGGTCCCTCCGATTCGGAGTCCGAATCTGGACAAGAAGGTAGCCTCGTTCATATAATCAAATTTCTTTTGCACCCCGATAATTTGTCACCACTGTCAATTTTATTCAAGGTTACAGGGTAGCCACTACAGCGTAAAAACATCAGTAAAATCAACTTGGTCGTACACAGGAGCAAATGGCCAGAAAGTGGGAGCATTAAAAATACATCATTACTTATCACTGGTACACTATAAATCCAATTTGTAACACACTGCTCCAAAATTAAAAAAATTCTCTTCTGCTATTTTCTTAAGAACAAAAGCAAAAGCTATAGATCTTGACAACTATGCAGCATGATGGTCTCAATCTATCATCCTCCATTAATTGCTGTTGTATTTGTATTTGAATGACCATGATAGTCTGGGTTTAACACTAAATATGCAGGCAAACAATGCCAAGATTATGATGGTGAGCATTGTTTCATGTTTGGGCACATGTTTATCTTGTGTTATTGCAAGGGACAAATCAGTTTGGTAATTTGAATTTATTCATTGAACCTGCAGGCAACGACAGCTGGGTGCTGCATTTCACACGTCGGAAACCTTGGCTAAAAAGCAAGATCATGGAAAGGAAGTCAACCATTCCAGAATAAGGGGGATCGACATTCTGAGAAATCCACGACTGAATAAGGTTTGGGACTCGGTGACTTATAAGCTTTCAAGTTTTTGCCCGTACAAGACATCTCAAAATTAAGGCTGTTTTGTTTCTTCCTGTCTAGCAAACCAAATATATGCTGATTTAATGCTTATATGTAAAGCCTATTAAACCTCTCGGGCCCTTTTTTTAAAAAAAGAAACCTATCAAACGATAACTCCAACAAAGATACTGGCAGGGCTCAAACATAGCCGTATGCAGACGCATGTGCCCAAGGGAGCTTACCGTACCCAAACACGAAGCAAAGAGAGGGCACATGCGTCTGCATACGGCTATGTTTGAGCGCTGCCAGTATCTTTGTTGGAGTTATCTTTCGATAATTTAAGCGCTCTGTCCTCATTTGTTCTTTATTAAACCTATCAAACATTTAAACAGATTAAATTGTTCAAGATCCTTACGGTCCAAGATCATCTTCAACCCTTAATGTGATGTTGATCCATGAAACAGATGTTTTGAAGTAGCATCATTGAGCAAAAACCAGTAATTGGATGGGAAGATAAACAATATTGTTAATATTTAGAATAATAGATAATGGGTAGATGCTGTAATAACCTCATAATCCTAGAGTGCATCTTCAGTCAGTAAAGGGAGACAACCCCATACACAGAACACAGCTGATAAGTTTTATGGATGGCATTCCTACCCATAGAATTCTTGATTTTCCTCTTCATCACTTAACACCCATTTTAATGCTTTATTTATTCCTAGTTTGTTTTTTACAGGCAACATGTTCCCTTCATTCTTTATATATATATTTTATAGTCTTGCTTTTGTTCAAGGAATACTTTCTATTATTTTGTAATCCACCCTTTACTGCAGTGGTTACAGAACCATAACACATTATAGCATAGTATACAAGAATATCTGTGTCGAAAGGGATTGTTAAATATTTCACCAAGGAACAAAAGGACATGTATGATCAGTTTTCATATTTTAAGAAAAATCTGTTCCTATATAGGGGACAGCTTTCACGCTCAAGGAAAGACAGCTGATGGGTATCCATGGCTTGATTCCTCCTGTGGTAAGGAGCATGGATGAGCAGGTGATCCGAGTAATGACAAATTTTTATAAACGCCCCACTGACCTTGACCGCTACATTTACCTGATGGCACTTGGGGACCGCAATGAGCGTCTTTTCTACCATGTTCTCACGGAACATGTGGAGGAAATGATGCCAATAGTCTACACACCTACTGTTGGCCAAGCATGCCAGGAATATGGTGTCATCTTCAGGCGTCCCAGGTAGATTGTCATTTTCTTACATCATCTGCAGCGGGGTGCAAGACTTGTGCATATGCATTTTCAAACTCTGGATACTGTTTTTCTTCAATTTCTGTATATCTGTTCCATCTTCTCTCCTTCTTCTTTCTGTTATATTGAAAGGTATTTTAACATTAGTTAAAGAGAGTGTACACTCAAACCTAACCCTTGTATATTGCACTAGTACATTGGAAATGACAAGAAAACGTCATAATCTGAGGTAAACTTTCAGTATGACGTTTATTTATAGATTAAAAGTGCACAAAAAAGTGCAAAGAGATAACTCTGTGAACATGTATCTGGAAAACGTGACATCGGTTATGTCCCCTCCCCGTATGACGTCAACCGGGTATCCTCACTTCTGTTATGTGAGAGACTGGCAGTGTTCGAGTACAGAGATCAAAATGGGGAAACTGTGCGCAGTGTTTGGATGCTGGACAAACACCAGTAAAAAGACTGGTATTTGCATGTTTAAATTTCCCGAACACGTATCCACCTTAGAAGAGCGTGGATCAATTTCGTGAAAACTGTTCTTGGCTATTCGTGCATCTTGACAGACAAGGATACGATGACATTTCAAACACATACCTTCAAAAGCTCCATACATCTGTGATTTTTTTCTGGTATATTATGCATCAGAAACTTATAAAAGTATATTTTGATAATAGCTTATCCATTCTCGTACGTGCTATACCAGTCGTATTGTAGCTATTCTGGGTTTCGAAATTGAATGATACACGGCAGAAGAGCAAATCTGTAAAATCTGTAAAATGTACATACTCGACTGTCGATTTTTGGCATATTATGCATCAAATAATTAGGAAAGTGCATTCTGATTCTTGATATACCTTTAAAACCTTTTATTTAGACCTAAAACCATGATCCTTCGTGGCTGTTCGGTAGTCCGTATGAGTCAACGTTAACAGTACTGACACAAATCTGTAAAATGTACGTACTCAAGTGTCGATTATATTATGCATATTATGCATCAGATAATTCAGAAAGTGCATTCTGATGCTGGATATACCTTTAAAACCTTGTATTTAGACCTAAAACCATGGATTTCGGTGGCTGTTCGGTATTTCGTATACACGGCAGACAAGCAGACATAAATCTTTAAAATATACATACTCGTGTCGATTGTTGGCATATTATACATCAAATAATTCAGAAAGTGCATTCTGATGCTTGAAAACCTTGTATTTAGACCTAAAACCATGAATTTTGGTCACTGTTCGTGGGTGTGCAGGCTTTCGTATGACCGTCGCATGCCGTCTTTGTTGTTACTCAGTTGACGTCATGATCCTTGATTCAGCTGTTCTGGTTTTTTGTAGGTCAGTCTCCTCAATGCAGAACTTTTGATTAAAATAGTGACTGACCGGTCAATCTTCTGGTAAAATGACAAGTGCCACGCGATTCCTCAGATTTGATTCTATTTAGGCATACAAAGTTGCCATGGAGAGTTTACCTTCACTTTAACATTAGGGCTTACGTTATTTCCCTTGCGTATAATTTGTAGTTAGTTTATGTTAATACATTGTAATTATTATTTCAGGGGTCTGTTTATCTCCATCAAAGATGCTGGCCACATCTATGACATCTTATGCAACTGGCCAGAGCGTAATGTCAAGGTATGCAGATTAGAGAGTCTGCACGTCTCCCCTTCCATTCACCTTGCTTGTAATTCTGATTAGAGACTTTTTCTGGTTGTCTGGTCTTCCCTTTTCTCATAGTCATTAATTATCTCCAGTTGATGTTTGTGGTAGTATGTTCATCGTGGCAGTATGTTCATTGTAGTAGTATGTTCATTGTAGTAGTATGTTCATTTTGGTAGTATGTTCATTGTGGTTTACAATATGTTTATTTAAAAGAAAATTGTCTTCGCATTCGCTTTACCTTTCTGTTCACATAATCGCTTGTTACAATCATTACTGAATTATTATTGAATTAGACAAGTTTTCATTTTAGTGGGATCCAAAATGAACTGAAAGTGGCATTTCATTTTTTTTAAAATTTTGGTAATGTTCTCATCTACACAGGCCATTGTGGTGACGGATGGTGAGCGTATTCTGGGACTTGGTGATCTTGGCGTCTATGGGATGGGTATCCCAGTGGGGAAACTTTCGCTGTACACAGCTTTGGGTGGCATCTCACCGACCAAGTGTCTGCCCATTTGCCTTGATGTTGGCACCAACAACGAGGTTAGACTGTCAAGGGGTGCCTGATTCACTTTATGAATGTGGGACACCATGTAAGGGAGAATGCTAAGGCAAGACACCACTCCAAAATTCAAAACAAAATCATTGAAAGATATCATTTCTTTTCTGATGTTAGACCCTCAAAATTATGTCGGCCACAACATAAAATTTTTAAAGCTTATAACTTCATTTCTGTTAGAAACTAGGCAGTTGATCTGGCATTGCTCAGGTTTTTCATACCTCGCCCACCCTCATCCTTAACCCCTACCCCTTCCCTAACCTCTACCCTTGCCTGTCATCTACCTGTGTCTGCTGCTATCTGCCGCTACTGTGCACCAGTATGTAAGACTGACCTTGAATTTCTTTTGTTCCATCTACCATTCGCTTTTTGAATGAACTAGGTTATGAATGCTTGTGAATGTGTGGATAGGTGTGTGTGGATGTAAATATTCTATGTATTATGGGGCTGAAACAATTGCCCGTAAGGGATTAATACAGTGTATTGTATTGTCAAGTAAACCAAGGGAAAGCACTCTTCACATTATTTTTTGTTTGATTCTGGTTTGACAGCAGCCATTGTACAGTATTGTGTATTTTCCTTGTATATCAGAAATTGCACAAAGACCCATTATACATTGGCTGGGCTCACAAGCGAGTGACAGGTGAACGGTATGATGCTTTCATAGATGAGTTCATGCAGGCCGTGGTGAAAAGGTGAGTACCAATAAGGTAAACCTTAGAGTGCAGAAATTTTCTACACTTTGGACTCAATTTATAAAACATTTGAATTTCAAAATACCATGATGTAACAATTTGGGTCTGCATGTGCGAATGTGCATGCACTCTTTTTTCTTCTATGCATGCATGTACGCTCATGCACACACACACACATACACACACACAGAGGCTGACATGGGATCCTAGGAAAGGAAGGTAGAATAGATCTTTGAATTGGTAAGTTGCTAAATTGCGCACACACAGTTGCATGCATGCACGCACTATATGCAAAGAAACAAAGCACTATAAAAGTTTAAAAATTAAAGATTAAACTACCAAAGCAGTCAACTGTGTTCCTGGTGCTACTAATATTTGTCCAGTAGACTTCTGTCATGCTGGCAAATGTACTCCAGCAATGATATACAAAATCTTTGCATTTCTTTTAACCACTGAAGCATAAAAACTGTTCATTTATCCTATCATCGTATTAACCTATAATGCAGGTTTAAGACCAGCATGTGCAATTTCTAGTGTGCAGCATTCATGTATTTGTAAGTTCATGGACACATGCATGCACCAAAACATACACATGCATCTATACCTGTATATTTCATGACCTGAAGGTTTAGAGTGCAGGTGGGGGCCTGGATACCAGAGTTGGTAGAGCTGTGGACTAGCAGGTGGAAGGTTGCGGGTTTGAATCCAGGCATGTCCAAGGATTATTTCCTGGATTGATACATTATGCAAACTCCATCTGCCATTCCCAGTGCATTAAACTGTGTGTCCATACTTGCTATCTTGCTGCACCTATCAGTCTGGTGGTTCTTTCAGGGCATAGCTTAGTAATAGGACCCCATCCCCCTATAGTCCACCATCCTGATATGTACCCATTTTGTGGCGGGCCATTAAGTAACCAATAACCAACCTTAGAGTGCAAGTAAATTTTGCAGGTATGGTCAGAATTGCTTGATCCAGTTTGAAGACTTTGGCAATCACAATGCTTTCCGATTTCTGGAAAAATATCGGCGCAAGTACTGCACTTTCAACGATGACATTCAGGGTGAGTTAGTACTTTTGATGACATTTGGGGTAATTAGTACTGTGCTTTCAATGATGACATTCAGGGTGAGTTTCACTTTTTTTGTAATTCACATGTAGTTTGATTTTTGTGGGGGAAAGACTTGCAAAGCCTATTCTGTCAGCAGGCCTAGATCAGCTATGTGAAATTCCTGAACTTTCCAGTTCAACTAAAAAGACTGAAAGTGGTCACTTACGTTAGCACCAACTAGATTGGTAGTGCTGGAAAGAGTGATAATTTTACAGACTTTCCAAAAATGATTGATGATGTCCAACACACCCTAAACAGGGGTTAGCCTGTTTCTACTTGTCATTCTTGGCTGAAATTTCCTGAAACCATTTCAGTGAAGAAAGAATAGAGAAGTATGCTAAAGTGTGTAATTAATGCTTTGTAGTTCTTCACCTGAGTGGATTATTCTGTTGGCAACCCATCCCTCATTGATAGTTGCTCATTTGGGAAAATAAAGAACTTTATATTAAGGAATTTTTTTCACTGAAGCCCATCTTTTATGCTGTGAGTGTGAGCACATGGGAAATGTGATTGTAATTGCGTATGCCGAAAATAGCATTGGTTAGGCATTGTTTTGAAAAACCTGGTTTTCTCAACTTTTTCTGTCTCTGCATGTGTGTGCGTGCATCCATGTGTTATGTGTGTATGCTTGTGCCCATGTGTGCATATGTGTGTTTGCATGTGTGTGTGTCTGTGTCTGGGTGTGCATGCGTGTGTGAGTGAATGCACTCCTGTACGTGTGTAGGCACAGCATCAGTGGCGACAGCAGGTGTCATTGCTGCTCTCCGCATCACTGGCAAAAAGCTGGCAGACAACACTTTCGTTTTCCAAGGTGCAGGAGAGGTTAGTTTGGGAACATGATCTTCCCAATTTGTTTGCACTTTTGTTCCTGGTAAATTAACTGTGCAATGTAATTTTTCAGAAGAAATAACTGAACAGCAATGGCAACAGTGTTAAGGAAAATATGAAGAAACAAGTCTCTGGTTTTACAGGCATCTATTGGCATAGCAGAGTTGTTGGCCCTTGCCATGCAGGAGGAGGGTGTTAGCAAAGAGGAGGCATACAGCAAGTTGTGGATGGTGGATTCACGTGGACTTCTTGTGAAGGTAACAAGTCTTATTTTGGTGTTAGAGGTGAAAGGGTTATTACGAAGTTTCCAGACAAGACACACAGGCCAGAGCACACGCATACAGACAGAATCTGTTTTTAGGTTTACTGAATCCTTTAAAAAAGAAAACAAAAACTGATTGTAGAGTAAGGGCAGAGCTGGAACATTTAATTTAAAAAATTCAAAATATGAGAGTAACATTTTCTTGCTATGAAATTGCATTTAATGTTCGTCATGCTTCTCTGCCTGTTTTGGACAGAACCGGCCATCAGGAGGAATAACCTCCCACAAACAACCTTTTGCTAAAGACTTCAAACCAATGACCAGCTTGGAAGAGATTGTTGAGGCAGTCAGGCCCACAGCTTTGATTGGTCTGTGGTTGTCACAGTGGCAAAGATAAAATATGCTGAATGCATGTAGTTTTTTAAAAAAAAACTGAAGTCTGTTAGCTGTGGGTTGGCATGCTGAAAGTACTGTAGTGATATTGCTATTTTGTTTCAAGAGACAGAAAGCTCTTGTGTCTATTTGATGCCTTTGACAACATCGTTTGAGACAGTCCGAGACGTAGATGTACAGGAATAGAAGGTGGGGTTATGAGTACTGCAGCCTAACGTATACAAACTGCTGTACAGTAACCAATGTGTACCCATTTTCAACCTCTCCATGCTAATACAGCATCCCCAACTTTGCTAATTTCACTAAAAGCACTGATCTGTTCACAATACACAGCATTACACTCTGTCCACTATCTCCACAGAAAGCACCATATACAGATCACTATGTTGTCCCCGATGTTCAGTCCAAGCACTGATCAATTGATTATATAGTTATGCAGGTGTAAATTTAATGAGAAAAATGTTCATTTTGGCAAGTTCAGCTTATTACCAGGGTCCAGCCTAT
Organism: Lanistes nyassanus; assembly: GCA_004794575.1. NCBI lineage: Eukaryota > Metazoa > Mollusca > Gastropoda > Architaenioglossa > Ampullariidae > Lanistes > Lanistes nyassanus. Next base: position 167,360 of record SMGT01004681.1, read on the forward strand.
AAGCTAGTATGATCTTAACAAGAGATCACATTTTTTTAAGGTGGTAGGGTGTGGTGGGGGGGGGCAGGGCTACTTGGTTAAATTGTTGAATTGATGAAATGCGTGTGGATTTTCAGTTCAATGCAACAAGTTATAGGGATGTTTTGAGCCTGTCAGTTAATGACTTCAGCTAGAAACTTAGCCACTACTGAAGAATAACTTCTGGAGAGTGTGTTGGGAAGAACACAACGATAGGAGTCTTCTACATTTCTACAGGTGCTGCTGCCGTTCCTGGTGCTTTCACAGAAAAGGTGATTCGATCCATGGCATCCTTCAATGACCGGCCTATCATATTTGCCTTGTCCAATCCTACCAGCATGTCTGAATGCACTGCTGAGCAGGCCTACAACCTGACTGATGTGAGCCAGTTTTACTTGTAGCGGATGTGGAGGTTGTGTGTGGTCTGCGCATTGTGAGGATCTTGTACTCTTTTGAGAGAGCACATCTGCGACTGGGGTAGCAATTGGCTGTGCCTGGTTCCTCACTAACCATTGTAGCCAGTAACGTATCTATTCAGCCATAACCTTCCATCCTTAACTAAACGACTCAACCGCAAAAACCAGATTATGGCTCAATAAGCTCTCAACAAGCTGACTGAAAGATATCCGTACATGAATGTTATTCTGATAGTCTAGAACCAAGTGAAAGTTCTGATGGTTCTGTTAATAAATTCAGTTGGAGAGGAGGATTGCAAGACAGTAGATGTCCAGATTCTGTTTGCACTTGACCATTGCTGTAGCATGCAGTATTAAGACAGTTATGTGGTTTGTGTTACAAGGTCAGTGTGTTATAACAGCTATGCGAGTGCCATGGCATGTTCATGTTACAGGGCAGATGCGTGTTTGCCAGTGGTAGCCCCTTCCCTCCCTGCACTGTGGGTGGGAGAACTTACTACCCAGGCCAAGGAAATAATGCCTACATTTTCCCAGGTGTAGCATTGAGTATTCTCACCTGTGGCATCCATCACATTGATGACAGAATCTTCCTTTATGCTGCAAAGGTAATTTTCTTCTATAGCTGAAAAATAGTCTACCTCTGTAATTCATATTCAAGTTGAGTAACTTGGTGTGATATTTAAATAGGTTTTTTGTTTTGGTTTGTTATTTGGTTGTTTTAGGGCAATGGGGCAAGATGAGCGATAGTTAACAGTTAAAAAAATTTGCCCCCTTATGATACTTTTTTCATGTTCGCCATAAATTCATATTTTTTCAAATATGCTGAGACTGTTGGCAGCTCTTTGTACTGTCATACATAACCGAGTGCTGTCTACTCTGCATGTAGGCACTGGCAAAGCTTGTGACCCCGGAGCACCTTGCAGAGGGCCGTGTTTACCCCCCTCTCTCTCAGATCAGAGATGTCTCAGCTACCATAGCAACAAATATTGCAGAAAATGTCTACAGGGAAGGCTTGGCATCCACCTACCCTGAACCAGCTGACAAGGCAGGCTTTATCCGGTCGTTCATTTACAGCACTGACTACGAAAGCTTTGAACCCGAAACGTGGGATTGGCCAAGCAACTAGATTGGCTTAGGGTTCTGTTTGTCACAGCTTTGCCAGAGATTGCAGTCTATTTGTCAGAGACACGTTAGATTTCTTGATTGAAAAGCTGTAGATCCTTTTCTTTATCATGGATTATTAAATTGGAGTGGATGGCTAATGTAGTGTCGTGTGTTCAAGTAATAAGTTTTGTTAAGATACCATTCGTTTGCATGTGTAGTCTTAACTCAAGACTTCTGTTCTCATGCTATAAAAAATATGTAGAATCTGCTCATGCAGTAGCTTTTCAAAATGTTGTTGATGTACTTTGTACATGTTAGTTGGGTGAGGTGCTGATGTAGAAAGCTAGAAAATGTGCTTTTCGCATCTGTGTATTTTGCAGCAGGCTGGTTGTTTTCATTCCTTATCTTGGGATACTCATGTTCAAAGTCATTTATAGATATTTGGCCTTTATTGTGTGGGCAGAAAAAGCAAAACATTTTCATGCAGGGTTTTATTTTATGGTCATCCTGGGGTCTTGTTGCTGAGGTTTTGGGATTTCAAGTTAGCAGAACAAAAATATCAAGAGCTTGTTTGCGCCTACAAGAGGAAACGAATCATTTTTATTTGTTGAAATATAAAAAGTGCACTGCAAAATCATGACTGGTTGTTTCAAACAAATTTTGCATTTATAAAAGAAATTTCCAAGGTTATCTAAATTTGAATATGTTATTAAATGTGATCACAAAGTTAAAAATGCTTAACTTCATTCACATTTCTGTTCACTGTGTGCATCACTTTTTTGTTTTAAAGGGTTGAGGACTCGTACACAGTTGACATGAATGTCATGTTCTTTCCTTGCCAGCGTTGGGAGCTCCCAGTTTCCATGTTCACACAGGCTTTGGTTCTTTGATTTCAAATTTCATCATTTAACTTAATAAAAATGGTGTTAGGTGATCATGCTGAAACCAAGAATAAATAGCAGATCTTTCGTCAAATTCTTCTAAGGTGTTTGAGCTGAAAGGGGTCTAATCAAGCATATGATGAAAAGCAGAGTACTGTGTGATTCTGTAGGGCTAACGGTTAAAAGTTTTAAAAAATGCTTACCGAGTGCAAATTCTGCTCACAGGCTGATCAGTAGCATGCACTTTTCTGAAATGTGAAGAATAAAGCTAAATGAACTATATCTCGAAACCTATTGGTAAGAATATTTTGTAGATGGTTGGTGGTAGCTGATTTTTTTTTTAAACAAGTGGAAAAAATGAATGGTGGAAGATGCCGTGATGATCAAAGAGATAAAATATTTCAGTGAGCCTGCTAGATCAAATATCAAAGGGCACAAGATTCTATTGGTGTTCACTGATTCTCATTATCACGTAGAAATGTTTGGAAATGTAGCATGGAGTTCATAGAACTGAGCTTTGGTGCAGCGAGGAGGAGGAGTGTGTGGCATGTGCCATGCATTTACTCTGTGGAATCTCAGCGACTTTTCTTAAATCCTATAGGGATTATGGGAAATAATTCTACATCTTTATAGGCATGTATTCACCTGTGATCTTTGTAACGTCTGGGGTGTAATCAACATCTGGTACAAATCTGACTGCACTGCTGTTTTCACTTATTTGCTGAATGGATTGATTTGTTGTGTTCTTTATGTTGCTTACAGGCCAGTGATGTACACACACCAGACATCACACAAAAATACATACAGTGCACTTGCTTGCACATGCACTATTCCTGTTTATGACTGACACCTGCTCGCACTGAAAGTTTATCTTCAAAATATTTGTGGAGTTGGTAAAAGAACTTAGTCAAGCATCTGCATGGATTCTTTTCAACTGCTGATCATTAGATCTGTACTGTTTTCAGTTCTTTAATCCGATGTCCACAAATGCTTGGCCTGCAAAATTGTATTTGGACATGCACGTGCACAGTTGTGACCAGTACCCAGTTATTGTCAGTGTCCATATTTCTAATTATTGGTACTTTGTCACCTGTCCCTTGGCTGTAGGATATGCTATTGCCCCATGCATGATCAATGGAGAAACAGAAGCAGGCATTAGCCTAGGGAAATGGAATCCTGTATTTTAGATGCTGGGTTAAAGGTGACTTTGCAGAAATGCAAATGCATGCTAAACTTCCCATTTACGTGGGTAGTACCTGGATCTCAGAGCAAGATAAGCAAATTTTACTTACTCTAAATCGTCGTCTAAATTCTTTAGAAAAGATCTTGGTTTACAAGAATGGTTGTGTGTGTGTGTGTGAGAGAGAGAGGAGAGCGGATACCCTTTGCACTTTTTGCACCAAACGTATGCAATGCCCTGACACAACACCATCAGTAATGATTGTAGCACTGCCCCACCCCACCCCACCCCACCTTAATGTACATGTTCAGGAACAGCTGTACCATGCATCCTTAGAAGAACTGAAGTCTGACTGTTGTTCTGTCTTCTTAGTGTTAGAAAAAAAATACACCTATAAATTTGTTGCCAGTCTGCCTTCTCAACCCTGTTATTTGAGCTTCTTTAACCTAGGCTTTTGAGAGTGCATGTTTTTGTTAAATTCACACTTGATAACTTTGGAACGTAATTTTATAATCCCAGATATTGAAAATAATTCACTCTTGTCATGGAACTTTTTTTTCTGTATTGCTCAATAATCTGGCCTTTCTGAAATGCTCAAATGCATGCAAAAGTGTTGCAAAGAGGGTGCATGAAGCACAGTGACCAAATACAAAACACATGCACAGAATTCCATTGCATGTAGCTGTGCTTGCCTCTATACAATGTGACCCCCCAGTCATGACCTTTCACCTCATGGAACCAGGTAAGCATTGAATGGTGAGGTGTTGTCTGTCCCCAAGGTACCGTTTGATAATGTTGACAATATTGGCTTGTTTGAGACTGGATGTATCTACATTTTTTAGTGTTCATGACTATATTTTATAGTTTGTGTTCAAACATATTCATTTGTCTAGACTTCCTTTTTGTCAAACCAAATGTTCGGGTTCATCTAACTGTCACTCGGACAGTCATGTAGTGTTTCCATCTTTACACTGGTTTTCTTTGTCTATGTACCCCAAACATCTACACTTTTATGATATTATGATCATGTAGTTGAAAAGCATTCGGGTAATACTATATTTAACATCAACCCAATCAGTTTTTTATTTGTTCATGCTTGGTGTGGTGGATTGTTTTTTTAAAGTCTGGTAATATGATTTATTACAACCATTGACGACACTGAAAAGGAGGCAGTTTTCATGATCTGAAGAATGTTTCTTTGCCATTTTATTGGATAGGAAAGTATAAAATGCCTTGACCCCCAAAGGGAGGTCGGGGTTGATGTCCTCCCCTCTGACTGTAACTGCAGAGCTAGCCACTGGTTACACTTTTCTATCCATTCTCTTTTATCTGTCTGATGTCTGTGCTTTTCTTTCGTCTCTTGTTTCTCATCTTCTGTTCCAGTCACCTGCCCTTTTTCTTAAATTTCCTTTCCTTTCAGCTTGATGGCTCACGTGCCTTGGTGGTAGGACGGACTTTTCTGCCCTGTGGCACTAGTATTTGATATGTTCAGCCCATTACTTATGTATCTGGTTACTCTTCTCTGAAAATCTTACTAATTATTTTCGACTGTTTTTTAAAATCAGGAATTAGAAAAATTGAGAGAAAACCTTTCCAGCGCCTCCTATCTTTGCTATTGTAAACATGTTTCATGTTTGGTGGGCTATCAAGCTGAAATATTATTGTACAGAATGTATGGTGATTTGTGTGTATATGTTAACAGTAGATAGGATTGTCACCTTCTTATGGTACTGATAAAGATTTTTTGTCCACTTTGTGGTCTTGATCTGGCCTCTTCAGTGGACTGGACAGTTTAAGCAACAAACATATATGCTGGAATTTGTAAATGTTTTATAATATAAATAAAATGTTATACAAGTCCTTAGATTTTCTCAGCTGTTTATTTGACTAAAGGTTAATGAAATGAGATGTTTGTAAAAACATTTCAAAATTGGACATTTAAGTCTAAAGAAATAATTTTCGTATAATGAAAACTTGCAGTAGGTTGTGGTATAAGGCAATTATTTACAGCATGGGGCTGCCCAGATATTCTTGATTTCTGAGGAGTTGCACAACATATTCCTAAAATTGGGGTGAAATGCAAGCGGGGAGACAAAACATTAATGTTTAGTTGGAGAAAGGCGAAAGTGGAATAGATTAAAGTGAAAACGCATTTTTTAACGGAGGCATGAAGAAATGTAATTGTGTACTTCATTTGCCACTTTCAAAAAAAAAAATTCTGACAAAACCACTTCATCATGCCAGAAGAACTATGTTGCAGAGTTTGGAGGTAACAGTGAAACATGCAGGGTGCTACATTGCTGGCATTACATGCAAGGAAGTTGCTTTTGTGTCCATAGATTGTTGTCCATTGCCTTTTCACAATGTGCCTCACATTGTTGAGGTTCGGTTATTTTGGAGGGACAGTATCCAGTCTCAGTGATTCTCATTTAACCCACGCACCGAGACGAGACTTACTGCAGTAACATGGCCAGTACTGAGAGGCAGGCAGTTTAATATGAACTGCAAGGGATGATTCATAACCAATGGAGGCTGTACAATGTTTGTTGCTAGGATACAAAATCTTTGGCCACCCCTGGATTTGAACCCATAACCTATAATGCATGTCTAGTGCTCTAACCTGAGCTATTCAGGCCCCTATCTTAAAATGTAAGATCGTTTTAAACATTTTTTGGAGGCATGAACATCTGAACTAAATTTATAAACCAATGTAGAATAGAGACTCTAACACAGCATATTTCTTCAGAAAAAATCTTTATTTAAAAACATCTGTAAAATTAGAT
>SMGT01004681.1:173751-194059 GCA_004794575.1 Lanistes nyassanus
TTTCGTATAATGAAAACTTGCAGTAGGTTGTGGTATAAGGCAATTATTTACAGCATGGGGCTGCCCAGATATTCTTGATTTCTGAGGAGTTGCACAACATATTCCTAAAATTGGGGTGAAATGCAAGCGGGGAGACAAAACATTAATGTTTAGTTGGAGAAAGGCGAAAGTGGAATAGATTAAAGTGAAAACGCATTTTTTAACGGAGGCATGAAGAAATGTAATTGTGTACTTCATTTGCCACTTTCAAAAAAAAAAAATTCTGACAAAACCACGTCATCATGCCAGAAGAACTATGTTGCAGACTTTGGAGTTTGGAGGTAACAGTGAAACATGCAGGGTGCTACATTGCTGGCATTACATGCAAGGAAGTTGCTTTTGTGTCCACAGATTGTTGTCCATTGCCTTTTCACAATGTGCCTCACATTGTTGAGGTTCGGTTATTTTGGAGGGACAGTACTTCCAGTCTCAGTGATTCTCATTTAACCCACGCACCGAGACGAGACTGACTGCAGTAACATGGCCAGTACTGAGAGGCAGGCAGCTTAATATGAACTGCAAGGGATGATTCATAACCAACGGAGGCTGTACAATGTTTTTTGGAGGCATGAACATCTGAACTAAATTTATAAACCAATGTAGAATAGAGACTCTAACACAGCATATTTCTTCAGAAAAAATCTTTATTTAAAAACATCTGTAAAATTAGATAAAACCTGAATAAATAGAGATGGTCATGAAGCAATAACTACAAATTTAATTATTATAACAATTGACATACATTTTTAGACAATTTCATGGATGCTTGAACAAATGGTTATCTTAAGATTGCTTGTTTTATGTGTAGCTGCTCTAGATGTAACCCAAATTTAGGCACGTTGCTGATTCATGGGCATAAAGCCTCACAACATAGAGAGAATGGGAATGGAAGAACTTATGCGCTAAACACCTAATGTGAGTATTCAGTGAATGCGGCCACAGGAAAGATGTAGTCCAGCCATTTGTAACAAAACGTTTTGAAAATTGGAATATTCCCTACAGATCTTTAAACCAAAGTCTGGAAAAGCTTGTAGGGCATTTAATATCTTTATCGAAATTAAAGTCTTCACTTAGTGCACATAGTAGGATTATACAGTTTTTTTTATGGCTGCTTCCACATGACTTGTCGCCATGTCAAACCTGCAACACCTAGTGTGAAACTTAGTTCTCCACTCCAGATTCTGTGACATATTGTGTGACTGTCACAATGTGATGTGCTGCTGTTTCTTCAATGCCGACTTGCTAGCAACCCAGCGCACATGGTACAAAAGTGACTTTATTATTGCTTAAATACATTAAAGTTGTCAGCTGGCGTCCTTCATAATCAAATTTAAAATGTGTCATATCTTGTTTGGAATAAAACTTAGGAGAAGAAAAAAATGACTATAAATCATGAAAATTGAACTATTAGATGTATATACAGATTTCACATAAACTTTAGTATGATTAGAGTTGCATCTGCAATTCAAAAAAAAAAGGCAAATCAAATTGTTTCACTAGAATCTGTGAAGGCACAATTATGGTGATAAGGAAACAATTATCCACTGAAGCAAGTAAATTTGAGAAATAATTTTTACAATATAACGAGGGCCCAGTTTACAATTGTTCTGGTCACACTTTTTGTAATAACATGATAATTATAGTTTGTGAAGTACGGTCGTTTCGCCCAATCTCCATTTCGTGCCAGCCAGTTCGCCCACCCACCTTCCCCGAGTCGTTTCGCCCACTCGCTAAAGTCAGTTTGTTCACCTAAATGTGTGCACAGCCCAGTCAACCTGTTTAAACAACACGACCACCTCAACTCCGTTATTCACGCCATTTGTACACCACCACCACACACACACGCACATACCGTAATCGTCGATTTGCTCTCAATAGGGAGTCGTGTATGTGGCGTCAAGATATATATTCATATTGTAGCCAAGTTATTTATTTGTAGCCATATTTTCTTTTGAATTTTTTGTCCTGACCTTTGAAGAGTAATTTTTTAAATACGTTTCTTCTGGTATTCTTTCTTTTTAAAAAAATTGCTGCATGGCTACTTCCACCTCTCTACCCCTATGCCCGCGTGCCCGCGCCCTGCGTGTAGACGCGTTTACGTGGGTGGTACGCAAAAGTAAAATATTTAACTAGTGTTGCTGCAATGTGAAAGGCCTAAGAAAATTACAAAAGTGACGAGTAATTTTTTTCTAAAAATTACATTTGTAACTTCTTGATGGTGTCCTCATTAATCCACAGCCATTTGTAAGTTAACAATGCTGTATCCGGCACTGATATCACTTTTGCATTTATTTACATTTTATTGTACGTGAACGTGAGATTTGCGGTTCGGCGTTTCGTGTATCAAGCACAGACCTTACATATAAGGTCTGTGTATCAAGTACACCACTCCAAGGCTTGCAACCAACCGAAGCTGGCGACATAACGAGGATGTGGGGTGACCAGAGGGAAGGAAGGAATTAAGCGGAAGCAAAGATGGAGACATTTCTGGGGTGGGGGGAGGGATATCAAATTTAGGAGGGAGCTAGGGTAAGGGTGGTGCTGACTGGGGTCAATCCGTTTAGCCAATAAAAAAATGTGACAAGTTGGCGAGATATGGACCTGGTATACTCTCCATACCGGTTTAAGCTGGCACAGTAAGAACAACAGATTATCTGCAACACGTTTGGACAGATAATCTGTTGTTGGTACTGTTTAACTCCAAGTATCAGTCATTTGTTCTAATATTAAATTGGCACAGCTTATTCCCTTAGTGCCAGAGAGTTCATCAGTCGGTGTAGTGTTTGATGAGACCGAAGATTGAAAACGGGGCCTCGCAGGTCAGGATCCAAGGTGTTCGATTGACAAAGAGTCAATCGGGAGAGGAGCAAATCTGGCTGTTCCGTTGTCTTACGTCACATTTAGTTTAAAAAATACACTTACCAGTCCATCTGGAAGAACCGAGAATTCAGGTCGCGAAGAAGTAGTAATCAAATCAGTTCACAAAGTTTGTAAAGGCTGCGGTCAAGATTGTGAAACAGGAGGAGTTTCACATAAAACCACTGGATTTAACGGAAGTTCTCTCCTCCACCTACAGCTGCAAGTGTCATTTTGTTAACTAGTTGGTTATCCCTATAGGACACAGCTTATACATGACACACGACACAATGATATTGTACAGGATGTATTGCAGTGGGACATGCTGATCAAACAAAATATAGCATCGCTGTAGCAGCAACCAAAATGATTGTTCCCAACGCGACCGGCCTAAGGCGAGGCGACCCACCGGTGGCCGGGGTAGTGGGGGAAGGGGTCGGGGTAGGGTCAGCTATGGGCTTGACGCGGGCCTGGAGCCATTCCTGCTCGTCGCTTGTCAGGTTCTTGTCCTTCATGGTGTCCAAGACCAGCTGGTGATAAGCGTTCAGCCAGGCAATCTGCAAATTGTCGGAGTCGGGTTTTACCGACGCGAGGTTTCTGACATCGAAAGCGACAAACTGAAGCCTGAGAGTGCCCCCCGCCCCGCCTTCCTCTTGTGCTTTCCGTCCCCTACCCCATCATTTCCACTACCTCCTCCTGCCCTTCTCTTCCGCACTCCCCTCAACTCTTACCTTTGTTGTTGAAATTTCACTTGCTTTTTCTCCCAGCACCGTTCATCATAGCTTTCAGAACTATGTCTTTACCCCGCTCCCACCCGCGATACAAGAAGAGCCCTTTTCTGCAATACACAGTCTCGCTACATCTTTTCGTTTTATCATCATTCTAATCTGCCTTTCTTGTCTGCTTTCTCCTTTTTACTTCCTGTTCATGCTTTCTCCTGATCTTCTGCACCTGTTTCCTGCAAAACTGACCTGACGTTTGGAGAGTAAGTCTGTCACAATGAGGTTCGGTTCAAAGGGCACTAAGGTCATGGGCTTGAACCTTAAGAATGTCTTCCCGGATGGGCTCTGTCAAAAGAAAGGAGTGCAATCCAGATCGACATCTGTATCATGGGCTACAAATGGCTTTATAAAAAGAACCATTTTCCTGGACATTTCCTTTATCTGAAATTTCGACTGCATGTGGACATCGAAAAAAAAGTTTTAAAATTTCTTTTCTTAAAAGCCGAGGTAACCATTATTTTAAATTATCCTTTTCATCCTCTGGTCATAACGTGTCTTTTAAATTAAAGATGGCTCCACTTGAGGGAATGTAGTTATTGTGAAATATTTTTGTCCATTTTAATACACAGTCATGGGCATCCATTTCACCTATTTATTGTTACACTGTTCTAAATTTAGCGACACTTATGTACAGTGAAATAAACACTGCTACTCATGCAACATGGCCCTAGTATATCTGGCAATGATCTAGAACTAACCGTGATATTTTCTGCTGGTTCCACCATCACGATAGTTTCCAAGCGAATTCCGAACTTATTTGTTTCGTAATACCCTGGTTCTGGAACACATACACACATATGTAATCCATCAACGTCACTCTTTGTGTCGTCGTCATTTTTATCAACAATATAAGACCTACACTGGCTGAGCATCACCACATTATTGTTCTTTTAATAATTACTGGCTTCTTTACTGTAGGGACCAGGGCACTAATTAAGCTACTGCACGTGTTTACACCGAGATTAAATAGAATGGAAATAAATTCTGTAACATTCACTCTTGTTTGACCTTCAACCAGTACATCTATCAAAAGATGATGCATCTTCTTAAAACCATTTGTAACTTCTCAGCTCTTGGTGCGGAAAACTCGTTTGAACAATTTTTGTGTGGATGATTTCATAAGTTCAACAAATCTTAAAAATTTTCCACGTATTAAATGGAGTTATTGTAATTAAACAATATAAGTTGCAATATTTCTTGATTCATTGTGATATCTTATTATGATGTTTATTATATATGTACACTGCAACATACTAATGGAAAAGATAATTGAATGTAGTTCTCTAGAACACTTTCGTGAGTACCCGAAGACCACAGTTAGTGGAAATCAAGTGTACGTGCGACTACATCGAGCTGAGGATATGAGCTCAAGGGACAGATAGAAAATACTGCTGAAAGTGTGCAGTGGGGAAAAAATCTGAAAATTTGAATTTGAGAAAGCATAGCTGATGACGCCTTAATGACTACGAAACCGGTGATGAAACTGTCAATGCCTGCAGGACGCACAAGGAAAAGTACAGTTAATATTGAGCTGACTTTGAGGGGAAGAAAATAACAATGGGAGTCTGGGGTCATGGCCAGTTAAACAGGGTCTCCACGCGTGATAATAAGAATTAAAGACGATAATTACATACGCAAGAGAAAAGCATTGAATAATCAAGTTAGGGGTTAGATTTGTTTTGCGTGAGAGACAACAAATGATGTGCGTATTATTATTGTTGTTGTTATCATTATTATTATTATTTACCAATGACGTACAGTCACATGAAATCAGCTGAAGCCTACTTATGTTGCGAATATACCAAGTTCAAGACTTAACCCCGAACAGCAAGGCTATAATACTAAAAATGACAGACCTCACATGACCTACGCCAGAAAGAAAAATCTTATAACCCTTCTAACGTTTTGTACAACAGCGCTTCTAGCATTTCCTCAGCCCGTCTGTCCACATCCAGTGGAGCTGCATGGGCGCCTCTCCCTTCCTGACTTAAAAATGGAGGTTAAACGGGTTTTATATGTGGCAGGGCAAAGGTGGCCAATAACTGGAGGACGTAGTGTTTGCATAAACTGTTATACTGTCGCAAATATATGTAACCAACTCGAATTTTTAAAAAATGATCAACTATGTAGGTCTATTTTATACAAGCGGAAGCTGTGTACAATACCCATTAAAATATCTATGTTTATTCTATTACTGATCAGCTTACATCATATTCTCTATAACTCCCGTAATTCCCAATGAGGTATACTTTTACTAAGGCGGGCGAGAAAACCATTTTAAAAAAGTTCTAACAATACCTCCGTCAGAAAAGGGGCACTGAGTTCTATTACTGTATTGCAATTCCTGTTAATTTATATAAATTCGTCACAAGAAATGAGTAGCAGCAGCACAATCAAGCAGACAAGCATGTAAGCAGTTTTCCGTCCAGACGGAGGCACAAGGCTTACAAAGCCGCTGCAGACATGAGGATGTGTGCGTACAAACATTCCCGCCATTTTTTTTTTGCCTCAGCATCTTACACCCTACCCGCCCCAACTCCTTTATTTAGCATGACTGGAAAGGTCTGCTTCGCAAAAATAAAGGATACAGTTCTATGGGGTCTCACCATCCGAGAAAAACATATAGGGTTTCAACTCCTCTTGCGCGTAGAACGAGGATTTTGAAAGTGAGATAAATCCTGGGCCTGCAACAATTAGCAGCGCTTAGTGTGACATCACTGTTGACGTTGTTTTGGCCCCGGGTGCTGACGTCACTAGCTGGCCTGTAGGGAAAAGCATGATGTTAGGAGGAGTATGGGGGGGGGGGGGTAGGAGGAGTTAGATGGAAGGGAGAACGGAGCTCACCATCGGAAAAGAACATGTATTCGCGCACAGTTTCTTCGCTTGGATTGGCGCTGTGGGTCAGCGATATCCGGCCAGGACCTGGAATGACAGCAGTTCATGTGGCGCTCCTTGTGATGTTAAAGCAACTTTAAGAAATATCCCAAACAGCTATAGTGCGGTCTGAGAATGCGTGTTTCATTTGCGTAAACGCGTATTCTCGCGCAGTGTACAGCATATACGGACAAGCATACGTATCTTATCCACGTACAAATCCACTCATACGGGCAAACATCGAGACTTGACATCTTGGTACCGCGTACGTGAACTGCTCGAACTGTCGGTGTTCCTGTCATACTGGGGTCAAACTATTCTAAATAGCATTTCTGTAACCGCTAAGGTGAACATAGAAGAACAGGAAAACGTGTATGCTGATGGCAACGGAGAATAGTTAGGTCTGTATTTTGTATTGCTTACAATGAACATTGAACAAACGCACACAAACAACACACGCACGCACGCACCCACACCCACACACATGCAGACACACACACACCCTGATCACCAACAATAAGTTACGTGTGATCACCAGGCTGTAACATTTTAATTACGGCAATTTTCAGATAGTTCATCATCATCATCGTCGTCGTCGTCGTCATCATCATCATTGTCGTCGTCGTCGTCCTCCTCCTCCTCCTCCTCATCAAAGAAAATCTCTTACACATAATGCTGCTAGTCTGCTTACCTTCATGTACACTGAGGTATGCGCCAATGCCATGCCCCGTGCCGTGGTTGTACTCAAGCCCCACCTCCCACAGGGGCGCACGTGCCGCCATGTCAATCTCACGGCCTGATTGACAGTTCATTTTGGAACGCTACAGAGAGATGCGTAGGTGTCCGGCAAATAGTCTATGTATTGCAACGTAAGAAAGAAAGAAAAAAAGAAAAAATAATAACAGAAAGAGAGAAAGAAAAAGAAAAAAAGAAATACAATGTAAGAAGGAAATAAAGGTGAAGAAACACACTCTCTCTCGCACTCTCTCTCACACTCACGCGCGCGCGCCCGCACGCACGTACACACACACACACACAAGCACGCGCACAGACACACTCGCACACTCTCTCTGTCTCCCTCTCATGCGCGCACACACACACGCACGCACGCACTCACGCACACCACACGCGCGCGCACTCACACACACAGACACAAACAACACACACACGCACCCACCCAACCCCCAAAACGCACGCACACACACACGGGAGCACGCGCATATGCCAAGACAAGGAACAGTTAGAGAAAGAAGGAATTACGTACTCCAACAGGAATGAAGGGCGCATGCGATGACAGAATAATGGACACACAGTTATTTTGCGCTAAACTATAGGAGCACGATTAAAACGAAGCAAGATCACATACGTGGACACTAACCATAGAGTCCTTCGGGCCACACTAGAGTAGCCAGATCTATTGACCCCATGAGAACTCTCGTGTAGCATTCCTGTATAATGGGTTTCAACAGAAACAATGTTGAATGAAAACAGAATGTAGGACATTTCAATGTTTATCGACGACTACGGTTCCTTACACAGTCAAAAAGCGATTGTCCGAAAGAAAAGAAAGGATTCTTATCTAAATATTTTTGAAGAGAACTATACAAAGCATTATGCACCTAATCGTCAGAATGAGAAGCCGGTGGTTTTGGATCGGACCGTGATCGATGCTTAAGATACGAAGTGACCGGAAGGTCACTGTGGCACTTAACACTTTGCCCTAGATTCCCGAGATTAATAGAATGTTGACAAGATAACAGACCATTGAGTCTCATGACAAGATACCAGACAATCATGTCTCACCTTCTCGTGCTGTGAGGGCGTTCCATAGTGCATTGTCCGTGTGACGTCAGTAGTTCCGTCCCTGCAGTGGTGAGAAATTCGATTTAAACACTTTCATCCCGAAGCCATTATCCATCCCCAACAATTATCGAGTATCAATGGAAGAGTAAGGATATAAATAGATTCTTTTTTTTTTGTTTATTGTTTGTTTGCTTTCTCATTCATTTGTCTTACGCTTCTCTGGTGCACGCGTTGTCGCGCGGGAGACATTTTGTTTATAAGGAAGACTGCAGCTGTGCGTGAACGTTTTTGTTTGTTCAAATTGAACTCTCAGCCCACAAGTGTAGTTGGAGGGGTGCATCTTTATGTAGCCAACAACACTAACTTATCAACATTATCGATTCTCTCAAGATAAACATAAATATAGCTCCATCTATATTGTCTTAACTATCCAACGGGGATAACATGTAGTAACTACCACTGGGGATAAAATGTACTACCACCGGGGATAACATGTACTAACTACCACTGGGGATAACATGTACTACCACCGGGGATAACATGTACTATCAACGGGGATAACATGTACTACCAACGGGGATAACATGTACTAACTACCACTGGGGATAACATGTACTAACTACCACTGGGGATAACATGTACTAACTACCAACGGGGATAACATGTACTATCAACGGGGATAACATGTACTAACTACCACCGGGGATAACATGTACTAACTACCAACGGGGATAACATGTACTAACTACCACTGGGGATAACATGTACTAACTACCACCGGGGATAACATGTACTAACTACCAACTGAAGTTTTCCACAAAACATAATTTTACATATCTCTATGGAGATGAAAACTTCAGACCCGATCATCCTGAGCGTGTATATACAAATGTACGAAGACAGTTTTACTGTGTGTACACCATACGGACACACATGATAATGATAACGCCAGGGGTATTCACTTGGTAGATGTGGACAAGAACGTCAGCGATGCTTTTATTTATTATTTTAACAAAAATTACGTGAAAACTCCATCCGTGCCTTATTTACTTACAGGTATTTCCCCTCCACCACCCCACCGAATCCACAAGTTACTTTAGACAAGCATTACATGAGAACCCCACCCGTGCCTTGTTCACTTACAGGTACTGGCCCCCCGAGTCCAGGAGGTACATCAGAGACGTGTTCACAGGGAGATTTGTTGCGTTCAGAGGTCGGTAGTGGACGATGGCACCGTTAGGTCCAGATGCAGAGATGGTCTCGAAGCTAAGACCACGGTTGTATTCGCCATCCCTGTGTCATCGCAACAGTCATGACACATGCACTGCACCGCTCAGTTAGCTCTGTTTGGTTGGGTTTTTTTTAAAATTTGGTATCACGATATGCTTGGCGCGCGCTGTACTAGGCAAGCGCGAGTCGTTGCCTCATGTCACACACGACGCACGTGTTCCAACAAAATATACAATTTAAATACTTTAACATTAATTAGATGTACAAAAAGGTGTTGAAGCAGGTATACAGGCATATGTGGCGCGTGTGTAACTAGTATGTAAGATGTGTGCTACACTTGTACTCAGTGTTCTTTGGATTCCCCTACTTGACTGAAACTTTGGTATGTGGTTGGAATGGGGATGGATGCGTAGGCGTATATGTTCATATCGGGGCGCGCAGTCAGCGAGAAAGCGATGGAAGTAGGTAAGCCCCGGAAAATTCTTCTTTTCAATACTTATCCTGTGGGTCTGTGGTAACAGGGAGAGCAAATTGACGTCGTAAAAAACTGTATTGTTGTTTAAAAAAATTAACCCAGCTTATTTATTACTGGCTTATTCAATCTAAACGCTCTATAAAAGGAATAGTCGTGTACAAGAAAAGAGCAAGACAGACAGTAAAACGACAAAAACAAAGTACAGAAACTGGCAACCCCATTTGTCGCTCATTATAGACGTGGAAAAGAACAAAGATACAAATAAAATGGAGACCATGTGTCGTGGATTATAGACGTGGAAAAGAACAAAGATACAAAGAAAATGGACCCCATTTGTCGTGGATTATAGACACACAGAAAGGGGAGACCACAGGGAGAACAAGGAAAAGAAGTTAAAAGTAGAACTTTGTTATAGCGTCTCACAGCCTCATCTTTTTCAGCTTTTCTGCTGCAGACACTTCCGTCCAGTCCCTGCCTGACTTCACCTGTCACCAAAACAAACAAAAATTGAGAAGCCTCTCCACAAACGTGTTCACCAATGTGTGTGTGTGTGCGCATGCCTACTCACTCCTTCCATCCTACATGGACGCATAGATATACGAACACATCAAACGCACATGGGCACGCATAATTATATAACATATTTTCGCGCACGAGCGATCGTGAAAATTACAAAATCTTTTGCTCGTAGTTATCAGAATAAAGGGATTTTTGGTGGCATCACTCTTTGTTACACGAGGAAAGTAAAAAAAAAAAAGGGAAATCGTTCTCTTGCTTTATATAGCAGGCAAAGTAGAGCCTCGCTGAAAAAGCAAATAGAAGAAAACAGAATCTAGGCTGGTAAGTTCATACTGTGGAAAAAATTAAACCGTGCACATGTAACAGTTCATGCCTACTTCGTTCAAAACTTCTTTACCTCTTTCTCTAGGAAGGCAAGGAATTTGATGAGGATCAACGAGTCCCTCACCTGTAAGTTGGAAAAAAAGTAGAAAATAAACGATATTGTCAGAAATGGATGGGTTCGTGTCATAAACCACTGACACAGATTTGGCGGCAGTAACTTCCTGTCTGAGGAGAAGCGGTTCCTTCCTTCCTTCCCTTTTCTTTCTTTCTTTCCTTCCTTTTTCTTTCTTTCTTTCTTTCTTTCTTTCTTTCTTTCTTTCTTTCTTTCTTTCTTTCTTTCTTTCTTTCTTTCTTTCTTTCTTTCTTCCAAACAGTGCTACCAGTCTGCCCCCCCCCCTGCTGGGGGTGAAATACTCACATAACACCGTTCCATGCCCTCGCGCTCCACTTTATTCTTCATGGCTTTGGCCAGCGCTATGGTTGACCGATCCTGGATCCTCTGAGCCTGTCACAAACAGCCAGATGCTGAGCGGAGTGCAGCCACGTTCAAACATGTCGGAGGAACAATGCGTGCAGTCGAAAAGGATTCAACAGATCGATTTTTTAAAGAAAAGTATTTCTTCGGTTATTTCACATTCGGAAATTATTACAAAGAACATAACCAAACAGTAGAAAGGTGAGCGCCATAGTGCATACCTCTAAAAAAAAGTGAAACATTTTAAAAACGCGTTCACAGTCGCGTAGATAAAAATAATTACAGGACATTGATAGGCAGATGAGTAAGACGGACATACACAAGGAGGAGGGTATTCGTGGGGGAGGGGGGGGAGGAGGGAACCCAGTAATGCATAATAGCCTATGCCTTTTGTTTAGTGATAAGATATACAGATTAATTCCTGAACTCTTGCGGACATTTTACTAAGCTCATATTTATATGAACGTTTTTTTCTCGCTTACAGTAGATTTTGCAAAGAAGAGGGCGACCCACTTAAAAGGAATTTGCGTACCCACACAAGGCAGTGGAGCTGGAAATGAGAACTTCACTTAAGAAATTGCGCTCAACTGGGGACAGGTTTACCTCGGGAATGGCGCTGAAGTGGGAGAGATTTACCTTGGGAACAGAACAATGACTGGAACGTGAGCTGGGGAGCTATTTATCTCGACAAAACACTAAACTGAGGAGACACATACCTCTGGAATGACAGTGAAATGGGGACAAATTTACCTCGGGAATAGCTCTGAAGATGGCGTAGTTACAGACGTAGGTAACCCAGATCTTGCTAGAGTTTGCCAAGGCTTCCACATCTTTCACAACTGTATTCTGGTCATATTCTAGGACCTGTAATATAATCACATGCACACACGCACGCACACACAAAAAAGCACACCCATCAGTAAGTAATCATTAATATGATTTAATGTCAGGTCAGAACTGTTCTGAACATCAATTACATGCACTTTACATCGTACCATGAGACTGGCGATTATTGCAGAGTTTAATCAGAACGAAAAATAAATATCACATGCATATCTCTAAACATCTTGAACACAAACTTGAGCTAAATATCTCTATCTATCTATATATATATATATAACATGGCAGTTAAGAGTGTAGTTTTAAACATTTATTTTGGCACTCCTTCCTCGAGGGATTCCTAGTAATCGTTTTTCTTTCAACCGAATTTGTTTATGGACAATGTGCTTTCAGCTTCGATCGCACTTAAGGCTGTTAAATTCTCGATTTTTTTCTAAAGCCTGGACATCTTTCAAGTTTGTTGTGCCATACTTTCAGACCAGCCTGCAGCGCGCCCACCCACCTCTACGCACGGCGCGGAGGCGTTGGCTCCTGGGCAAGAGCCGTTGGTCCTTGTGTTCAAATGTACATCCAGTCTCACTGTTGTCTCTGGATCAGTGATGTTCGCCGTCAGGCGTTTGTCTTTATTGAGCAGATACAGCCTATAATGTGGAGACATGTACGATTTTATTTACACAAAATTATAGAAAATGTGCTGCCATTTCAACAACATTTTGTTTTTGTCAGCACCCGATTGAAACGATGACTGACAGAAAGCATAGACAGATACGTGCGCGGTCACTCACCCAGTAACTCAGGCATTCACACACATCCTCGGTCAATCAACAACTAAGTCACACATTCACACACACTCCTGCTCAGTCACCCACTAATTAACACACCCGCAGGCAGGTAGGTATGCACATATAAGGAAGTATTATCTGCACAGTCCTGTATAACTGCAAATAATAATAATAAAAGAAGAAGAAGAACAATAATAATAATAAAAGAAGAAGAACAATAATAATAATAAAAGAAGAAGAAGAAGAAGAATAAAAGAAGAAGAAGAACAATAATAATAATAATAAAAGAAGAAGAAGAACAATAATAATAATAATATAACCGTACCTAATCCTCTCTTTTTCCACGATGGCATAGGACAAGAAGACCGGGTTGTAGCTGATGTCACTACCGCGAAGGTTAAAAAGCCCTGTGACAACGTCACGAAACACCCTCTAATTCCATCTCACAGCAAACTTTCAAACAATTATTCTCAATGTAAAGACTACCCCCCCGCCCCCCCCCACATTTCAATAAATATAATCTACACGCATACACGCTCTTTTGTACGGCATATCTTAAAGCTCCTACTAAAAATGTTGCCACCTTTGTTAGTCTGTACAACAAAGCAAACAACTCATTCCGACGCAGCGAGAATGGTAATTTATTCAAAATTTG
This sequence comes from Lanistes nyassanus, assembly GCA_004794575.1. Taxonomy (NCBI): domain Eukaryota; kingdom Metazoa; phylum Mollusca; class Gastropoda; order Architaenioglossa; family Ampullariidae; genus Lanistes; species Lanistes nyassanus. Next base: position 187,406 of record SMGT01004681.1, read on the forward strand.
ATTGACGTTGCGAACGTTATTTTTGCAGGTAAATAACGTAATAGTTCTTCTTAACTGCGTTCTTAAATACATTCACGATACAGCGTAAGGTTTGTAGCCAAAGCTGCATCCAGCTATAGTTGACTCACATGCTGTCTCGTCAAGGCTCGTCACAACAAACACCTGAGCGTTTTTCGTCTCCATGCTTGTTCGGAGGTCAGCAATTTTGTCTTCCCACGTCTTTCCTGAAAACAACGCGCCCTCTGCGGTCAATCGACAAAATGCAGTTTGGTGCAATGTCTGGACATAAGGAAAGTGGGTAGCTGCAGTGTGTACCATAGACCAACCCAATTTTAAAAAAATGCCACCTTGCGGGAATCTGAGGCATCAAAGAAGTTTTTATTGCAGCAAGGAAATTTTGCTTTGGTCGCTAACGTTTAGCTGCCTTGTGACATCTTTTGTAGGGCCTTAATTTCCAGCCTCCGACAGCACCTGCACGATGCTTGGCCGTACTTTTTACCGGGCTTCCACGATGATACTTGTCACTATGCATTAAGACTATCCCCTTATGCACAAGACTGTTTACTGACAGTCGGCCGACAATTACAGACAGAGTATCTCATTGCCTAATCGATATAGACTCTACTCAAAGTAATGCCGTCTAGGATAGCAACTCCCTTATGGATTTGCGCCAGCATGCCGACTGTAGTAGTGGATCCGAGAGGTTCACATTCAACCCTTAGAGAAGAGGCTGAACTCCCTCATGGGGCTTCGGTTGGGGTAGGTCGGGGGGTGGGGAGGCAGAGTATAGGCCTTACCTGCAAATTTCAATGGCCGGGCGTTGAGGTCGCTCACAGGGAGTGCAGGCTGATCGGGGCCCCAGGCGGTGTCCACAGGGTTAGGGCTCACATGTTTCAAGGTGATGTTTGCTTGCATAAACACCTTCTCTAAGGCCTGCCACTGACCTGTTCACATATAGCCTCTATATAACAATCTCTATATGTATTCTTTCTTCTCTCTCTCCCTCTCTCTCTTTCTCTCCCTCCTTTTTATTTCCTCGCACCCTCTCTGCCTGTGTTGCGACAGAAGTCCTAGTGTGGCTGCGCGTTAATTTGCATATAGCAACACCATCCTCATATGCACCTCGTTTGCGACAGGACGTTAAGACACAAAACCAGACCTCCCACCCACCCACCCAGCACATGCCCCACCCCCAAGCACCAATTATACTCACTGTTGCTGACGAGGAAGGCGTCGGCCCCCACAACAGCGTTGGTGATGTTGGCGAGTTCAGTGATCAGCCAGCCTGAGACGGACGGCACGTCAGGCTGACCTGCGCAACAGTAAAACACTGGGCGATGACATCATCACAAAAACCACTGATTGATACACGACGTCATAAGACGCTAAGCCGATGTCACGTGATGTGTACAGCAGTGAGAGCTTTCCCAGATATTGCAGAACAAGCTCCTCAAAGAAGTTTTTCAGAAGCCGAGGTGCTACAAGAGATAACAAGCGGTAATACGGCTTTTCGCTCTCCTTGTGTCTTGCTGCCGTACACTACAAGATACGCTCGTACATCCTTGTAGCGCCTCAATCTCCATCAAGCCACTTCAAACACCACAGTAGTCTGTTGTATACGCCACTAGTAGAGGTTTCATAAAGTAGTAGCACTCTATTACAACTGTGTTGCATTCGCCATTTGTATCGGAGTTTATCAAACAAGAACACTTTTTACAACTGAGTTAAGGCCACTAATAAAGAATTTCATCAAGCAATAACAGTTTATTATAGCCGTGTTGTATTCGCCACTACAAAAGGATTTTGTCAAACAATAACACATCATTACAACAGTGTATAATCGACACCAGTAAGGGATTTTGTCAAACAATAACTTTTTGTTACAACCGTGTTGTGTTCGCCACTAGTAAGGGATTTTATCAAGGAATAACACTTTATCACAACTGTGTTCACCAGGAAAGAAAAATTGAAGAATTTAACACTGCCTGGCATCATGATCATCATGATCATCATCGTCGTCGTCGTTGGCCGTTACCTTACCTCCGACAGAGACAATCACCATCTGCAGTACTACAACCACCACCTCCACCACACCACAGCTGAACAAAACTCCACAGATAACTTCACGAAGATGATAAGAACAACAACAAAAAGAAAACCACCAGAGGACAGACAACGGGTGGATGAAGAGACAGACAGACGGACGCACACGAACAGTGAAGGCCACAGACCTGAGCGCATGAAAATCCAGTTGCAGTCCAGCGCCTGCTCCGCCTCCACGAAGTAACGACCGTCGGTCCACAGGGCGGCTTTCTCCAGGGTAACCACTGCCTGACCTGCGCGCGGGGTTGCCATGGCGACGAGAATACAACAGGAAGGAAAGGCAAACTTTAAATAACTCCTTACATAGCATTTGGCGCATGAGCAAAGCCACATTATGGATTCTGTATAAAGTTGCATAATTCAGAACAGTGAACAGCAAGAAACGCTCAAGAAATAGAAAATACACCAGGAACAGACATTAATATAGATGCCCCATACCCATGCACAGACTCACAATTGCCTCCCTGGACCCTACACCCACCACAGATCGACATGGACCTCACAGTTTTCACCAAGGAAACCCAGCTTATCGAAATACTAACTAAATTCAGGCAAAAACTTAGCACTACCTACAAAGACCACTCCCAGATATATACAGATGGGTCACACGACCCAACATTCCACTTCACAGGAATAGGAGTCTATGCACCAAAGATCACCAATATCGCAGCTGAGCTACCAAACCAAACATCAATATTTACAGCAGAGATCATAGCAATACGCACTGCCCTAAGGTTGATAGCACTACAAACTAGAAAAGCTACAGCAGAAAAATCCTTCCTAGTTGTCTCTGACTCCCTGTCAGCACTTCAGGCTCTTCAAAACCAGTCTTCCCAAAGAATGGATATAATGTATGAAATTCTAATCTTGTTAAATAGACTCCATAATATAGGAATCCAAATCAACTTTATCTGGGTGCCATCCCATGTAGGAATAAAAGGAAACGAGGAAGCAGATCGGCTAGCTAAAATGGCAATAAAAGACAACCCAACCACTAACGTTATCCAAATAAACGTACCCGTTTCAGCAGAGGAGAGCAAAATAGCCCTTAAACCAGCAACTAAAATACAGTGGGAAGAAAAGTATAAAAAGGAAGCCAAAGGCACCAGGAGAGAACTAGAAGAACTACCAGGTAACGAACTAGTATTGTTCCATTCCAACAGATCCAACCAAAGTAGGATAGCCAGAATGAGACTAAATGGAGAATACCACCTTAACCGTAAAGACCCAGTAACCTGCAGTTGTGGAGACAGACTTAGTACACCACATGTCCTGCTAGAATGTAGCCTAAACAGTCAGGAAAGAGATGAATTAAAAAATGCTATGCAAAATCTTAATCTAGTAGTAAACCTAAAATCTTCTCTTAGCCCTCCAAAAAATATAAGACAACACATAATGGAACTGACAATGCAGGTAGTTAACGCCCACCCAGATGTTAGATATATCTAAACAAACAAAAAAAAAACAAACAAAAAAACAAAAAATCAAAGTGGGAATTAACCAGCTAAAAACAGCAAATAAGCTATAGGACAGAGGATACCAGTAAAACACTTAAAATTAAAACAGACTACATCAAAGTAAACTAATATAACACATAGCACCTTAGCGGTAGAGATAAAAAGAATGTAGGGATGTAGCAGCGGTAGGTCTGACCAACGAAAACTCCACCACTCCAGCTACTCAAGCCATCATCAGTACGCCAGGAGAGAGGCCATGCAGCCAGCGGGACCATACATAGCCACCACCAGTCCAGGACACCAAACCGCAGACCCCTTCCCTTTCCCCTCACCCATCTCCCCTCTCCTTCAGTGCGAAATCACCGCGAGGTGGAAGCACTTTCCCTTCCAAACCAACAACAACAACAACAACAACAACAACAACAACAGTGAACAGCATAACAAACAGCATGAACTACTCCCCTACCAAGCAATTAGGATATCAATTCGCAGAAACAAAAGCATAGAAACATACAAAGAACCTTTGGTCCAAAGTCTAACGGTTAGTACAGTACAAAAGCCCGTTACGACCACTGCTTCCCTTCCATGGTGACTGCAGCGATCCTAGCACTGGGAGCTTGCAAGACTGTCTTAAGGCTGTGAAAAATTGTTTTATAAAAATCACTGTAATGTTGCCAGCACACAGAAGGTAATGTTGCGTTCATGATATTCAGACCGTTGGTTATGGTCTGGACAGCGAGAACAGGCGTGACGTTACCTGCAGACCCTGTGAAGCCTGAAATGAAGCCCCGCCTTTCATCGTGCTCCGAGGGATACTCGCTCTGCGACAGACAGGCCAACAAGCTCAAACTTGAAATCACGCGCACGCTGCACGCACGCGAGCAGATTATTCGCATAGCGAGGCTCCCACAGATGCATCAATGCAAGAAACCAGTTTCAGGTAAGGCACCCCCCCCCTTCCACACAGACGCAAATAAATCATCAACCAACACTTAGTTCTAAACAGGCGCGCTTTCACACTTGCAAAAATCTCCACTATTTCAGCATATTGTTCTTATTTGTATATATATATTTATGCCCACGCAAAAGCGCATGGGGTAGCGCTCACGCATGCATGCACAATAGGCATGCCATAGATATAATCAACGCACACATGCTTACAAATTAGAAATCATTGATCTCAGCAGACGGACAGAATGCTGGCAATGGTGACCGATAATATTTCTTGACATCCAGAAAGTCCTAGGTCGGGCTGCATGAGTGAGTGTTCTTATCTGGTCTTCCGGTCATAACAGCGTTCGTAAGGCCCATTTGCCCTGCGTATTGTAGGTGCAGCTTTACGCATGAACAGGAAATACAATAGTCCATGCAACCCGGCCTTGAGGTTTAAGCAAATTATAGGCTGGAGAAATAAGCTCCCCAAAAGCCTGTAATTTTTATTTTTCGTTATAAACGAAAAATCGTGTGTATCTTACCCCATGGGCATCGTCAGACAAGACGATGAAAGCATGAATGCTGAGGTTTTTCATCGCTTCTCTCATGGCAGCAAGTCGCTGGGTAGTATTGACGCGAATTGACGAGCTGTCCTGATCAGCAAACAGAACAAGCAAAACTCAAATGTTCATGCAACTCAGTAGGCCTATTAAGGATTGATGGCTATTACCAAGGCTACCCAGCCACTGCTGCACCATTCCTAATATCATCTCCTCTCATATCTGTGTAAAAAGTCACAACCCTAAATTTATTCTAACCAAAATGGTGCAAACTAATTATATTTGTTAAAAACATTGTCTTTGGCCTAAAAAGCTCTGACGTAAAGAGGAAACGCTCAGGCTAATTACAGTGTGTAAACAGTAATAGGTGATAAAGCTTGTTATTATTTTGTTTATACATCCATATTTTGCAGATGTCACAAATACATGACTGCACAACATTTTTTTCGACCAAATGAACAAAAATCATCTACTTTCACCAGACAAGAAAAAAGTTATTCCTCAACCTGAAACACTTTATCGCTGTTATTAAAACAAATCTGAAATGATTTTTCCTACAACTATTGTGCATCGTTATTATTAGTTTTCTTTTACTTTGTGATTTTATTTGTGACTGTACTGTAATCCGAAGCCCCTAGCGGTAATGGAATAAACGTCTGGTGAAAATGCGTCCTTCTTTTCTGCAGAAAGGTAAACGCAGGTTTTCTGGCAAGGTGCAATACGTCACACAATCCAGTCTATATGCTGACCTCATTTGTCTGGCAGTTCGTTCTATCAGCCAAAGTTGGCGGCCCGGCGCTAGCTTCCCTTTTACTTCTGTGCGCATGTCCCCCAGCAATGGGACCTGCCTGGCTCACGGACGCTGTGAAGCGGAAACCCGGACATTAGAATCTGATATGAAGGCTTATCAAGACAATTTGTCCTAGTCATTCTTCTCGTGTTTTTCTCATTTTTATGATGGAAGGTCGTGGCAATAAGACCTTCGTGCCAGTCGGAATGAAACAAACTTAAGAGCGCGTACCCAAGTAAATATTAAAGACTTAATTACAGGTTAGCATTACAGACCAAACTGGTGAATAACTGTAAAAGGTCTTAACATGGGAATATTACAAATCATAACCAGAAGTTCGCAACAGAACAAAGTAACATTCTACAACAGGACAATGCTACACGCAAGCCACTACAACGCATACAGTAAAACTTTCCTATTCAAATTTTTGAAAATGCACCAGAATCAGGGACTAACTGAGAGGGGTCTTAACAGAGAGTACATTTACATTACCGAGGAGGAGTCTGCGGAAAATAATTGGTCTTATCTAAGAGGGAGTTTTAATATAGGCAAGGTCTTAATAGGGAGGTTTTACTATATTACATTATAAATAAACAGACCATTACTGGTCAATAGCACAATCACCAGAGAGAGAGAGAGAGAAATTAGACTTCAACACTGGGAAATATCACAGGCCATTGGAGGGCTAGACATCGCACAGCGTTAAAGGGTTTGATTACAAATGACCCGGAGACAACACCACAACGTGCATTTTCTGTATTTCTCCTCTTCCTATCTCCATACTCACTGAGCGCATTTTCTGTATTTCTCC
>SMGT01004681.1:208510-227377 GCA_004794575.1 Lanistes nyassanus
CAATATATATAGTTGTCTAATGTCTGCGTTACTGACATCTTAGTGAGGTGGATTTTAGTGTGAATAATATTTGTAGTAATTACTTTTCTAAGCTATTCAAGAAGTACATATAATATACTCTGATCATTTCTCGCGTCACGAATGTTTGTGTCTGGGACTTTACGTTAAATAATACCAAATAAATCTCTCTTTCTCTCTCTCTCTCTTTCTCCCCTGAAGGCCAAACTTGGATTTTCAGTGACTAACAATGTAACCATTAGAAGGATGTTCTTGTCTCCAGAATTCTAAACGACGTTCGTATGCCCCAACTCCCCGACAGGACGTCATTTTCGAAGTCAAACCAAGGAACCGCAAAGCACTCATAACGTGCTTCGTAACACACTCGAGAAAGTCACGTGACGCCATTAGGTCACTGTCGTCAGCGTAATGACAGCGGTCAAGATGTTTGACCCCACGGGAGGTTCTTGATCTGGCTGTTGTCCTCCAACGTACACACGTACTTGTCCTGTGGGCAGACGATTACATTACAGTTCCGCACTTGCTGCCGTATTTTGTATTTGTGTGTGCGCTTGTATCTGCGTGCCTGTGTGGACACTTGTGTGGTCTGCGTGTGTGAACGCATTAATGTGTGCACCCGCTAACGTGTGTGTGTTCGCAATTGTTTGTGCGTGCGTGCATGCATGCATGCCTGCGTGTGCGTGCGTGCGTGGACACCCGCGTGTGGCTGCGTGCGTGCGTGTATGTAAACATCCACGTCTGCAGTATCTGCGTGTGAGTGTGCCACCGCTCCTCTGTGCGTTTCTGTATACTTATATTTTGTTTGCGGCAGGAGAGAAGACAGTTTACCTGGCTCAAACTGCCATCCACTGTCTGCATATACTTCCAGATAACTCGCGTTGACGTTAAAGGTCAAAGTCTGGGGCTGGGAGGGGCTCAAGGTGGTGCGGTTGAAGGCCACCAACTGCAGACGGGGCGTGGGTACAGAAGCGTTGAGCCACTGAACATATACCTGTGTCACCTGCCCAATTAAAACAAATTTGCAAAAAATAACCTTTTCAATTTGGATGTGGCGCTGTCGCTGAGGTTAAGTCTGTTCTCCTTCAATAAGCAAAACACAGAACGATCGCAGATCGCCATACGTTAACGGAGATGGTTCTCGCCTCTAACCTCGTCTGCCGTGTACTGCCCTGTGTTGTTTACTGTGACCTGCAGAACCAGGTTCTGGTTCGGCTTCAGGGTCGCTGGTGTTTTGAGGTCACTGTAGGTGAACGTGGTGTAGGACAGACCGTAGCCAAAAGGAAACAATGGTTTCCCTTGAAAGTACCGGTAGGTTCTGCCCGCCATAGAGTAGTTCACCATGTCTGGAATCTGGGGAAGAAATACTATGATAAACAGTGATGTGCAAAAATTTAACGGAGACCTCTGTGCGTATTATAGCTTGCTCGCTTTAACTTCAAATAAATCTAATGACGGCATCTCAGATTTTTTGTTTTTCAATCTTTCTGAAACAAAAGATATAGTCAGAATACAAAGATTGAAGAAAGAAGTAAGCTGGCGTTGGCGCATTGGGCCTAAAAGAAAATTTACATATTATGAAAACTGTGTAAAATAGGATTATTGATTGAAGGACAAATAACATATTGTGTAATATAATTTTTGAGAATGCAAAAATGCAATCATTGACATATTTCTTACAGCCCACAAAACTCCCCCACCCAGAAAATAGGTGGGGTGACAAAACTGACAACATCGACACTAATCAGAACTGACAGAGAGGAGGGAATCTCGAGGCAGACCTTTCGTTTTCTTTCGTTCACCTGTGCAGCCAGAAATGGCCATGTTGCCGGCAGACGACCCGCAGGGGAGCTCACTCCACCGTAGTTCGTCAGAGCCATGAAGATTGCCGTTCCCGCGCTCTGACCAGGAAAGAAGCACTCCAAAATGGCGACCACGCCTTGGCTGTGAACAGCCCAGGTGATGTTGAGAGGCCCCGCGTTAAACAGAAGTAGCACCACGGGTTTGCCGTTGGCTGCAAGCAGTCCAACGGAGTAGGTGATTCGTTCACGCGTTCGGCCCTTTCGTTCTTTCGTCCTTCCTGTCGTCAATCTTTCAACCTTTCTTAACCACGCTAAGATCCTTGTCCTGAATCACAACGATCAGCCTGCAGGCTTTATTCACTCACCAGCAGTAACAACATCCTTCAGTAGCTGTAGTTGTTCCCCTGGCAACTCGACATCGGCGCGGTCGTTACCCTCGCTTTCAATCATGTTGCCTATGGGAGGAAAAAACATTCTGGATAAGGCAGACAATATCAAAATTTTACCATCGCCCGCCTATATCGACTTGCTGAACCAAGAACCGACGTCTATCGCCGCTAGGCATGAGCAGAAAAAAACCAAAGAAAGCCTATCTGAAGGAGAACCCGCGTATCCCGAGAGAGAGAGAGAAAGAAAACATGGCTGTTGAGGTTACGAGTTTCATTTGAACATTTGACTGATGTTTGGGGAGTAAACAGGAGGCAACAACAAAGAAACTAAGCAAGCTATAAAAAATGCCAAGACAGACAAAGCCGAACCAAGCTAAATGCCAAGACAGACAAGGTCGAACCAAGCTCAATAGCAAGACAGACAAGGTCGAACTAAGCTAAACAGCCAAACGGACAAGGTCCTTGTCAAAAGGACACAACGCCTTCTTCAGAACACATCAAACAAATATGTAAAACAGTAAAATAACATATAGAAGAAAGAGCTAATAGGGAAAAGAAGGAGAAAAACGAAGCGAGTCAAGATGGCTCCCAGGTGTGAGGGTTAAGATTACTACTATTATCAAACAAGTTTAAAAACTTCCTAGCCCGTGGTGTCAAGCTTTCAAAGGTGTGTCGTTCATAGCAAGCAAACCCACCATATCCAACCGAAATTTATGATTAAAAAGCAAACGTAACATTGCGAATGTTTATCTCTAAAAGGTTGGCCCAGTTAAGAATTATCTGTACCTGTTCCGAGACAGACAAACGTGACTTCGGCCTGTGTCACAGCGGAAATGACGCTGGCTGAGTCATAGGTAGCGCACTTGGGATCAGAACATCCATCAGCCGGAAACACCTCGTCACTCAGCTGAATCAAGCTGGTCAGGGGGGTGACGGTCAAGGTCGCGTCGATGGTGGGGCTGTAGTCGCCGTACAACACTGTGGGGCTGTCCGACATCGGCCCCACGACCTGAGGGTGGGATGAAAAACTTAAGGTAGACGAGTGAATGGTCCGTCTATATCTACAGGCCCTAGAGCCTACATGGAAAGGATGGGAGGCAAATACTCTTTATGTCTTCAAAACTCCGCCCCTGAAATCTTTCAACTAAATTCTGGCAGAGAATAGTGATCTTTTGTACAGAAAATCAAAAACCATAATCTGCGTGAAACTTTCTGGATCACACTGAACACTTAAGCAGAACGCACACTTTAGGTTTGAAGAAAATCACGACTCAGTGATGGGCTGTCGAACCCCTTGACTTGTTTTTATCAGGTATCATGACACATTCTGGTGTCGGTGTTCCGACGACAGACTTCTTGAAAAACACTTTAGCAAACTTAAATGCGTGTAGTGTGTTGTATTACGCAGAAAGTATGACTGACAGCTATTTTGTTGTATCTCTGTCTGAGTGGCAGGAACCCGTTTTGGTTTTTCAGCAGGACGAAACTTTTGACTGCGGCCTCCAGCGCCAGCTGGCGGTGTTCTGGACTTTGAACGATTGACACGTCCACGTTGGTGAAGGGGTTCATTTCCGGTGGGTCAAACTCCCCCAGGCGCATGCGCGTGTACAACAGGGGCTTCACTCTCGACCGGACAGTGTCTTCGCTAAGTTTGCCAACTTTAACAGCGTCCACTGCCACAAGAAAATGTCTAGATTAACTTACACAAGTGCAGAGGGCATGTTTCTTACATTTTACGTTTTAATTGTAGCAGTTTCTGCTTTGGACGTCCAGCTATGTTATATCAGACAAAGTATAGATACACGTACAGTGTTACTAACTGTAATGGAAAGGTTGAAATTAGGACTATTTAGTGCTTAATCTATACCTTGTTACTATAGTTAGTACTCTATCGTTAAAAAAGAAACGATTGTGGTCACATGAAACCCCATCATAGCAAGCAGTCTTCTTTTTGGGTAGGTTAGTGTGACCACGTAAAGTACGGTACACACATGCAAACGCACACAAAAAACACATTCTTAGCATCATCCACCCACCAACCCCCGACAACACACGTATACCCAAGCTCTTTCACAATCTCTCTCTCTCACACACACACGCACGTATACTCAAGCTCTTTCACAATTTCTCTCTCTCTTTCTCACACACACACACACACGCCAAAGCATAAAGCTACCTATATATGAGAAGACATTCTTGACAATATTAGGCGAAACCTCCAGACTAACGCCAGCCTCTACAATGTCGGCAGCGGCAGTGACGTTGTCGCTGGCGTAGTGATGACCCGAGATGACAAACTCCAACGCCATCTCATCACTGACGACGTAACCTTTGAACCCCCACTCGTTACGAAGGATGTCAGTGAGCAGTAGCTTGTTGGCGCACGCCGGCACACCGTTGATGCTGGAAACAGAATATATCGAGTAATAGCTTAAAAGCGAGCCCTTGCGAAGGCGCTCTCTTTCTCTCTCATGCACACAGAGCAGGGGGTGGGGTGAGAGAGAAGAACAAACAACACAGGCCAGTAGAAAATTCCTGGAAAACTTATTAACACGGAGAACACTTATACTTACCTGTTGTAGCTGCACATGAGACTATAGGTACCGGCATCTACACAGGCTTTAAAGGCGGGGAGAAAGGTAGTTCTCCAGTCTCTGTCTGACACCTGTCACAAAATCACATCTGGGATTGTCGAACACTTTACAGCTGTCACCTCCCTCCCTCCTCCTCCTTCTTCCTCCCTCCTCCGTCCTCCCTCCTCCTCCTCCCTCCTTCTCCTTCCTCCTCCCTCGACACCAGTGACAAACCACCACCATCACAATCCTTACTTCTGTCTTTGTCTTTCTCAGACCTAGGATAGAAGCAGCTCCGTTTCGCACTGAAGAAGGTTGGGGTCACATGATTACCTGGGCGTCAAACGACTCTCGCGGCACAGGGATGTTCTCTGGACCTGCGTGCACGTCGAAGTGCTTGCAGCCCGCGTTAGCCAGCACGTAACGTGAGTCGTTGCCTTGGAGACCGCGTACAAAACTCGTTGCTAGGATCCCGCTCAGCACTGGATCCTCGCCGTAGGTTTCCTTGAAAGCGTGCGAGAAAGAGTAAAGTAACAGTGGAAAGTAGGGAATCGGCTAATAGTCTTGTCTTGGAAGACTCCTGTGACTGTCATACCACTGTTCGACGTGTATTCGACTCATGTGGGAAAGTGGTCTGTGGTTGTCACAAGTCCTTGTGGTCAAATCTGCAATCTAATCTTGATACTAAATTCAACCTGGTAGACTGCCCTGTTTAACTAGCAGAAATTCATTTCACCTTCCGTGTCTCACCTGGTTGCGCCCCCACCTGGGGTCCCTCATGATGTTGATGACGGGCGAGAAGCAGCTCAGGCCGCGGTGGTCTCCGTACAGCCCGTGTTTGGTGTAGTTGTTGTACTTGGCTCTGACCTCTAACCCCGTGGCATATGCTACTCGTTCGACGAGATCAGGGCTGCATTAACATCATACAATACAGTACAATACAAAAAATCCAATAGAGCACAATACAATACAACATTATGTAATGCGCATAATATCAAACTATATAATACAATGAAATACTTATTGTAATTGTTGTAGAAAACCTAACCTTTAACCCCTTGGCACGAGCTACTTTGTTCATCAGGAGACTGACGGAACAAGAAAACAATGTGAAGTTCACATGCAGCAACAATTTTTCTGATCGCCTCAGACTATTGACAATTTGTTGGCTAAACAATCCATACACCAGACATACTCAAGTTACAATGCGAAGGTCTTGTAATTACATCAGTAAATATTAGGAAATGAAACTGGTTCACTAAAATATTGAGAGGAAGGAGCTGGAAGGAAGTGAGGTTAGAAAGAGGGATTGCGAGGGGGCGGAGAGTAGGAGGAGAGAGAGAGAGAGATTAGGAGGAGAGAGAGAGAGGAGGAGAGCACACAACCTGAAGGTAGCTGCCAAACCAAGTGCCTGAGGGAAGGAGGTGGCCGGTCCAGCGTCCACATCTCCGTTCAGACACTCCGTGTTCCAGGAGTACGGCCCCACCCCCAGACGAGGGATTGCAGGGGCCGGGCTGACGTCAGGTCCGTGACCTCCATACGCCATCTGCTGCTGGATCTCTTCCAGTGTCAGCAGCGACACCAAGTTGTCTACCCTTGTTTCCCATGGAAGGGAGACGTTTCGAAATGGGTAGTCTCCCCGTATCAGGATGGGGTTGAAGAAGATAAAAAGGAAGAACGGTAACCCTCTTCTTCCTCTCAAGGTCATTTCTGCACGACTGATAGGGGGTAAACCTTGACTGCCAGCAAACAAGAGAGAGATTTAACAAAGAAACCAAGCAATAAAAATTATAAAATCCGAGAGTTAAAAACACGAAGTCAAGGCTGTCCGAATTGCCTATATAACCTGACACGCTGACCTAAAATTAAGCTTCCAGACCAAAGATTATAATTCTCCTTCTTTAAAAAAAACGTCTATGTTGGGTCAGTGAGAGTTCTTGAATCTGGTGGTCACTAAGCTCCACTGACGCACGCAAATGTTTGCGTGACGAACTGAGTGATTTCGTCCTGTGTGATCCTGTTCAGTTAAAGACCTTGACATAATACACACAAAAACTCATGATGGTTATACTTCAATGACAAACATAATTGTGGCAATGTGAGTTCGGTCATTGAATTATTCAGATTGTCAAAAAGAGATCTACAGTACCTGGCTCACTTAAACAAGCAATTTTCAGACGAAAGTAATTGTACTGCTTATCCAGTTGTAATTTAGTGCACAGTGTCATCTATCCCCGAGACAACCCACAAACGAAAACTGAGGTCTCAGACAGCAAATCGGGAAAAGGCGAAGGGGCAGAGCTGGTACTAAATATCTTATCTATGCACTTTTAAACATTCACGTGTCTTTTCGGAAGATCATCTTAAAATTATACATCTAAGCAATACACAGATAGCTATTTTTAAAATGCTAAAGAATCAATGACTATCTTCAGAATGAATGAATGAACAAATACTTAAATAAATAATCCCAAATGCAAACTTCTTTTACATGTTATCTCTTTTGACACAAAAAAAGAATTACAAAATAAAATATCGAACACACTTAACCCCTAGTTCATGGCGATGTTCGGGTGCTAAAGCGTTTCAGCATTGACCTAGATAAAGGTCCCCATAGATCCGTTCTTCTGAAAGCTGTAGGAACTTCTAAGCATAGAAAGAGTATTTGATACCTCGTTCAGCCTAGCCACGAAGACCAGCGAACGCACTAAAATATTTGGTATACAAAAGATAACTTTATTGGAGGATATAATTAGTATTTCTCACGCTGATATGTGTGTGTCATAACCAATATCACAAGATTTCGAGCTGACGTGCAATCTACTCACCTTCTCCGTCTTAAACTCAAGCGGCTCCATGGCGAAGACATCTCGTTTTTACTCTTTCTTTCTTTCTTTCTTTCTTTCTTTCTTTCTTTCTTTCTTTCTTTCTTTCTTTCGTTCTTTCTTTCGTTCTTTCTTTCTTTTCTTTCTTTCTTTCTTTCTTTCTTTCCGCGATTAACAACGTTTTTTGAGGTCTCAGTTTCTTTTATTGTGGACAACAACAACACCGCTGTGAATGCTTCTATCCGGGGCTTGGGTGGGGGGGGAAGAGAGTGAGGGAGGGGAATCTTCCCTGTGTTGATCACTATTGCTATACAAAATCCTTACACCACACAGGGCTCATTTAAATGTTTAGTTCAGGTTCCTCATGTAGTGCCATTACGTCATTGTCGTCAACGTAATGACGGCAGTTAAGATGTTGGACCCCACAGACATCTCTTCACCTGGCTGTTGGCCTCCAAAGTTGACACGCACTTGTCCTGGAGGAAGACTTAGATTTTATGGCCCGCACTTTGCTGGCCGCTTTTTGATTGATTGATCGATTGATTGATTGATTGATCGATCGATCGATTGATTGATTATATTTTTAATGTGGCCAAGGCCATTTTCAATGTTGGGGTCCTGGGTGGGCACAGAAGTAAAATGATCAGCAAAACCACAGTACTGGTGCGTTAGTGAGCGATTGACTGCGTCTGCCATCTGTCCGTCGACCAGTGAGCCAGTCAGTCCGTCAGCGTGTTTCTGCTTGCATGAGTGCGTACGCGTGTACCTTAGTGTGTGTACTCGCACGCAAACGTACAACTGTATGTTTCTCTGTGTGTGCGTGCCAGACTACTCAATTTATGATTGATGTTTTTTGGGGTTTTTTTGACAATTTTTTTCATTTTTTCTGAATACCCCCTGAGGGTTAAAGAATAAAGAAACTTGGCAGTGAGGGTGGTTTTTTTAATAATTTATATGAGGCAGCAAAGAAAAAAGTTTACCTGGTTCAAACTGCCATCCATTGTCTGTATATACTTCCAGATAACTAGCGTTGACGGTCAAGGTCAACGTCTGGGGCTGGGAGGGGCTCAATGTGGTGCGGTTGAAGGCCACCAACTGCAGACGGGGCGTGGGTACAGAAGCGTTGAGCCACTGAACATATACCTGTGTCACCTGTTCAATTAGAAAATTCTATGAGATAGATTAGCGATATGTATGGTCTGTGTGTGAGAGAGAGAGAGAGAGACAGAGAGAGAGAGAAAGCGAGTGAGTGCACGCACGGGGGTTACGTGGCAACTGTAACACTTAATCTGCCTGTTTCAAGCGTTGCACAAATGTATAAATCGAATAATGCTCTCTCTCTCTATATATATATATGTTGGTACTTGGCAGATTGGATTCCAGACACCCTCCGTAACCATGCCGAAGTGTCGACATGTTATGAACAGTAAGTTTTCCTTCAGGTTAGGGAACAGAGTGAATTCGCGTGAAAATCGCTCTCGGAATGCCTGTTCATCTCTGACACCACCGCCCAGATCCTCGGCTTGTCCCAGTGCTAAAGGGAGTAACGCCTGCTTTTGCTACAACAGCGCTATACCTCCATCATCGCCATGTAAACACCGTTGTTGTTGTCGTCGTCCTTTCGTCCGTCTTCGCCATTTTCATCATCACTACAATCACCACCACAACCCAAACCAACATCCAGACAATTCTTTCAAAAGACGGATTTCCCTCAGACTTCATCTAGAACAGTGACGTCACACGTCTCCTCTCAAGAAAGAAACTTCGCCCAAAAGATCTGTTGCTAGTTTAACAGAAATGACTAACCTCGTCTGCCGTGTACTGCCCTGTGTTGTTCACCGTGACCTGCAGAACCAGGTTCTGGCCCGGCTTCAGGGTCGCTGGTGTCTTGAGGTCACTGTAGGTGAACGTGGTGTAGGACAGACCGTAACCAAAAGGAAACAATGGTTTCCCTTCAAAGTACCGGTAGGTTCTGCCCGCCATAGAGTAGTTCACCATGTCTGGAATCTGGGGAAGAAATATAGTCTGGTAAAATAAAATGTATATGTAACTCCACAGAAATTTGGCACTCTTACTTTTCTGAAATAGCCACACGCAGCCGGTCTCCTGTTTTGTCCTATGTACCAGAATTTAAAAATGGCGGGTTTGGGAAGGACTGTCTGCTAATGAAATAGAACATAAACTCACTGTTTTTGTTTGTTAGCGTTAACTACCGAAAGGTAATGAATCGAACTGCATATCCGTCCCGACGACCTGCTAATTCGATAGGAAATTCAGCTTCTGTAATGTCGTCTTTAACCACCACCAAGGACCACGCCGGTGCGTCAACGGTTACAGTGATGCCAGCAGCAGTGATTGACAGGTGAGAAAAGAAACTCAAACGTGTATCTTCTCACCCATCAAACCGACTTGGTCCATTTCTAAGCGACACTATCTGACTATCGGCCGACGTCACTTTGAGTTGGTTTTGTTCACCTGTGATGCCAGGAGCGGCCACGTCGCTGGCAGACGACCTGCAGGGGAACTCATTCCACCGTAGTTCGTCAGGGCCCTGAAGACTGCCGTCCCCGCGCTCTGACCAGGAAAGAAGCACTCCAAAATGGCGACTACGGCTTGGTGTTGAACAGCCCAGGTGATGTTGAGAGGCCCCGCGTTAAACAGAAGTAACACCACGGGTCTGCCGTTGGCTGCAGGCATACAGTCATACGGGTTACGAAGCTTGCCTTCTTTTTTCTGTTCGAGAGGGAGGATCTATAGATAATCATGTTGATGATGTAGTAACTCTCCAAGAAATGTATAGCGGGGTTTGACTTCGGTTAGGTTCTGCTTACTGCGACCATAAATTGTGTACTGGCGAAGACTGCACAAGACGCCATGCTGGCTGTGGAGTATCGGGCTGTTGTAAAACAAATCACCCCCTTTGGTCCTTTTAAACTTCATTTCTAATGATTTTAAGAAAAGGGAACAGACATCCTTTGCAGAAAAGTATAAACACATTTGGTACGTTATACCGCATTTATTGGTAGCCAACGTGGCGTCTGATGACGTCAACATAAACCACTCTATAGAGTTCTGAGGTTTTTTTAGTAATTAAATGGAAAACCATGATTACTCCAGCTGCGGAGGTTACAAAGGATGTTTGCTGCGTGAGACGAAAGCTCTGGAGGTTGGAGACAAAAACTCCATAGACAGGACGAATGACTGAACGAATCCAATAGTTTGTCGTATGCTACTAAACTCCGGCAGTTGGAAAAACATAGTTGCTATTTTAATTCTCAGCAAGCTATACGAGTAACGAGGCCTTAAGAATTGCCGTGTCCATTCTCTAAACAATTAGGCACTCGCCACAAACATCGTGTCCAGTAGTCTCACACTGCCAGTTACCGTGTCTAATCTCCGGACCTTTTATCATTCACACCAAACCTCGTGTCAAATGCGCTTTGATTTCAAATTACCGCGTCAAAACTCCAAACGTTCATCACTCACTAGTTGCGACAACATCCTTCAGCAACTGAAGCTGTGAGCCTGGCAACTCAAGATTGGCACGGTCGTTTCCCTCACTCTCAACCATGCTGCCTTCGGGAGAGAAAAACAAATCCATCAGTAATTATACTATATTGGAAACTTTATCAAAATGAATAACAAATATTGAGGAATGAGATGTGGGATGTAGCCTTTAGGCGAGAAACATGACCGATGACAGCTGAGCATTTAAGTTTAGCCTGCTGTTACTCGAAGACAGAAAAACACTTAATTGCAGTCCGACATACTTGTTCCGAGACAGACAAACGTGACTTCGGCCTGTGTCACAGCGGAAATGACGCTGGCGGAGTCATAGGTGGTGCACTTGGGGTCAGAACATCCATCAGCCGGAAACACCTCGTCACTCAGCTGAATCAAGCTGGTCAGGGGGGTGACGGTCAAGGTCGCGTCGATGGTGGGGCTGTAGTCGCCGTACAGCACTGTGGGGCTGTCCGACATCGGCCCCACGACCTGCCCATACAGGTTTCGTACAGAAGCACTGCTCTCTCAGGCTTTGCCAAAAAAAAAAAAACTGCCCCGAAACTGGCCTAGAAGATTCCTGATCTCGTTATACGCCTACAACAAACGCTACAACAAAAGTCAAGACACAATGACGTCGCATCGAATTCTGAACCAGTTATGAATGTAATGGTTCGCTCGGCACCCAAGTGCAAAAGGTCAGGGAGATTAAGGTAGAAGAAATGGGCAGGTACACAATATAACAATTTTTTTGTTAAGTCCTCGCAATTGTATGGCTTTCAACCTTCCTTCAAAATTCCTAATAGTTTACGTTTGAGCGCTGCTTCATCAGAAGTTAGCTGGAAAGCTATTTTATTTTTACCAGATGGCGTAAGGATAACATTTACTGTCTCTCGAAGTAATGACATGTAACATTGCGAGAAAGACACGTAAAGAGACAGATTCTATGACTGACAGCTATTTTGTTGTATCTCTGTCTGAGTGGCAGGAACCCGTTTTGGTTTTTCAGCAGGACGAAGCTTTTGACTGCGGCCTCCAGCGCCAGCTGGCGGTGTTCTGGACTTTGAACGATTGACACGTCCACGTTGGTGAAGGGGTTCATTTCCGGTGGGTCAAACTCCCCCAGGCGCATGCGCGTGTAGAACAGGGGCTTCACTCTCGACCGGAACGATTGACACGTCCACGTTGGTGTAGGGATTCATTTCCGGTGGGTCAAACTCCCCCAGGCGCATGCGCGTGTTAAACAGGGGCTTCGCTCTCGACCGGACAGTGTCTTCGCTAAGTTTTCCGGCCTTCACAGCGTCCACTACCACAGAAAAGTTTCTGTTTATATACAATTTTTACGAACGTCCTTTTTAATTGTAAGTGAGAATCCAGCAATTCATAGAAACAGACCCGTCAATTTCAGCAGAAACATTTGGTTAACATGAAACAAAGCAGACACTGTGATCATTATCCATGCTAAAGAAGGTTTTTTTTAAATGGTTAAAGTAGAAACTGTGTATAGTAGTTTTCTCTACTTGCTATGTTCTTTGAAATGTCATTTCATATTCCCGCAAAACTTGACAATCTCATCTACCTGTTGATAAGAAACAACCCCCTCTTTCTTTTGTAACGGACCTAACAAATGTCAGCAAACAGTACACTTCAACCTACAGACGTCCACATCCGGACGCCCTTTGACACGCGTGCGCATTAACGCGCGTGTTCATGCACCTGCACATAGAGGATGAAGCAAACCGCACCAATATAGGAGAAAACATTCCTGACGATGTCAGGCGACACTTCCAGGTTCACACCAGCTGCTACGGCAACAGCGGCAGCAGTGACGTTGTCGCTGACGTAGCGATGTCCTGTGATGATCCATTCCAAGGCGATTTCGTCACTGACCACGTATCCCGTGAAGCCCCACTCGTTTCTGAGGATGTCCGTCAAAAGCAGTTTGTTGGCGCACGCTGGCACACCATTGATACTGCAAACAGGAAATGGCGGTGTAGCTACCATCGTCATCATTCTTATGGTTGGCATCATCATCTGCTTGTCAAGTCATCTTTACACTCGGCTTTACACTCGGCTTTACACTCGGTCTTGCACACACACCGACCAGTGAAAACGCTTATCTTTATTTACGTAGACCTGTATGTACTACTGGGCTTCTAACGAAGGATTTATACATCAGTAACGACCACACATGCATTAGAGGTTAACGTCAGGTGGATGGAGGTACACGTGTAGGGGCCTTCTTACCTGTTGTAGCTGCACATGAGACTGTATGTTCCTGCATCTACACAAGCTTTAAAGGCTGGGAGAAAGGTAGTTCTCCAGTCCCTGTCTGACACCTGCAACAAAATGAAGTCTGCTGCCTAGCCTCTAACACTTCAATTTTACGAAGACGTCAGCACCAGTCGACTTCTTCTTGTTGTCGTCATAACCGTCGTCGCCGCCCCTTTTATCATCGCTCTCATCATAGCAGTTGTTAGTTTTGCACGTTTGCTAAAACACAAGGCAGCGTGGTCAAGCAATCAAGACACTGGCTCCCTGTGCTTTTAATTAAGGAAATATGGGCGGATGTTGTGCGGGATCAAGGGAATACGTGGTGAAGAATGCAGCTGCAAGAAGATACGGGAAAACATCAAAAGGGTTGTGAGGCAGTTTGGTCAAAGTAGTCCAACTTCCCTAAAGTTGCTGAAATCAATGTCGACCACACATCGTGTAGTATGTCCGAGGCACCTGGCAACCCGTTTGATGTTTTCCCATGTGAACACGCATACCTTGGCGTCAAAAGAGTCCCTTCCCACTGGGATGTTTTCTGGTCCTGTGTGAACGTTAAAGTGCTTGCAGCCAGCGCTGGCCAGGACGTAACGTGAATGGTTGCCTTGGAGACCGTGAACAAAGCTGGTTGCTAGGATACCAGTTAAGACTGGGTCTTCTCCGTAGGTTTCCTTTAATGAGGAAATGAAATGATCAACGATCTAAAAATAGCTAAGAATTATACGCGCCTGAAAAATTAAGACATTATCCCACGAACAAAAATTTAAGGCAAATTATATGCTGCTAGAAACTGCATTTGAAACTGATGTGCTGTGTTATTGATGACAGTTAATTACTTCCCTTGTTAACGGAGAAAGAACTTCCGTGTAAGCAGCGCGCGCTAACCCTTTGCTATTGGTTAATTTCGGGTTGAAGGGTCACTCACGTGGCTCGAGTCATGGACCCTTCATATGAAGTTAAACCATCGCGTCTCGCGCCCGGGTTCAGTGGTTTGATTAGTCCCCGCTGTCTCACCTGGTTGCGCCCCCACCTGGGGTCCCTCATGATGTTGACGACAGGCGAGAAGCAGCTCAGGCCGCGGTGGTCTCCGTACAGCCCGTGTTTGGTGTAGTTGTTGTACTTGGCCCTGACCTCTAACCCTGTGGCACGTGCTACTCGCTCCAACAAGTCAGGACTATAAGCGCAGAATAAAGACGGGCCCCTCTATCTCACAATGACAGTAAACATTGATGACAGAAGTGCAACGAAGACAACAAAGTAAAGCTATATATAGCGTCTGTCAGTCGCGTCAAAATATTTCTTTATTCTTAATCTTAAATCTGTACGTGATCAGTAGAGTTTTCATACTATTGCAGAGTTACTCCACGCTACACAGCGGTCTAGACAGCCAGGTACTGCACTAACAAACTTAAGAGAGAGTGAGAGAGAGAACGGGGGTATGGAGGGACTGAGGGGTGGGAGAGAGTAAAGGGAAAGAGAGAGGGCGAGATAAAGGAAAATATTTTTGTGACATTCAGGCCTGTTGCAGTAAGTCCGTATATTGTAGTTAATCTGATGAGCATGACATACAATAAAGGGCGATAAATGAGCGTAATTTTATTTTACCCAACTGAGTTATCTCAAATGCAATGTCACATCAGTACAAGGCATATTCACTCATCGACATACACCGTCCACTCCTACAGGAAGAGTAGGGATGTGGCAGAAAGATGTAGAAGGAGTATATAGTTATATAGTTGGGTTGTTAATTGGCCAGTCAATAAGGACCGAACCCACAACTCTCTGGGGGGGGGGGGCAGTATGCTAGCTGTACCTAAAGGTAGCTGCCAAGCCAAGTGCCTGTGGGAAAGAAGTGGCCGGTCCAGCTTCAACATCTCCGTCAATGCATTCCGTGTTCCATGAGTATGGCCCCACGCCCAGGCGGGGGATGGAAGGCGCAGGGCTAACATGAGGTCCGTGACCTCCATACGCCATCTGCTGCTGGATCTCCTCTAGCGTCAGTAGCGACACCAGGTTATCTACCCTTGTATCCCACGGCAGTGAAACATTTCGAAATGGGTAGTCTCCCCATACGAAGATGGCGTTGCAGTAGAGGAGAGCGACGATCGAAAAATGTCTTCCTGTGGTCATTTCTGCACAAGTCGGACAACACACGACTTTGACAAGACGGGGGAAAAAATCGATATTTTCGAACGCACCAGTGACTACTGGGGCGGGTTGTATGGTATGGGGGTTCCTATATGTCCTGTTGCACCTAAACGTGCACGTAAAATACACTTAGCGAACGGGCAGTACAACCGCTCTTATGCTGGAAGTGCAGATACAAATTGTCAAGCAACCCAACCCTGCTTTCTCTGGACATTGTGGAAGAAGCACCTGAAAACTTCCAATTGCTACATTGACCAGTTACGAAACCAACACTACACTAACGTAACATATAATAACTAGCACTACACTAACGTAGTATATAATAACCAGCACTACACTAACGTAATATATAATAACCAGCAATACACTAACGTAATATATCTTTTTACAAGACTAAACGATCTATAAAAATTTACAGCTAGTGTGTTTCACTCTTGTTCCATATTTTGCTCAGCAAATTTGTCCGGGGATGTTCGCTAGTATAGTCATTCCAAGCCACAAATATACACACTTCATCTTAACTCTAGATCGCTGTCATTTTATAAAACAGGTCCTGTCCAGGGTAGTGTGAAACAATAAGCACATCGTAAGGGGTAACAATCATTTTAACCGTTTAAAGTTCGTCTGTAATCATGTCATGTATACCACAGACACAAAATAATCCCCAGCACCATTGACCCTCGGCCAAAAATAAATAAATAAATGAATAAATAAATCAACCTTAGACAAATTGAAAGCAAGTCTTTACCTCGACACAATGCAAAATGTCGAGCAAAGGGACGGCACTATATATCGTTTTAATACGCCGTTTAATGCAAGGATAAACGTTTCTGACTTTCTTATCTGTGGACTTGTCCAATCTTTTGTCCTTTAAGGCCACTTTCTAATTTGTTTTCAAAATGCAAGCATACGAAAGCTTCGTTCTTCAAACTGTTAAATAAGAGATTATTTCTAAAATACTTGTAACAAGCTGAAAATAAAGAGCATATTTAAAAATTATCCCTTGGTGGTGACAACATTTCAATTGCTGTTTCAGCTAGCCAAGTTTTGATATATTCTGTCCGGAAAATTTGTTCGTCTTCTGTTTAATTCTCATGACCTTCATATTCTTTGTCTGAACTAGTCTAGCGTGCTCAGAGTGCTTTCGCACTTCTTTAAATTGTTATCTAACGTGCAATCTATGAACGTCGTACTTACCAAATGCAGAACAAGTGTAAGTTTGTGCCCCCGAGACATGCCGTTTAAAGTAACGAGTAACCTAAGCTAGGCTGGTATTTTGTCGTGTCTTCTGTGATAACAGCAGACTTTTGGTCATCAAACGTTTTGATCACGTGTCCTTACCGAAGCCACAACACAACGCCACCTACTGCACCTAGGACTAGCAGTCACTCACATTCACATCTCACACCAGTCCATGTCATCCTTTGACATCTGAACTCTTTGTACGCAAGTTCGTTTTACGATCGATCTGCAGGTACTGCTCTGCACTGATCGCAGACCACTGGCTTCCTTTCCTCCAGCTCAGTTCCCCTCTTCACATCCCGCGGCGATTTCCCAATGCCCGCTTTGAACTTTCCACAGAATCGGTTAACATTGGTGTAAGGACTAGCACAAGGTACACAGCCCAACAAATGCTCACAATAGCAAAAATGGCTTGCCAACAACAGAAGGAGGATGTGATAAATGCTTACAAATACTCTCATTAAAAAAAGTCGACACATTTTATAATTCCTAACGTGTGTTGTTGGCTTTATTAATGCGTGGTAAGAATTAAGATGTAAGCTGCGCCTCATAACCATTCCCCAGTATGGCCAAAGATTTTTAGTACTCTTTTGTGTACTGTAGAATCTTTGTTATGCGATCCGTGCAGGTAAGATTCCCATACATACTTGCTTCCCCTGATTGTTGGACTGCATTGCGGGGTGATGGCTAACTCGACGAATTTTCGTGTATGGTGCGTGACGTCACGGGTTTTTGTTGTTGTTGTTGCGGTACCGGCCTGTTTACATTAGAATAAACAGTTCTCTCCTCCAACAGAAGTACTTACACTCCGCACACCGTCTGCATCTCTCTCTCTCTCTGTGCCTCCTTCTTGTCTGTTGATGTCTCTCTCTCACACACACACCCACGAACAATTATGCACACATCTCACATGACCACACACATATATGCACAAGCACGCAAGTGCAACCCAACACATGTTCGAGCCCACGCATGCACGCACACGAAATACACTTCAAAAGCACGTGCATGCACACATTTATATAGGTATTAGGGATGCTTGTCTCACCTGTCCGACTGCTATTATAAAAGCACCACTTCACTATTTCCGGCGAGTTGCACAAAATGTGAACAAAGCACAAATGTTCTTCTCCTGCCTTTCACAAACTTCACAGCTGTCTAATATTCGGTGATGTGACCTTTCCACAAACTTCAACGCTAATATTCGGTGATGTGACCCTTCCAGGAACTTCACGTAGACGCCGTGAAAGCGACTCGTACAGGCGCCTGATAAAAAAAATGGGACAGGCAGGGGCAGGTAATGGGGGAGGGGGACAAGGGAAATGATTATACTGAGCAAAAAACCTGGTCATTTTATCCCCAAACTTTCTGGCAGAGGTGCAATATAGGAAAAACATGAACAACCCTCACTGTAAGGGTGTTAATGCTTCTGGCAAGCGCGCCGGTCGCGTGCAAGCTGAGCACTCGGTTTGCGGCTGAGGGCAATGGCATTAATTGCTACCTCTAGGTGTTTAAGACGCCCTATAGTTCCTGCAAACTTCAAAAGTTGTTCTCTTTATTAAAAAAAACAAAAAACAAACGTATACACTAAAACCTCCCATATACGACCTCCTCCGGCATACGACCCGAAACTTTCTGATGGAGACCATGTACTATATAAACGACCTCCCATTTACGACTCCCTCCTTAACCCGACCAACGACCGACGAAAGTGGCCGGTTTTGCACAGTATACGACTTTCTCTGCTCGAGCGGAAAAAGGTTAGCTGCCTTCTTTTTGCAAAGATGTTCACTGAGAAACGCTAAATGTCGACCCCTAAATCCTACGAGAAGCCCAAAAGAACTGTTTTAAATCTAGAAAAGAGATTGAAAGTGCTCCTGACAAAGAAGTAACAATAAAGGGAAGTCGGCAACAAATATTGCATCCGACATCCATTTACGACTTTACGCCTAACGGACTGACGGAGTTTTGTACAATATACGACTTATGTGTCTGTTCGACATTTCACAGTAGGACAAATAGTTTATATCACAGATTTTGTTGTAGTTCATTCCTGAAAGTCTTATTTCATATTGTGTGTGTAAGCCTTTGTCTGGGCCTA
>SMGT01004681.1:231351-242808 GCA_004794575.1 Lanistes nyassanus
GGGGGGGGGGGGGGGGGGGGGGGGGGGGGGGGGGGGGATGGCTTGGACTTCCTCCTGTCCGAGTCGGCATTTGGGAGATCTAACTCTCCCTTCTGCTCCCGTGGCCCGCTGCCATTTTCTGCCACCTGCTAAAAGTCTTGACTTTCTCTCCCCCCTGCCGCCCCCATGGGTACTTAACGGTTTGCACTGCGGCTGTGCCCCAACTTGCATATGGCGGGCCCTCCCGCGGCCTCTTGTGGTGTGCCTGGATGCCCTCACTCTGCTTACACAGCTTCTGCCTGAGTTGGTGGATTTCCAGTGGGCCCTAGTGGCCCCCAGGAACTGGCTTTTTGGACCGTGTGGGACATGTCAGTGTTGGTGGACTTTTCCCTCTTGGGTTCTGTCCTTCCACTTACGGTTGCACGGCCCTCCGCCTGGAAGCGGACTTGCATTTCGCACTTCTGCTCCCATGCATGACGGTTGCATTGCCAGGCTCTACAGGTCTGCAATATCTGAGTTCGTCTCAGTGATGGCTCGCTGGCCACGTGTCTGCTTGCCATTCAGATTTCACCCTCTGTTCACCAACTCGCTGGGGGCAGCTCTCTCCCTCTGCCTTGTTGGGCCTCCCCTTCAGTGTGGAAACTTGCTTCCACCCATCAGAAGCCCCAGTTGAGTTCCTGCTTGCCTTACGGCTATGCACACTCTCGACTGGCTGGCCATGGCCTGTGGCTTTTCTATGCCTTCTTGCCCCTCGTCCTCCCCAGAGGTGGCCTTGGTGCCACTCCTTCACAACGTCCAGGGGCAGTTGTGGTGGCCTTGGTTGCACACAACCCCCTACTCCTTTGGGGGCCTGGCTCTGAGCGCACCTCTTACCGGTGAAGTTCCTTTTGCGATTGGCTCCAGCCTACCCATCTCTGGTGCGTTCACTTCCATCTGTGAGGACCCAGAAGTTCGGGACTTGGCTCTGCCGGCCACTTTTGCAGTTCTGCCATGGGGTTGGTAGCTTCCCTCCTCCCGCCCTGGCTCACTGCCCTGCTTCTGGGTACCTCCACCCTTGTCCGAGGGCCACTTCTGGTGGAGGGCCACTTCTTACAGATGGACTTTTCCAGCGGAAAGCCCTGTGCCATGATGGTTGCCCTCTGGCTTTCAGCCACGGGCGCTTGTCACGCTCGTCTCTTCCCCGGGTTGCTCGCTCACAGCCTTGCTGTTGAAACAGTGGTTGGTCTGGATGTGTTGGCACTCCTTTTGGTTCACTTCCATCTTCCATTTGGGGGCTCTGTCCTGGGCCCCTCACAGCTTTGCCCCTGGTTCCCCTGGAGTGGTACTCAGTCGCGCATACAGGGGTTCGCTGTCATGCATCCCATGTCGCCTTGGTGACCCTCCCGGTGGACACTGGCTCAGCATCTTGCCTTGTGCTCGCTCTCCTCTCCTGCCACCTGTGAAATTGGCTTCATGCTTCCTTCCAGTGGCGAGGGCTTTGCTCTCCCCTTCTCCAGGGTGGCACCGGTCGAGTGGGCGACAGGACATCCGTAAGGGTTTCTGGTAGGGCTTTCTTCCCTGCACCTTTCGCGCCTCTTGCCATCAGTCATCTTCCTGGTCCTCGGCATGGTGCTGACGCCATTACCTGGATGGTGCACCTGCCGCACCTCTTCGTCCCTTGACTGCAGTGGTGACTCGTCCGACGACAGTTGTCCCTGTTTTCCGTTACAGACAGTGTCCACTCTTCCCTCCTTTAGCCCTGGCTACTGCTAGCCTGGGTGACACTGGGTATTCCCTTCCTCCATCCTTCCCCTAAAAGGATTCCATCCTCTCGGGTTCTGTTGCTCACTTCCTACCCCTAGGGCCCTCGGACTTGTGGTTGGAAGTGCAGGCGCTTCAGCACCTCATCCTCATGTTGCTTGCTGTTTGTCTCCCTTTGGAGCTCTTCTGTCATGCTTTGCCCTGTGTGCACGTTCGGTTTCGCTTCTCCCACTCAGCGGCAGTAGGGTACGCGACCTTTGGTGGTACTTACTCCGTTGCATCGTCTGGGGCGGGGCTGGCTTCGTCCATGTCTTGCCCCCCACCCACCCTGGCTACAGTCTTAGACCTCGCAGTTCACTTGTCTTGCCTGTTGGCCCTCGTCTCCCACTGTCTGGGTGTGAATGACCTTTGTCCTCTCCGGCCTACTTCAGCCAGATGCCACTTGCTCGGTCCGCCTTTGATTTCATCACTGTTCGGTCTGGCCTCGGCGTATGTGGTTCCTCCAAAAGACTTTTTCCTCCCCTCCCCAATGGCATGCTCTGTTCTCCAGTGAGCTTACGCTGCACCAGAAACATACAGGGGAGTGGACCCTCACTGCCCTCGTCTGCTCTACCCTCCAGGACGTCCTCCTTGGAGGGCTGGGGGGCAGTGTGGCAGTCCTCTCCCGGTGCAGTGAGGACCCAGTCTGTTCTGATGGGCCCTCTCCTGTTGCCATGAGGATGGGTGCTTGGGTGTTGCACTCGCTTCGTGAGGCCTCTCCCTTAGCATCCAGCCTCCTCCTCAACCCTGGTAAGTTTTTTGGTCACACACTTCCTTTTTGTGCTACTCAGCACTTTTGGTCATGGTACAGTATTGTGACAAGAAAATACAAATTTCTTCCTCTAAGTTTGTGTACTTAACTGTGACCCATCATAGGCCTACCCTCCTCCCCACTGACCTTTGCATCTTGCTTGAGAAAGTCTGTATTGGTCAGTGAGCTGTGTGCACAGGTGATGCGCGTTGTGTGCATTTGCGGAGGGGCCTTACTGGGGTTGTTTTTTGTTTGGAGGTGCGGTTAGGGATCACTAATTGAGATATTAGCGCACTTTGGGTCATGGTAAGTATGGCTAAACAAACACAAATTTAGAGCAAGAAATTTGTGTTTTTGTCTCATGCTGTGGGTTCTATTGCAGGCTGATGACGAATGGTGTATAATTGATTCTGTTCATAAGAAAGTTGTGGTTGACTTTGTGTGAAGGACTTGTTTGTGTGGTGGCAGGCATTCTTCAAGGAACATCAGCTCTCTTGCTGGCATTTGACGAGTCCGAGGTACGCAAGATTGTGCGGGTTTGCAAGAACGTACTGGAGTACCTTGCTATAACAGAGGTTGTTGATCGAATGGAAGACCTGGTGACTTTTGTCAAGGTGAGAGTGATCTGATGTTTTGCCTAGTGAAGGTCGTCTCATGCTTCCTGCATTTGTCTGTGGCTTTATGCCTGTCTGGAAGGGACTGGGGCTAACTTTGTCACATGACATTCCTGCCACACATTCTTCCTTGTCTTGGGAGGGTTGGGCAGGGAAAATGGGTGGTCTTTTTTCATGTTGATTGGATCACGCAGATGGTCAACTCAGCATATTGCAGATCTTAGCACTAAACAGCTGGGCATGACTTGATCACGGAAACTTAGAATGACCTGGTGGTGTGTCGCAGAACTTGAGCCCTGTGCTGACACGCATGACAAAAAATGTGGATGCACGTGAGAAAGAGCTAACCCATCAAGTACATCGTGACATGCTGCTGCGCTCACTGGAACAGGTCAAGAACTTGACCCCAGTCCTCATCTCGGGCATCAAGATCTTCATCACAGCCAAGCAGTCAGGTCGGCATCTGCTTGCTGACCATCGTCATCTTCATCATGCTGTCTCTCTCTCTGTCTCTCACACACACCTAATAGGGTAGTACTGTTACATAAATAGATACACAAACGTGTAATCTTTTGAATTACACAATCTTGTTTCAGTTTGTGAAGTGGCAATAGCAAACAGAATATTTCTTGTCTGTGGTCTCACTTTTCTCTCGTATAGTGCTTTGTGATTATGACATGTCTGATCCCTTTTCCCCCATATGATGTGTGACGGCGAAGCATCATACTTTGTGATTTGCTACATATCATACTGTGTGATTGCCACATATCACACTATGATTTATAACATGTCTGTGCACCTCTTTTTATCCAGCGTAACCCTGTGTGATTGCAATAATCTGTGTACCCGCTTCCTCCAATTTGTTGCTATGTGATCGCACCATTTATTTTTTCATCGTGCAAGTCAAGGTCTGGTCAAGGCTAAAAAAACCACAAATACTTGTGCTGTGTGTCTGGTCAACAGGTCAGGGTCTGGTGGAGGCTCAGAACAACCGTGACTATACTGTGCGCAAGATGTCAGATGAAATCCATGAAATCATTCGTGTGCTGCAGCTAACAACGTACGATGAAGAAGAGTGGGATGCTGACGACCTCACAGTCATGAAGAAAGCACAGGTGAGGTTTGTCCAGCGTGGACAGTAGCAAGGAAAGGAGAGTGAAGATACAGGTAAAAAGGAGGGACAGATGAACAGAGGATTAAAAGCTGAAAGTAGGTGGTTAGGGGAGAGGTAGCCAAGTGCATGTGTGTGTGGGGGGGGGGGGTAGTGTTTTAGGGTCAGTCCTGTGGGTGCCATAGTGCCAAAGTGGGAGATGAAGTAGGACTCTATATTCTTGTGGTGGTTTTTAGCTGTATGAAGTGTAGTGGTGATGTTAAGGTAGGGACAAGTAGGCCGGTGAAGAACATTTCGCAGGGTGGAGCCAGCGGATGGGGGGTGTACATGTTGAATTTGGACCGTACCAGTAGGTCTCGTAGGTTCTTATCCTGCCGAGACGCAAAGAGAAGGGTTTGCTGAAGAGGTGGGGTTGGGATCCCGATAGTGAGTGCCAGTTGGAAAGGAAAATTCTGTGTACAGGCAGACTGTGAAGGTGGTGGGTCAAAACAGCAATGGGTCAAGGTTCTGTGAGACTGGGGTTGTGGGTGGGTCGAAGAGTACGTTTTTTTGGTGTGGCAGCAGCTTTTTGCTTGGCAGAGGGCAAAAGATCCAGAGGCTAGTTGCAAGCCAGGAAGAAGTTTACTGTTCTGTCAGATTGTTCGTGGAAATCTGTGTCAGAGCACAATCTGTGGAATCTGAGGAACTGCGAGTAGGGTATGCTGTGGAGGGTGGGCGGGAGGAGTGGACATCCAGGTAGGTGTACGGATCTGTTGGCTTGTAGTGGATGGAGGTTGCTAGGTGGCTGTCCTGCAGGGTGATGTTAATGTTGAGGAGAGTGACAAGTGTTTGAAATGGTGTAGGTGGATTGGATGGAGGGGTGGAAATGCTGGGTGTATTGTATGTACTGCAGTAACTGAGACTGTGAGAGGGAGGTAGCGCCCAAAACATTATCAGTGTAGCATCTGTACAGTTCCAGTGTGGGGTGCATGTTATCCTTACTAGATGGACAGAGTACTGCACCAAGCTGTACAACCACAGAGTTACAGGAGATCTAAGTTTACTCAACATTCCAGAACCAAGCAACCAGGATGATTACTCCATACTTTGCGAGGACGTGGAGGCAGCAATCAAATCACTGAAAAAGGGGAACTCTGCTGGAGTAGACAGCGTCCTAGCATAACTGGTCCAAGCCAGAAGAATGCAATAATTGACCTCCTCGCAGCAATCGCCAACAAGATCTGACAGACACGAGAATGACCCACACCTTAGACTCTGATTTTTCACACTTCCCAAAAAAGGCAACTTCAAACCATGCCAGGACTACCTTACCATCAGTCTGATCAGCTGCCCAAGTAATGTTACGTTGAAGAACATGCTCAACAGACTACAGCCAGAAGTCAAAAAGATCATCACAGACGAATAGGAAGGATTTAGAGCAGGGTGCAGCACTACTGAACAGATCTCCAGTCTGAGAAATCTGCATGAGAAATGCCTCCAACACCAGCAGAATCTCCACCACATCTTCAAAGACTTGAAGAAAGCTTTTGACAGAGTGTTGCATGCAGCACTGTGGGGAGCAATGAAGAGGTGCATCAGAATCAAGTCCAACAAGCCAGAATCAAGTCCAACAAGCCAGAATCAGTCCTTTAGTCCACTGTCACTGACGAAGGCTCAAAGCCAGAAGTACTTGCCAGAATAGCACAGACAACTGCAGCACTTACAAACCTGGAAATGGCAACATCACCCTGTTCCAGGCTGAGGTTAATGTGCGCCCTAGTCATCTTTATCTCTGTGTCTATGCTTGTGAGACACAGACCCTGACAGCTGATCTGTAAAGGATTCAAGCCATGGAGATCAGATGTTTTAGAAAGTTCTTCCTTACTTCGTATAAAGACCACATCACCAATGGGGCAGTGTGAAAGGAGACACAGCAAGCCATTGGGCCATATGAAGACCCGCTGACCACTACGAGGAAGCCTAAACTAAAATGGTGGGGGCACAGCTTGAGATCACCAGGACGTGTACAAATGCAAAATCCGTTCTACACGCTAAAGCACAGGGAGAGAAAAGAAGCAGGCAGAGGACGTGATGGCAGTCCAAGAGTGGACTGACCCAATGTTTGCAGAAACCCAGAGACTGGCAGAGGATAGAGAGTCATCACTAGTGTCCCAATGGTCTCCAAGGCTACGGGACAGATGATAAAGATTTGAGTCAGTAGATAGGAATAATGCTCAGGTGACGTTTGACAGGTTTAATACCTAGGAATAAAGTGCAGGAAGGCTTGTCTGAGATGGTTAGTCAATAGGAATAAAGCCCTGGTGAGGTTAAGGGCCCACTTCAGGTTCAGTCTTGTCATAACAGCATCTTTTTTCTTTATTGTGATGCCATCTGTGTTCATTGTTGTCCAGTCTGTGACCATAGTGACTGCTGTGAACTTGGTGATCTGCATATTTGATTACAGAGGTCACAGCATCAGAAGACTTGGAAGTCATACAAAGTGACAGTCTGACAATGTGACATTCATGAGTCAGGAGGATATAACTCACCATTGCTCCCATGGTCCCCTGCACCCACTGTACAACACAGTTGACCATCTTGCATTGCTCACTGCAAACACACACATCCATGCACATGCGCATGCCTTAACATGCATGTGTGCATGTGCACACTCTCTCTCTCTCACACACACACACACATGCATATATTGCCTGATAGGTACACAGTCACAGATCTGAAGTTTTGGGTTTTCTTTGGGTCATGTTTTTATGGTTTATATCTGTTCATAAGTTTTTCATTATTTGAAGTCAAACAGTATCGTGCTACCACGATGTCCGTGATCTTTCAGAGCCTACCTGAACCTGAATAAACAAGTTGTTTTTGTCATCTTTCAGAATGCTATTGAGGGCAAGATGCAGTCTGCACAGGACTGGCTTCAAGATCCGGCCGCTTTAGTTGGCAGTGCAGGTACCAAGACACACTACCGTAGGATGCTTGTTCACCACACACGTCTCCATGATTGTCACATGCCAGGATCTTTCCAGTTCCTCCATACAAGTGTCACTTTTGTAGTCATATTGACCTTTTCTCTGTTTCGTTAAGGATGACAGAGCAAGGAGATTTTTTTATTTTCTGCGCTCTTCCCATTTTTATTTTTAGGTCATCAGGGGCTTGCTCTGATTGTGGCCTTCACTTTTCTCTCTGTTCCTTTCCCCTCTTTCTCTTTCAGTTCTGCCCTGTTCACTGTGTCTCAGTCTGTTTCAGCCCTGTTCACTGTGTCTCAGTCTGTTTCAGCCTGTTTCTGTCAGTCACTTTTCAGTCTCTTAACCACCGAACATTTTGATGTTTGTTGTCAACATGAATGAAATTAGGAGAAAAGTACTGCATTCGAGTTAAAATAGTTAAAAGGAAATGACAAGTGAAAAGCCGTATGCTAGAGTCTGCAAGAGTCCTTCGCTGCTTTTCCAGTATAAATACATCTAGACCTGTGAGAAGTGCTGATGGTTTGACCAGCAGTGATATGCTTTGGTTGGTGTGATGGAAGGTGACGATGGTGCTTCTCATTCTCAAAAGATTTGGAGTCTGAGAGAGATCATGAAATGTCAGATAATGCTGACAGTATGAAAAATGGTCACAAAACGCATCATCTTTTTCATTTTTTTTAATTCTTTAGATTGCACATAAAAAGGGATAGAGTTTACTGAACTATTGGTAGACAATTTGGGTAGATAATTTGTGGCATCAATGACTTAACTCTTTGGCGCCACGCAGCCTGATTTCAAGTGACGGGCCCGACTGACCGTCGAGGCCGTGCGCCCTGCAAACATCTGACAGATTAAAAAATTTGCAGCGACGCATTTAACGGTATAAGGGAAGTAAACTTTGTATCATTGTAAAGCTCTATCATCGGTTGTTTCCCCTGCACTGTCTAAATGAGTTTCGGAAACAGTTTCGGCTTGCCAAACGTGGTTAAGTGTAGCGGCTGGCCAGGTCTACTTCCGTCGTTCACAATGGCTACACGTGTTTCGTTTGTTGTGTGTGCAAAAAGTGACTGTATTTGGGACCAAATAGTAAGTAGTATTTAATATTTTTAACTAAAAGTATTGTTTCCATTGTGATGCCGAAGAATGGATCTTTCTAAATATGTAAAATATATTGCTGTGAGTGTGGTAGTATTTTAATCGGTATTTTTTTTTAAAACATGTAAACCTATGCGGACTCGAGGATCAGTCGGGTGGTGACTAAACGGCCGGCTGTGTGGCGTCAAAGAGTTAAAGCAAGTTTGAAGTATATTATAATTGAAATAATGAATGTTATATTTGGGGTACTTGTGTTTCTGTTACTAAGGTGATAAAGCACTTCGGCAGATTCTAGATGATGCTCGTAGGATTGCAGATCACTGCACCAACCGGCAGGACCGGGACGCCATCTTGAAGAGCGTTGGTGACATTGAGTCTATGGCCAACGCTCTGTCCGAGCTTCGACAGCAAGGGAAAGTGAGTTGTTTGTCTTAGCAATATTTTCTGTGGCTAGTAGTTCTTCTGACAGGAAAGAAAGGGGAGGAGTGAGTGAGTAGTCTGTGCAAGCAAAAAATGTACAGAGACGTACGTTCTCAAATAGGAGTGTGAAAAACCCTGTTCTTCACATTCAGAATTTGGATGGTCTGTGAGATGCTATTGGAAATTTGGGAAAAGTGTGATGTTGACCCATTGCACATTATAGAACTTCAGGCACACACCACCCCTACCCACCTCTCCTGGCCCTCATATCTGATCTTAAAGCACAGCATATTTAACTCGCATCTGTTCAAACCCCTCACTTGCTATCCTCATAAGTTGTGTATGTTTCTCTGAAATCTGTGTCCAGACAGACGCCTATTGTGGTGGCCATTTGGCTGTTTCATCTCATCATGTCTGTCACAGGGAAGCAGCCCTCAGGCTCTCTCTCTGGCTCGCGAGATCCAAAGCAAGTTACGAGAACTTCAAAAACAAACTGCAAACAGCATTTCCACCACTGAGCGCAGTGGCATTCGCAAACCAGCCCCAACTGTGGATGGCAAGGTGGAACAGGCCCGTCAGTGGCTCGCAAACCCAGGCTTGGATGACAAAGGGCTAGGTAAAAGATCAGCTGGTTCATTGTTTCATGTGCTTAAACTAGAGAGGGGAAAACAAGTACAATTTGCATTTCTGGTTTAAGCGTTAGCTTTCTGATTACTGTTGTGTGTTTGTGAGGAAGCTACAGACCTAATGGTTCAATGATTAATGTTTTGTTCAGGTGAGGCAGCTACACGCCTGGTTGTGGAGGAAGGACGCCGGGTTGCCAACTGTTGCACAGGGCCTCAGCGTCAGGAGCTACTTCGGTTGTGCGATGAAACTGAAATTCTGACTAACCAGCTGGCAGACCTGTGCAGGCGAGGACAGGTGAGCTGTTAGAGGATTCCTCATGCCGTTAAAAAATCAGGGGAGACCTTCACCCTCAAGTCAAAATTTTTGAAGGGGATTTGCTATGTTTGTTTAGGGTGATGGTCACCACCATTTTCTAAACAGAAGAACACAAACCAATGGAAGCCCAGCAATCTTGTGACCGGTCCCTGATAAATGAGCTGGAAAAGCCCTCGAGTCATGAGATTGCCTCGATGGTCTAGTGGTTAAGGCCGGTTAAGTGCTTTCAAGGCAGGTCGGCAGATCCTTACTGAGACTTAGAAATTGGCAAGCTAGTAGCTGCCCTGCCAGACGCCTGGCACTATAGGGAACAGTACTGGGACTGGTTGGCCTGGTGCCAGTGTAATAAACCTGCATTATATAAGACTTTGACAAAAGCACATGAACCCATGCATTCAAGGGAAGTAACAGCTAAATGTGGAAAACATGCATCTACTTCACTGCCATTTCACGTGGTTGACTACACTCTGGGACCTGATTTCACTGGTGACTGTCAAATCACTTTACCTGGACTACTGTCTTAATGAATCCTTATCAAAGGGTACAATTTCAAATGACATTTGAAATAGTTGAAATATACTAATTTATGGTTTCTTGTCACAATACTGTACCATGACCCAAAGTGCTATATTCTCAATTTAGCGATCCCTAAAAGCACCTTCCAAACAAAAACAACCCACATAGCAACCCTGGTAAGGCCCCTCCGCGCATGTGCACCGCATATGCCACCCGTGCGGACAGCTCACTGACAAGGTCAAGCTGACTTTCTCAAGCGTCATTGTGCGGGTCGGACGTGTCACCTTTTGGTCTCCTACATCCCTGTCTTTGCTCTGACGTGGCTTTGGCCTGGCAGTTCCTGCGCCCTGTCGACGCTACACAAGTTGAACAAAGGAAAGTGTGTTTTGTGTTCTCTCCTTGTTACTCTGTCTTTACGTAACTCTGTTTCGTCCGACAGTTGTTTGACTTAGTGTAGCCTTTCTCGTCTTAGCCGGATAACAGTAACTACACAGGGAGTTTATTCCTCGCTGGGTTTTTTCCCTGGCGTGTTTACCTTTACTCACTTGCATTTTGTGATACGGTCCTGTGACGCAAAGTGCTTTTGTCACCCCCCTGTCGTTTGTGCTAGGTGTTTTTGTTGTTCACTTAGCCATGCCGCTATTACAGGATTTATCTCCTTGTAATCACGCTTTGCTTTTACGGGTCTGTGACTAAGCGTGCTTTTGTCACTTCCCGACTTTTGCGCTAGGTGTTTTTACTATTCGCTTAGCCATGCAGCTTTTACGTACATCTAATGCTTTATGCTTGCTTTGTGGCGGGTATGTGACTCAGTATTTTCGTCACTCCCCACCTCTTGTGCTAAGTGTTTTGTTGTCACCTAGTGATGCAATGTGGG
The DNA here is from genome assembly GCA_004794575.1 of Lanistes nyassanus. Taxonomy (NCBI): domain Eukaryota; kingdom Metazoa; phylum Mollusca; class Gastropoda; order Architaenioglossa; family Ampullariidae; genus Lanistes; species Lanistes nyassanus. The sequence continues at coordinate 242,399 of SMGT01004681.1, forward strand.
TTTTTTTTCCACTCTTTGGTTTATTTGGCGGGACCGTGACTTAGTGTTTTCGTCACTCCCCCTGTTTTTGTGCTAGGCGTTTTGTTTTTCACCTAGCTACACAGCGTAGATCCCTCCCTGCTTCTGGCTTGGACAGATTACCTGGGATCTCCACCAGCTTCGGACTGGTGCCCGTCTCCATTGCTTTTTGCCTCGGTCTCGTCCGCCGACGTTGCTTCCTCACCACCGCACACCAGGCTTTCGCCGCTGTCGTCTCATTGCCGTCGCCGCCTCTGTACGACAGTGTCTTGGCGTCAGTGTCACCATCTTCCCGGCGCTCCGTGCTCATGCTGGTTTCTGGTGTGACCGCCCGCCGTGGCGGTCAGAGTAGCATGGTGGCTACTCGCGCTGTTGGGCGGGGGGGGGGGGGG
>SMGT01004681.1:242817-260438 GCA_004794575.1 Lanistes nyassanus
GGGGGGACCTGCTCAGCGCTCCCAACGCAAGCAGCGTCTCTCTCGCGGCTCTCAAGAGTGGTGCGGTGGCCACTCTTGCGGGACCCGTGGAGAAGGGGCACCATCTGTTACCGCCGGGTTCAGTTGGTCGCTCCTTGGTCTCTTGCCCTTGGGGTCGGAGTTGCCTTGGCCTCCTACCCAGGGCGAAGGGTGCTTTGCTGCACAGCTACCGCGGCAGCCTCGCGTCTGAAGTCCCCATCCCTCTCGGCCTGGATGCCTCCGTCGGTCAGTGACCCCACTTCCGCTGCTCTCGGAGCGGGGGTGGGGGAGGCCACGGTTGTCAGTCATCCGCCGGCGGGACTGTCGGTCATGATGGAAGAGGCATTTCGAGCGCGTCTTTTTACGCTTCCTTGAGAAGCGTGAATCCCTCTGTGTTCCCGCCAGCCCGGGTGGGGCGCAGTTAGACGCCGCTCAACCCTCTGGTCACCCACCAGAAGTGACCGCGCTTCTGGTGTGGAGTCACACCGACAACCCCCTTCCAGTTACGTGCATCGGCATGCCTCACCCGCCTCTGCCCGTGTATGTTCTGGTCGGGGAGCAATCGCCCGCCTCGCATGTCGCCGGTAGTGCCCGCCAGTGCACATCCGACTGCTGGGGAGGGCCTCGCATCCCACCATCTTGACGCCTCTCCGGAGTTGATGCTTGATGAGTGGGAAGAGGGAATGGACTGCACACTTTCATGCGTCACCAGCCTCTGATCGTGTGCATTCCGGTTGGGGAAGCGATCGCCCTTTTCTCTTCCACAGAGAAAACCTGATACGCCACTGGTGGACTGTGCTGCGCACTTCCTCCCTGTGGCATGGGCATCGTTTTTCCCCCCAGACCATTTACACCTGCCAGGGGGGCTAGAGTAAATGCGCAGTGGCTACTCTATCGCATTCCCCTGGGGTGGGAACAATCACTGGTACTTCTTGTGCCCTTTGGCGTCTCTTTGGTCTCATGCCTCTGGGGGCGGACTTGCTTGCACGCTCCCCCCCCCCCCCTTCGGCATGGCGATGTCTGACTCGCTGACGGCCGTTGCCTTGCAGTTGACGTCAGTGTCGGTCGTGATGGAGGAAGAGTAGGTGCACCTTTTCCCCACTTTTGTGTGCAGCGGGAAGCCACCTGTGTTCCTGCCAGTTTTGGCGGGTGCCAGGAGAACGTGCCTCCACCTTCTGACCACCCACCGGAGGTTACCCCACTTCCAGGTGTGAGTCACGCCGACACTCCCCTTCCGTTTTGTACCTGTTCATGCGTCTGCCGCCTCTGACACTGTGCATCCTGGTCAGGAGAGCGATTACCCTCTTCTCTTACCACAGAGAAAACCTGATACGCCACTGGTGGACTGTGCTGCGCACTTCCTTACTGTGGCATGGGCATCGCCTCTTACTCAGACTGCCTTCAGGTTGCGGACTTGCTCATGCACGGTCTCCCCATGGCATGTTGGTGTCTGTCTTGCTGGTGCCCGTTACTTTGCAATCGTTGACACCCTCCCTCGCAGCTCAGGTGTTTCCCCTGTCCGTCGATCCCACTCCTGCTGCTCTCGGAGCGGAAGGTGGGGGAGGAAGTGGTGTTCACTCTCTCAAGGGATTGTCGGTCTTCCCGGAGGAAGCGTGCGTGCACGTTCTTTCTACACTTCTTTGTGAAGTGAGAAGCTACCTGCGTTCCTGCCAATTCTGGTGGATTGCAGGTGAACATGTCCCCACCCTCTGGTCACCGGAGGTTCCCAACTTCCAGGTGTGTGTCACGCTGACACCCCCCCCCCTTCCGGTTTCGTCCGTGTTTATGCATCTGCCGCATCTGCCGCCACTGTACGTCCGGTCTGGGGCGCGATTGCCCTTTTTCTCTTTCACAGAGAAAACCTGTTACGCCACTGGTGGACTGTGCTGCGCACTTCCTTCCTGTGGCAAGGGCATCGCCATTCCGGTTTTCGCGCATGTTTATGAGTCACAATAACTCCTCTAACATTGTGCTTCCGGTTGGGATAGCGATCGCCCTCTTCTCTTCGGAGAACGTCGAGGGCATCGCTTTTCACTCTTCCTGTTTCACCCCTAGGGGTTTGTTCTGGTCGAGTGGGGGTTCAGGCCGCCACCAGCAGTCTCCTCTCTGCATGGTGCAGCCACCCCTTCCCGCTTACGGTTTCCGGGCAGGGTAACGATTCCCCACCTCTTTCTTGCTGGGCGTGCGCAGTTGCCGAGTTCGCACACCACGCACTTGCACCCAGCAGAACGGGCTTCGTTGTCCACTCTCCTGTTTCCTCTCCTGAGATGATACTGGATGAGTTGGACGGGGGTTTGGTCTCACTTGCCCACGGCAGTGAGACGGCGGATGAGAAGTAAGCTACTTCTCCACTCCCGATGGAGTTGGCAGCTCTCCTGCGGGTGAACATGCCAAATACTTACCATGACCCATCATAGACCCACCCTCCTCCCCGCTGATGTGTTTTTTTGGCTTGAGAAAGTCAGCTTGAACTGGTCAGTGAGCTGTGCGCACGAGTGGCATATGCGGTGCGCATGCGCGGAGGGGCCTTACCAGGGTTGCTATGGGGGTTGTTTTTGTTTGTAAGGTGCGTTTTGAGATCGCTAAATTGAGAATATAGCACTTTGGGTCATGGTAAGTATTGCTAAAGAAACACAAATTTAGATAAAGAAATTTGCATTTTCTTGTCACAATACTGTACCATGACCCGAAGTGCTATATTCTCAGTTAGTGATCCCTAAAGGCATCCTCCAAGAAAATATATTCACCAAGGTAACCCTGAACACGAGAGATTTCTAAAGCTAGCAGCTTTCGCTGGGTCACAACTGTTGTGACATATACTACGACAGCAGCAAGGCAAGGGACAGAACCCTCATTGCCCTTGGCAGCCACACGCACATATGAGGTGGGGGCATGGGCCGCCTTGCTAGCGTCACAGGCTCACGCACTGAGAGATGTCCTGCTGGCAGCATACTGGCAGTCGGAAGATTCCTTCATAAACCATTATCTTAGGGATCTTTCCTCCCACCAGGAGGACAGACTTTTTGGGTAGCGGCTGCCAATTCAAAGTGACTTTCTCAAGCCCCATGGCTGATGTCGGGCATCCCTCTGTCTGCTTCCACGGCCCAGTCTTTGACCTTAGTCTTCCCTTCTGCTGCACGGCTCTTCCACTAATTTGACAGCTGACAAGGAACATGAGCTTTCTCCCTTTTTCTTGTTTTTCACCTGTTTGCTTGTTATTGTAAGCATTACAGTGTTATGCAGTAAGTAGCAAGCATTGTCCTTTCTTCCCTGTTGCCTCCGTGTGATCGGCCCTCTGACTCGCCCAGGTCTTGGCCATGGGCTATGCTTCCGGTGGTGGTGGCATCGCTTCTGGTTGTGGCCCTTGTGGCCCACACTTCTGGCAATGGCCCACTTAGCCCATCCATCTTCTCGTCTTTTTCAAGACTGATACGTGTTGGGCGGGGGGAGGGAGGTGTCTCATCCCGACCTAGTGGGGGCTTTAACACCGACCTTGGTTCCACTGCCTGTGGACCTCTTTGTTTGACCAGTGTGGTACGCCTTCTGTCATAGAGGCTGTGTCGGCCAAGAGCGGCTGCTTTCCTTCAGAAAACTGGCTGGCTGTCTTTTTAGGCACCTCACTCCTGCTCATGGGCAGGTGTGCTAGGCTGTGCGCCCATGGGGTCTTGGGTGACCAGGGCGTCCTGGCACCAAGCGAAAATTTGCTGCCATGCCCTGAGCTCCCCTTCTGGTGCTCTCCAGATTCTGCCTGGCTCACCCATTCTCGTGTTCCTGCTGGGCCTTCCTGCCTGGTGGTTCGCCCTGGCCATGCTTCGTGTTGGAACACTGGTCCACTAGTCTGTGACTCTCCTGGCTTAACTTCCATGTTCCCTAGGGCCCCCTGACCCATGCAGCCGCTGTCCTTGAGTCTGGTCTCTGCCTTCCATGGCAAGATCCATGCCCTGGTCCACTTTAGACGGGTTTTCCGCCCTACTGTGGTTTTCAACGCTGTGCTGCATTCCTGCACATTGAATGGTAAGTGACTAGCCACCACTCATTTTGCTATACCTGCTTCCGTCCTGTTCCCGTTTCTGGTCACAGTGGCTTACCCACATAGTTCCCCCACCTGGCGCTCCTCTTGGCAGACAGCCCTTCCCCCTGGTCCCAGCCTTGTGCCGGTTCCTTTTCTAGATGCTGTCCTGTCCTTCCTGCACAGGCAGCTGGCTCTGTCCCAGGCATGCCTTCCGGGGTTCTCAGTCAACCTCCTAACTGCAGACCTTTGCCTATCACAGACCTTTGTTTTTCTGCGCTTACCTTGGGACACTGTGTGCTGGGCAGTCCAGAGACCTGGGTAGTAGACGCCTTCTCCCTGTCGTGGGCTGGGTTGGCAGCCTCTGCCTTCCCCAGATGCTGTGGAAGGTGGAGATCGCCTGCCTACCGTCAGATTCACGTCACGCCTCGCTGGCAGCGCTGGCGTGGTCCCTGGATCTTCCACAGCTCAGTCAAACAGATTCCCTCCCACTCAGAATACTAGTGGCTTCCCCCTGCAGCTGCGATCCGGCATTATGCACTCCTACCCCAGTTCCTCCATCTGCACAACTTGCTCTTATAGCCTCGTATGCTCATTGTCTTGGTGCATCAGTCTCCACCCTATCTTCTGGTGGTACAGTATTGTGACAAGAAAATACAATTTTTTATACTAAATTTGAGTTTCTTTAGCAGTACTTACCATGACCCATCATAGGCCCACCCTCCTCCCTGCTGGTCTTTTTTTCAGGCTTGAGAAAGTCAGCTTGACTTGGCCAGTGAGTGGATCGCATGGGGTGACTCACGGGTGTGCGCATGCATGGAGGGGGCCTTACCAGGGTTTGTGTACAAAAGTTTTGTTTGGAGGTTGCGGTTAGGGATCGCTAACTTGAGAATTTAGCACTCTGGGTCGTGGTAAGTATTGCTAAAGAAACTCAAATTTAGGAAGAAATTTGTTTTTATTTTGCAACTTGCTTACTTTATACTTATGTAGCAACTGCTGACATGTTGGCTAAGTCATGTCCAGAGTTTCTTCCCCTGTACACTACCGCCCTTTGAACCCCGTGTACAATACAGTGTCCCCATTTTTGCAACGAAACCCCCCCCCCCACCTTGTCTAGTGAATAATGTTATTGCCATACTAGTTCTTTTTAAAAGAACTTGGAGCTGTTGCACAGCAACGATTTGTTGCTGCGTACTGTAATGGTGATATTTTAACTGTGTGTTATTGTGCAAAGATAGCATGGAGCTTGTTGTTTCAGGGTAACGGACCACAGGCTAAGGCAATAGCTCGCAACCTGTCGGAGAAGCTGGCGGCTCTAAAGACAAAGATCCAAGATGCATTGGTCAGCCAGGTGAGGGAGTATTATTTCTAGCTGCTTGTCATAACATCGGCTGGCATAGATCTTATATTTAACATAGCAGATGTAGATTTTCTTATAAACAGGGTTAACTGTTATTTTGAGAACTGTTTTGTTCTGCTGTACAGGTGGCAGAAGATTTTATAGACATTTCCACACCACTCAAACAGCTGAGTGAGGCTGCAGTTGTTCCTGTCGGTATGTAAATGGTTACGCTATTGCAAGAGAATGGTTTTAGTTAGGGTCTTTGTTGGTAGGTCTATGGTTAAGTTATTGTATGTGTGCTTACATAATAAGGTTTTTTTGGTACTACATTAATGGTTAAGCTATTGTAAGTGTGCTGCCATAATTAGGTTCATCTCGTTTTGTTTACTGGGGTTCATCTTGTCTTGTTTACTGGGGTTCATCTTGCTGTGTCGGTGGGTTCAGACTGGGATCATATTAGTTGCCTGGTTTTTTTCTCAGGATTTGGTCTCTGTCCCTGTTTATCTATTTATGTTACCAAGTATAACTCTGTTGCTTGAAATTCTTGTCACAATTTATAATTTCATTGCATGAAATTAAGTTCATGTCACGAAGTATTTCTTCATTGCATGAAATTGAGTTTTCTTGTCACAATACTGTACTGTGACCCAAAGTGCGCTATATTCTCAGTGATCCCTAAATGTAACTCCAAACAAAAATAACCCACCAAGGTAACCCTGGTAAGACCCCTCCGCGCATGCGCACACCACACACCACCCAGGGTGTGCACAGGTCACTGTCTAGGTCAAGCTGACTTTCTCCAGCCAGAAACCCCCAACAGTGAGGAGGACTTTCTCAAGTGCTGTGCTGCTGGCAGGATGTGTGTGAGCAAGCTCTGCCCTCTTCACCTTCCGCCTGCTACAGCGTGGCTTTGCCTTGGCGGTGCCTTGCCTCTGATCTTCTCTGCGCTGCGTCGACGGTTGAGGGAAGTGAGATTTTGTGGTTTTTCCTTGTCGATCCTGACGTTATATATGCTTTTTGTTGACTGTTATGACTTAGCATAGGGCACTTTGTCTTAGCCGGCCATTTTCTGGGGGGGGGGTACACGTCTTTGGGTGTTACCCAGTTGTTGCTTGCTCTTACTCACGCTTGTTTTTGCCTTTTTGTTTTGTTCAGTCTTGACTTCCTTTTTTGTCACCCCGTGTGCTCAGCAGTAGGTTTGTTTTGTTGTGCATTTTTGTCCTACTCTGACATGCCATGTGAGTTCCACCCTACGTCTGGTTCGGATGGGAGTGGCCACCAGGATCACTTGGCCAAATGTAGGTCTGTTGGGCGATGCCGGTCACCAGCTGCCACTGTCGATTCCGTGGCTGTTCCCCCGTCTCTGCTGCGCACCATCATTTCCGCTGCTGTGGTGGCCCTGCCTGTGCCTCTACCAAAGCTTTTTGGCCCCTCTACACTAGCGTCCGTCTCTCTGACTTCTGGCTGTTATGTTTCATCGCTTCTGCGGTTTCCACCTTCTCCGGGAGACTTGACGTCTTTGTCCGCTGACCTTTTGTCATCACGCTCCGTGCTGTCCACCCACTGTGGTGGTGGTTCGAAGAGTGCGAAGAGTAGCGCAGTGGATACTCTTGTGGGACCTGCTGGGGAAGGGCTTTCTCTGGTTCTGCCGGTTCCAGCTGGATGTCCTTGTGGTCTCTCACCATTGGAGCGGATTTGCTCACGCGTCCCCCCCCCCCCAGGGCAAACAGGTGTCTCACTCGCTCACTCGCCGGTGAGCTTTGCCACTGCGCAGTCGAAATCACTGTCCCTTGCAGCTTGAGTGCATCCGTCAGTCGTTGATCCCACCTCTCAGAGTGGTTGTGGGGGTGACTACGGCTGTAAGCCACTCACTCGAGGGACTGTCGCCGTTGACGGGGAAGGCTCTGGAGCACGTCTTTTTATGCTTTCTGGCTAAGCATACAGCCCCCTGTGTTCCTGCCAGTTCTGGCGGTAGACGTACCTCCATCCTCTGGCCACCCATCAGAAGTGCCCCTTGCTTCTGATGTAAAGCCACGCCGATACTCCCCTTCCGGTTTCATACTTGCTCATGGGCCTCGCTCTGTGTGTTCCGATAAAGGGGATGATGGCCGGCCTATCCGGTTGCCGGTGGTGCCTGCTTGCGTGCCTCTGACCGACGGAGGGGGTTATGCCTTCTACTTTCCCGTTGCCTCTCCTGAGGTTGCGTCGGATGAGATGGAAGGGGGTGATGTCTTGGGGGTGCCCACCTCTGAGATGGCAGATGAGAAGCCAGCGATGCTGCTCCGCTCCATTTTGGAGTTGGTGACTCTCCTGCGGCAGACCGCACCGCAGTGCATTATGCAAGGATAACACAAAGTAGAGCAGACTGAGTCCTGGCTCTCTTCTGTTCACCTTCCAGTATCTCGCTCACAGGAGGACTGCTTGCGTTTTGGTCAGAAACCACTTGCCAACATATGTGATCTGCCACAGGAGACTTTGCCTTCCTTCCCCCATGTGGCCCCGGTGGGTTCCTTCCGGTGCCCACCCAAGCCGTGCCACAGCTCTTTGTGGCTGGCCCATCAGTCTCTCCTATCCAAGCCTCTCGCGGTCTCACAGGAAGACCTGACTTTCCAGCCGGTGCCAGACCTCCTTCCTCACTGAGTGATGGTCTCCGGTTGACCCTTTGGAGACAGCTGCCCGTGATGTGATGGACATGTCCAGTGTTATGGACTCAGCAGTTTTTGCACTAGAACAATCCATATTCACCGAGGGCGGCACGGCTTTCCGCCCTGATGCAGACCTCACAGCTTCGCAAGTCTGTTTCCACGTGCTGGCGGGTGCGTTGCAGGCTACTGTTCGCAGTGCTGCATACGCAATGGTCTCGTTGGTGTTGGCTAAAAGGGATGCATTCCTCACAACTTGTGCGTGGAGCCATTCGTTCCGTCCTCCTTTTTTGGGCTGTATGCCCAACAGTCGGAGGATCCTTTTATAAATCGCTACCTGAGGGGTCTCTCCTGCCGCTGGGAGAATGGGCTATTTGGGGTGGCAGGTGCTGTCGTCACCCAGCACCTCTGGTCAGCTCCGTCCTCCTAACCCTGGTAATTTTGTTTTTTCTTGGAGTGTTCACCCTCCTCCTTTTTGTGCTATTCAGCACTTTGGGTCATGGTACAGTATTGTGACAAGGAAATGCAAATTTCTTTTCCAAATTTGTGTTTCTTTAACAGTACTTACCATGACCCATCACAAACCCACCCTCCTCCCCGCTGATGGGTTTTTTTTTTCTGGCTTGAGAAAGTCAGCTTGGTGTACACGGTGAGCTGTGCACATGGATGGCATGCGGTGTGCGCATGCACAGAGGGGTTTTACCAGGGTTACCATGGTCGGTTATTTTTGTTTATAGGTGCGTTTAGGGATCGCTAATTGAGAATATAGGGTACTTTGGGTCATGGTAAGTATTGTCACCCTCTTCCTCATCCATACCAGTTCACTCTCCTGATCCCTTCGTATTGTACCTGAGCCAAACTTCGTCCACTTCTAGTTTTTGTCGCCTGAAAGTGTCAGTAATAAAAGCTGTGTAGTGTATTGTTTTTGAGTAATAAAAGCAGTGTTTGCAGCACGGTCAGAGATGACCATTTGTTAACACCAAATTGCAGGAAAATGCATCAAATACATTTTTGAAATACTTTTGAAACTTCTCCAGCTTCCAGCCCTGCAGGCTTCTCCCACTCAGAACCTCCTAAAAGGGTGATTTCCCTGTACCTCATTTAAGTTTTTCCTCATTTTTGAAAGTTGCATCTAGCCAGGTATAACTAACTTAATTGTGTGGAACTGTGTTCGTAATGCCTGCCAGGTATAATTAAATTCACTATGTGGAACTTGGCAAGCTGATGGGCAATATTCATCCTATTCTTTTACTGCCTTTCAGAATTTAAGTATGCATAATAAAAATTGGATAAGTTCCCAACCATCCATGTGCCAGGTGTAGGAGTTTATGCATCCAGAAAAGAAGTCATCTCAGGTGAACTTCCAAATCATGCATCAATATTTACAGCAGAACTCACAGTAATAGTTGCTGCTCTTCATATGGTAGGTATAAACACAGCAAAACCAAAATCCGACAAAGAAAAGCTATTTGTGGTTGTGTCTGACTCGATGTTGGCACTGCAGGCGATTCAAAACCAGTCATCAGAAAGATTAGATCTAGTGTACAAAATATTATCTCAAGTAAATACACAGTATAGACATAATGATAAAATTCCTCTGGACCCCTTCGCATATTGGCATAAAAGGTAACGAAGAAGCAGATAGACTAGCTAGACAAGCGATAAACCCAAACCCTAACGTAAAGCTTATCCAAAAAAACACGACTATTTCAGCAGAAGAAAGGAAAATAGCTATTTAACCAGCAATCAAACTAAGATGGGAGGAGACCTACAAAAAAGAAGCTAAAGGAACAAGAAAGGAAATAGAAGAACTACCGAGTAACAGTCTAATATTACTGAAATCTACTAGAACAAACCAGGCAAGAATAAGCAGAATGAGATTAAATGGCGAATACCGCATGATGTACAAAAATCCACTGAGTTGTAGCTGTGGTGACAGGTTTAACACATTGCACATACTGTTAGAGTGCAACCTAAATAGCAAAGAAAGGGGAAAACCTTAAAGAACTAAGCAAATATTAATTAACACTAAATTTTTAATCAGCCCTTAAACCTCCACCCCCACCCCCACCCCAACATATTTGGCAGCACATACTTGAGCTTACACTTCAGGTAGTAAATAGCCATCCCAAAGCAAGATATATTGAACAAATTCAAAATCAAAGCTTCTTCTAAAAAGGGAATGAAACTCAACCCTCATCTGAAATTCGACTATAATTAAGAAAGACACAAAGTCTAGCACTTAGGCATAGGTCAACAGAAGACAGCCAGCAGGGGCAGCGACAACAGCAAACCACAGCAGCCAGGACCCCACAAAACCACCCAGCCTGAAGAGATCCAGGCTCTACCACCAGCAGTGCAGCCGCTGCAACACCACCAACCCCAAATCACCACCTTCCCCTCTCCCCTGTAGTGCGAAACCACTTTCTCAAAAACATTATCATCATCACTGGATACGTTTTACTGGGAAGTGCATGGCTGTAGAGAAAGAATCGGCACAACACGAGTTTCATCCTGCGTCTGGTCTTGTCTAGGCTGCCTTAGCAGGTGTAGTGGGACGACTAAATGGCTGGTTGGTTTTGTGATTGAGATTGGCAAGCATTGAGATTGACTGAGGAAGTTCCTGTGATTTCATCTCTCTGGCCTCTGATAAGCAAGCTGCTTAGAAAGTCGCACGGTAGGGTGACAAGCTGGGGGCTGCAGAGCCGATGGTGTGTTTGTGCAGGTACGCCAGGGAGAGAGGCCAACTTTGAAGAGAAGGCTCACAAGTTCCAGGCACATGCTCAACGGCTAGCTGACACAGCAAACTCCGTGGCAACAGCAGGTGGCTGTCCTAACAAGCAGACGGTGGAAGCCATCTTCAAGAACTCAGCGCAGGTGAAACTAAACAGAGTTCTCTGTGTTCTACAGATGCTGCTGTGTTCTGTAGAGATTCTGCTGTGTTCTGTAGAGATGTTGCTATGTTCTGTAGAGATACTGCTATGTTCTGTAGAGATACTGCTATGTTCTGTAGAGATGCTGCTGTGTTGTGTAGAGATGTTGCTATGTTCTGTAGAGATGCTGCTATGTTCTGTAGAGATTCTGCTGTGTTCTTTAGAGACTTTGCTGTGTTCTGTAGAGATACTGCTGTGTTCTACAGACTGCTGTGCTCTACAGATGATGCTGTGTTCTACAGATGATGCTGTGTTGTGTAGAGACTCTGCTGTGTTCTGTAGAGATGTTGCTATGTTCTGTAGAGATACTGCTGTGTTCTGTAGAGATGCTGCTGTGTTCTGTAGAGATGTGGCTATGTTCTGTAGAGATGCTGCTGTGTTGTGTCATAATAACTTTCACTGTTGTGTAGAGTGTCTGACATTGACACAAAATTGCAGAGACCCTGTTATTATTTCTATTTAAGAGAGGAAGTGCTAACAATAAAGGAAACAGAACCAAGCTATATAGCAAACATCCAGCTGACATTCTGGGGCACTGTTCCTCCATGAGGACAGAACACAGACAAATAACTAAAGCATTTTACAGCACATGCAGTCCAGATAAGTGCTATTTTGCTGTTGGTCCGTTTTACTTATTTGTCTGTCTTTGTTGTGTCCATATGAAGGGGTAGTGCCCCAAAATGTTGACTGTATGTTTGCTATATAGCTTGGCTCGTTCTTCATTGGTATTACCATTTTTTTTACTCATTGTTTCACAATGGTACAGCAAAGAGTGCTACAGTGACTGGTATGACAGTGCTACTCACAGTGATGGGTACAACAGTGCTACTCACAGTGACTGGTTTGACAGTGCTACTCACAGTGACTGGTACAACAAACAGTACTGCAGAGTGACTGATACAACAGTGCTACTCACAGTGATGGGTACAACAGTGCTACTCACAGTGACTCATACAACAGAGTGCTACAATGACATAAACAGACAGTAGTACACACAGTAACTTGTACAAGACAGGAGTGAACCATAATACTGAGAGAAGCCACCCAGATATTAGTACGAACACTAGGGTTGGACAAAGTGAGATGATACCTTCATCATTTGTTTCTCAAACCTAATTAAGTTTTAGGTGGAAGACAAATCAGTGTCTGCCCAGTCATATTCAGGGCAAAAGATAAATCATGTGTATGTAAATAAATGTAAATGTAAATCAGTGATTTAAAGTTAGGGTGATTAAAATTCCAGTGAAAGTTGAATTATTATGTATGTGATTAACTTCAGGGTTAAAGATAAATCAGGTTTACATAATGTTTGAATGAAAGATAATTAAATATCTTAAACTGATTGATATGAGTGGCTTTTAATTTTGTCAAGGTCAAAGACCTGACGCCACAGATTGTCAACGCGGCACGAGTCCTGTTCACCAACCCTAACAATCAGGCCGCTGTGGAGCACTTTGAACTGCTGAAGAAACAGTGGACAGAGAACATGGAGCGGCTGCGCTCGCTGGTGGATGAGGCTGTTGACACTGCAGCTCTCATTCGGGCTGAAGGTGAGGGACCACTGAAATAAAACGTGTCGCTGAAATGAAAGATCTGTTAGTTGTCAGAGATGGATAGTTAGTTTCTCCACCTGATATAGGACATCCCAACACAACGTATAGATTTATTGGAGAAAGATATCAGATGGGCCTAAGGTTATTATTATTGAAGAAAGGGGTTAACTCATTCCGATCATGCGTCTTACAATGTGCGGCGTTGCTGAAATTGCAGCGGTTGCGGCGATTTTTACAGATTTTCGAAAAAATTTTTAAAAACTATTAAAGTTCAAAGTATCATTTAAACATTGTTAGAAAGATAAATTTAAGTAGAAAAAGTTTTTTCCTGCCTGAAATCCATCTGTTGCTGACGCTTTGTGGAAGACTGTGTTGAATTACTTAACCAAAGTGATGTAAACACAGTCTTGAAGAAGTTCCACTGACACGAAACATTCGCCTATTACAGCCGTTTGCAGCACTTGTAATCCATAAAACGTGGAAATTATTTATAAATGCCAGGGTTTTATCCAGGATGGAAGGCATCAACAAGCTTATTAAAAAAAACCAGTTGTAATGCTGATGCGACTCTGATAAGCACTGTGCGTTCTACAACGCGTCACATCGCTGAAATCGCAGCGGTTGGGCGATTTTTACCGCTTTAAAAAAATTGTAAAAAAAACTATTCAAGTTCAGAGTATCATTCAAACGTTAGAAATATAAATTTAAGTAGAAAAAGTTTTTTTCCTACTTGAAATCCATCTGTTGCTGACGCTTTGTGGAACTCTGTGTCGAATTACCTAACCAAAGTGATGTAAACACCGTCTCGAAGAAGTTCCACTGACACAAAACACTCGCCTTTTACAGCTGTTTGCAGCACTTTTAATCCATAAAACGTTGTGGAAATTATCCATAAATGCCAGGGTTTTATCCAGGATGCAAGGCATCAACAAGCTCACAAAAAAACAGTTGTACTGCTGATAAAACTCTGATAAGCACCGGCACTGATTTTTCCTGATGTTTTCTTCTTGTCATGACACTGGAAAATTTCCCACAAAACAGCTGGTATGGTTGTTGTAACTTGCATGAAGGTAAGAAATGTCCACAGACTTGTTGCGTGCAGGTCAAAAATGTCTACAGAGTGGTTTATGCAGGTCAGAAATGTACACACACACACCCAGGAAACTTGCAGAAAAATTACATCATGATCACTCACTGAACTTCCTTATGAAGTTAAACATAGGGCCTCTGTCTGTCGCTTTGAGTTTGTAGCAGTATAATTTTTACAGGCTGGGGGGTTCTGGGCCACAACCAAACCCCCCTCCTCCTTTTTTCAGCCGGGCTTGAGACCAGGTTGGCGGAGTTAGGGGTGGTGACAGTGGGTGAGATGGAGGGTGAGATAGGACAGTTTCCACAAGTGGTTCAGGTGTTCCTGTGATGGAAAGTGACCATCGAGGGTTCATATTCTGTGGAGAAGGAGAATACTCAAGAAGGTACAGGAAGAAATTTTGTGGTGCAAAGTCTGTCTGGAGCGACAAAAAGCAGTTGTTGAAAAATGGAAGAAAGCTAGCTGTAGAGACAGCTTTGAGTTAGATGATATAGATTTGAACTTGGTGGAATTCTGGCGAAGGATGGCCCTGATAAGTGTTTACGGCTGAACTGGGCATAAAAAATTATTCAAAAGGAGGTGGCCGTGGAGACGTGCCGGCAGTATGCCAAGGGCAGCGACTGTTTAGTGGACCCCTACTGTGGCTAGTGTTCCTTGGAGGAAAGGATTGGGTCTAAGGACTGGGTCAGTCTGGATGGAGTGTGAAGCAGGTTTTGGGAGGACCGTGCTGAAAAGCTGGTAAAATGATCTCACGTGCGGTTTTCAGTTTTTTTATGCAAGAGATGATGCATGATTTTACAAATATCATGGCATCCAATTACAGAATTTTTTGGTACAAGAGATGATGCATAATTTTGTGCTGGTTTTAGTTTTAGAGCGTGGCAGCCACAAGGCATGTGGAGGGGCTTGGGCTGAGTTCGAACCATCGGTACAATAATTTTTAATTTTTAGTTTGAGAACATGGCATCTAATTACAGATTTTTTTTACAGAGATGATGCCTAATTTTAAAATCATTTTTTTAATTTTGAGAGCGTGGCGGCTGCAAGGCACGCAGAGGGGCTTGGGCCGAGTTCGGACCGTCAGTTTTGGGTCGGTTCGACCTTGCCGAAAATCATTCTGGGTAGCATGTCACCCAATGGCTGACCATTTTGGCAGCATTGATGCGGTCTGATTTCCTGCATTATGCATAATTTTACAAATGTCATAGCATCCAGTTACGATTAGGATGCCTCCTTGTCGAAGTTAGGGGTAGTGTGACATCTTGTGACATCGGTTGATTCAGAGTGGTAAGAACACTAAAGGAGAAACAACAAGAGTTTTTATCTTGCAAATCTGAGATTCTTTGGATATGCCTCTAGTCGTTGGAACAAAGTAGGTAAGGGAAGTTGGCAAATTGGATTGGTAACTTCGGAAAAAGGATTGGCTCTGAGAACTGGAGTGTGAAGCAGGTTTTGGGACGGTGGAGGGGGTTTCATCCAGTTATAGAGATGATGCATAATTTTTAATTTGAGAGCATGGTGACCGCAAGGCACATCGGTACAATAATTTGTAATTTGAAAGCATGGCATCCAATTACAGAGATGATGCCTAATTTTACAAAAAAAAAATTTTTAGTTTGAGAGTGCAGCAGCTGCAAGGCACGCAGAGAAGCTTGGGCCGAGTTCCCTTTTGGAATGGACTGGGCCATGAAATCTTTAGGCAGGCCCACTCTGTTGGATCTCACTGTGCCCACTAGTCCTGTTGGATCTCACTGTGCCCACTAGTCCTGTTGGATCTCACGGTGCCCACTAGTCCTGTTGGATCTCACGGTGCCCACTAGTCCTGTTGGATCTCACGGTGCCCACTAGTCCTGTTGGATCTCACGGTGCCCACTAGTCCTGTTGGATCTCTCTGTGCCCACTAGTCCTGTTGGATCTCACGGTGCCCACTAGTCCTGTTGGATCTCACGGTGCCCACTAGTCCTGTTGGATCTCTCGGTGCCCACTAGTCCTGTTGGATCTCTCTGTGCCCACTAGTCCTGTTGGATCTCTCTGTGCCCACTAGTCCTGTTGGATCTCTCTGTGCCCACTAGTCCTGTTGGATCTCTCTGTGCCCACTAGTCCAGTGTTGTATCCTGCCAGGGTGTGGGCAAGTGCAGGACAGCAGTAGTAGCTGTCCACATACAGAATGTAGCCCAAAGATTTCAGTGGCTGCACCAGGCCAAGAACAACATCATGGGGTCTGTTGCTGACTCCAGGCTGCTTGCACATGACCTCGAGGTTGTAGACATAACCAGATGAACTCTCGCACAGCTCATACAGCTTCATCCCCCACTTGATGGGCTTGTCTGTCACGTACACATGGACGCCCCCTCGTCCACGCCAGGGACACAAAGCTTCATCAGTGGAGATGTGCTGCTCAGGGATCTACACAGTCTTGAAGTGTTGCAATGTACAAAATAACAAATTAGAAAATTATTTGTACTCTTCCATGGCACTGTTTCTGTATAAGGTGAAGTTTGGTAATATCTTCATAATGCATGTGATAAACATTGTGTTAGACGGTAGATGTGAAATAGAGCAACATAGAAGGGTGTGTCTCACAGTCTATTTCATTTTTCTATATGAATAATAAACTTATAAAATAGCTAAAAGCCTATGGTGAACACCAAGTACAGAAATAAAAATAACACATGATTGAGGTGGTCCCTTGCCAACGAATCATTTTTTGTCAAAAAAATCTTTTTACAGCATCCGCTTATCAAACGGCGCAATGCTTGTAAATGTTTTACGTACTTCACGCTGGTTTCCTAGCGTTGAGATGGAATTGAGTTAAAAGGACACTCAGCAATGGACAAATCTTTTTGTTTTTTCAAATTATTATTGCTTGTTATGCCATGCAACATACAGGGGAGCCACACAGATCTGCCATGACCAAATAGTATTGTACTTCCAGCATTTTATGTCTTGAGTTTAAAGATGTTTGTCTTGTCCACACCGGTCTTTAAGAAATTTACCTGGCCACACCATTCTTGAAGAAATTTGCCTGTCTGCACTAGTCTTTATGAAGTTTACCTGTCCGCATCGGTCTTAAAGAAATTTACCGGTCCTCACCAGTCTTAAAGAAATGTACCTGTCCTCACCGAAAATTACGCATCCACAGCAGTCTTAGAGAAGTGTACCTATCCATTCTGGTCTTGTAACAAGTACCATAATAAGGTGTTCATAGGTTGGCCATCCGGGATTTTCTCATCATGTAGCAAGTGTTTGCAGAGCTGCCCATCCGGGATTTTCTCAGCATGTAGCAAGTGTTTGTAGAGTTGGCCATCCGGGATTTCTCAGCATGTAGCAAGTGTTTGTAGAGTTGGCCATCAGGATTTTACTCAGCATGTAGCAAGTGTTTGCAGGGCTGAAATTAAGAAATTATGGTGAAAATATGTAGATAGATGGGAGCTAAAACTGCTTACACAAAATTGTGTTAGTGTACACAGTATAAATGAAAATGCCTGTTTTAATAGACTACTTAAAAACAGTGACAGAAAAGGCGTTTGAGATGCTGCATGATTGACTGGATATTCACAGAGGAAGGCATTCTGCGAGACACTGACAGGATTGAAGACGGCATCAGAAACATTGACTCTCCTCTCATTGTGACCAACGCATCAAGCATTGCTAGGCGAGCGAACCGAGTCCTACAAGTAGCTGAGATGGAGGCTCAGAACAGTGAAGATCCGCTCTTTGTGGACCGTGTCAACCAGGCTTCTGAGAACCTCAAGTCAAGTGAGCAGCAGCTTCTGATTACACGTCCGTATGGTTGCCATAGTATGCTTGGTCAGGTGTGTTGTTGGGATTACAGGGTGAAGAGGTAAGAGGGTGTGTTGGGATTACAGGGTGGAGAGGTAAGGGGGTATGTTGTTGGGATTACAGGGTGGAGAGGTAAGGGGGTATGTTGTTGGGATTACAGGGTGGAGAGGTAAGGGGGTATGTTGTTGGGATTACAGGGTGGAGAGGTAAGGGGGTGTGTTGTTGGGGTTACAGGGTGGAGAGGTAAGGGGGTG
>SMGT01004681.1:269797-281012 GCA_004794575.1 Lanistes nyassanus
TCATGTTGATGACATCCCTATCACTGTGTTGATGACATCCCCATCATCGTGTTGATGACATCCCCATCATCATGTTGATGACATCCCCATCATCATGTTGATGACATCCCCATCATTGTGTTGATGACATCCCCATCATTGTGTTGACATCCCTATCACTGTGTTGATGACATCCCCATCATCGTGTTGATGACATCCCCATCATCATGTTGATGACATCCCTATCATTGTGTTGATGACATCCCCATTGTTGTGTTGATGACATCGCTATCACTGTGTTGATGACATTCCCATCATCGTGTTGATGACATCCCTATCATTGTGTTGATGACATCCCCATCATCATGTTGATGACATCCCTATCACTGTGTTGATGACATCCCCATCATCGTGTTGATGACATCCTCATCACTGTGTTCATGACACTAGCATGATGCTGACTGTGATCTTCATACAGTGATGGTGACGTGATAGGTGGCCTTGTGGAGTTTAAATCGTCTTTATGACTATGTTGGAATCTCCATGACACAGTTAGTTATTGTTGGCAATGCTGGTGTGACATTAGTGTTGTTCATGACATCATGTTGGTTCCTGTTGTTCTTGTTGCTTAAGATTGCTGGTGTTTGTGATGTGCATGTTGTTGTATAAAAACATGGTGACCATGGTTTTGCCTGTTGTTGTAGCTGCCCAGAGCTTCCAAGATGCGCACCTAGCTGTACCTTTGCACAACATTCCCCCTCCCCCAATTCATCCTCCACCACCAGAGTGCGCCCCGGAGTTTAGGAGCATTTTTCACCTGCCGACGCAGGAGCTGCCCGAGATGATCTCCCCCTGCTCCAGTTCGTCTCCCTTCAGTCTCATGGTTGATAGCCAGGCTGGTAGAGCCATCTTAGTTAGAGGTAGATGCGTGCCTGCCATGCCATGCAGTCCAGCTAGCGCCTTGACTTGAGGGTTTCATTTGACCTCCCAGCATTGCCTCTGAGTTACCATGTAGTCCAGCTAGCATTGTGACCTTCAAGTTTTCCTTGACCTTGTTGACCTTTTGGCATCGCCCCTGAGTTGCCATGCAGTCCTGCTAACATCATGGCCTTCAAGTTCTATTTGACCTCACTGACCTGTGAGAATTTATGATGAGTTGCATGTACTCCTATTAGCATCATGACATTTGCATCGCATTTGACATTACGTAACCTCCCAGCTTTCCCACCAAGTTGCCATGCCATGCCAGTCTATAAAGGTTAGGTTCTGTTTGAAATCCCAACATCGCCACTAACCTTGCATGTTCACAGACTGGAATGGCCTTGAACTGGCATGTTTTGTGACCTTGACCTGATGTATTTGTGGTGGTGTATTACAGTATTGGGTGTCCTGATATCAGCATTGTAACCATCTCATTGAAAGATATCAGCACGGATTTCTGTAAAGCTGCAACCTTTGACCTCTACATTATCCTGTTTAACACTGCCTGCAACTTTCTTCATTATTCTATTCCTGCCTGTAATGCCTCTGGGATGTAGAGAAGCAGCAGAGTTCTTCCATCTGTCCTTGTCTTTGACCAGTCCACATTTCTCCAGGTTATGTCAGCCACCTGTCGTTTGTTGTCTGCTGTATGCTCCCATGTTGTATTTGGGGATCTCCTTTGTATCCAGTGCTCAGAGTAATTTATCATAAATTATTTTTGTCTTGTCCTTCTTTGGTGGTATTTTGCATTTTCTAAATATATTTCTCAAAATAGCTGAACTGTCTGAAGATTCTACGCATATTTCTCAAAATAGCTGAACTATCTGAAGATTTCTGTAAAATCTAGCTTCTTTCCTTTTTTTTTTAAGTTCAATTTTGAAGGTCCTCTCCTTTCAAGTATTTCGGCAAGTCTTAATAGTTGAGATCCACTGAAGGCACCTTAAGCTTTTTGAAAGGTGCTGCTGTCAAAAGGTGTCATCAGTCACTTTAATCGTAGCGTGTTTGTCATTTCTCTATTATATAGCTCTGTTGCAGTAGGTCATCTCTGTATTAAAGTTCTGTTTTATGGTTTGCCCGACTGCATTTTGACAAAGTGTGTGGCAAGGTGAACAGTCCCAGAGAACACTTTTTGTTTTGCCATAGATATCACACATTGTAACTTTTATTCACAAGAAATCTATAAGCCATTTTTGCTTTCATATCATGGTGCAGCTCTTCGTGTTGTTCATATGCCGTTCATTCTTCTGTCATGTAAGAATATCCACAACCATTTCTTGTCAGTGGACATTATTTCAGTATTTGGTAGTTTTAACAAACACTACTCACTGCGTAGATCCCCATGTCTTGTGTAAAGTTACTCGTATTTGTGGACCTTTAAGCTTGCGCCTCCCTCATTAACCAACGTATTTACCTTCATGGTCATGTCCTTTTCATTCTCATGCAGATTCTAACCCTGTTGCCCACGAGGTGAACTTGGTGATTACACTACCAGACCATAATGAGCAATATGTACACTAATTTTGCTGGTGTATCTTGGGATTCCTTTGCCCATATTTGCAAGGTTGAGAAAAAAGACAACCTAGGATTTGTTGACAAATTCATGGAACCTTTGATAGTTTTATAGACATGGTTCCTTCATATATTTACAGATGTATATGAGTTGTAATGTTTACAGACACATGCAGTGTATGTTGTTGTTTGCTGATGTATGTGACCTGAGACCGTTTTTACAAACACGTATGTTTTATTGCTGTATGCAACCCGAGACCTGTTTTCAGATGTTCTCAGTGTGACAGTGCATGCAGGTCACAGCTGGCTCTGGTGCAGCAGCCGTCAGACTGGCAGTAGCCATCTTTAAATCATTTCCAAATTTGCGATTCTTGAAAAAGATTTTATACCTTTTTGCTAATGACATCAGTAGAAACCCCATCAAGAACAAAAGAAACCAAAGCAAATAACAACAAAACTCCACATTTTTTATCTTAAAAAACATATTATAATCTTTCTATAAGACTCGATCAGAACACTGTGAATCAATTGAGAGTCAAGAATTAGATTTTTAAAATCAGAATGGTCACTGGAACATGCTCACTGTGCAGTTTTTCAGTCCCAGTAACCAGTTTTTAAGAATGCAAAACATTTGTTAAAGCGGAAGTTCTACCTGGTGACATTTTTAGAAAGTTGGATTTTCTTCTTCAGCCACAAGATTTATGCCCATGGATTTGGACAGTGGTAGGCATGTTTGGACAGGATATTTTGTGGTGGCCAAGGTTCAAAACCCAGTGACTTGCTGCATAGAATTAGATCATAATGCAACATCTGTCCCTAGATTTTGAAACCTTTTCTCTGTAGTTTGTTGTTTGAAAAGAAAGAGAGAGAGAAGTGGTTGTTGGCCAGAGTCAGCTGCTGTTGATCTGTCTTTTAATGTGCATCTTAATCTGTGAACCGATGTGGTTTGAGAATGCCGTTTGTCAACAAAAGTAGTTAGAGGATGCAGCATTTGGTTATAAAGCGATCCATTGCAAGTGACTTTTGTGGTTATAAAGTGTTTCAATACAATTAAGTTTTACGGTTATAAAATGTTCCATTGCAAGTGAGTTTTCCAACCGTTCTCCCTGGACATGGTGCATTTTGTATTAACCATTTCACTCCCACAGTTCCAGACTCATACAGTGTTGATGGGTACCAGAATTCAGCAATGGAAGGTACTTGCTTGTTTAACCATTCTGCTGGGACTGAAGGTGTTCAGATATTTGCATGGAGATTCACAGTAATGTGTTAAGAAAATGTTTGCTTCCTGTTGTAACGTATGAGTACAATCATTTAACCTGGTATATACCTGTTTGTGTTTACAACATACAATGTTGGGCTGTTAGTGCTATATGTTTTTTACATAAGCATTTTTTATTATTGTACATGCAGTTGTTTGACATGCCTGGGGATGTAGTTGTGTCTGTGGTTGTGACTCATGAAACATGACAAGTTGAAAGTACCCAGGCCTGACGTCTCCGAGAATATAATTGTAACATAGCATTCCAGACCTTTTGCAGAACAGGCAGCAAATTTATTATTCTTGGATTTAAAAAATGCTTTATTTGTTTATCTCTCATTTTATTGACGGCCAGTTGATTGTTATGGTTGCAATATTTTGCCCATGTGCAGCGTCACTGCGTGGAGACCACCAGATGGCATCACAACGAGTTCCTGCTCCACCCCCAGTTCCCCCACCCCCTGTACCCCCACCCCCACAGGCTGACTACTATGGCTACTATGGTTACGGTAGTTGTTTTTTTCCTTAAATTTTGTTGTTTTCTTTGGTGCTGAGCCCACTGGCTTGACAACTTGACCTTTGACCCTTTCCTGAATGCTAACCTTGACAGCACGGTTTAGCAACATGCTGCATGCGTGGCAGGGGACTGTTTCAACAGGAACGGGCCTGTTGGAGTGTACTGAGTGTGTAGCATGTAGATGTTTGACTATGTGAACGGCCTGTTGGAGTGTACTGTGTGTGTAGGGTGTAGATATTAGTCTGACGATGTGAACAGCCTGTTGGAGTGTACTGAGTGTGTAGCATGTAGATGTTTGACGATGTGAACAGCCTGTTGGAGTGTACTGAGTGTGTAGCATGTAGATGTTTGACGATGTGAACGGGCCTGTTGGAGTGTACTGTGTGTGTAGGGTGTAGATATTAGTCTGACGATGTGAACAGCCTGTTGGAGTGTACTGAGTGTGTACCATGTAGATGTTAGTCTGATGATATGTGTTCCTTTGGTGGTGGGGTGGGGGGATGCAGAATTTCATTGTTTGTCCTCTTGGTCTGTTACTTTTATTTCCCCAGATGATGCAGTTGTGATTTTATCTAACATCAGTTTCTGTTTTTTTCTACCATTTAGCAAGATAATGCTGAAGAAAAGAAAGATTGCTGTGACCTTTATGTACTTAACAGCTGAAGTCAAGTATTGCCCACAATACAATCCTACGACTAAGGTCTACTTATAGTTAAAGATGTGACTTTGAATACTGTATGACTTCGTCAACATCTCCAGATGTTGTGTTGGTTGCTGCCTACTGTCAAAAAATACTGTCATTAGAGAATTGACTTCTATAAGGAGTTTGTTAACTGAAGAGACAACTTATATTTATTCCATCCATTTCGATGTTCTGATTCCTTTCTACTTAATATTTTAGACTGTTGAGTCCAGATTATAGCTAAAGATAGTGCTGACTGTTGTAAAATTTACTGATAAAAATTAAACACAAATTTTCACAGTGGACGTATGCCTATGCCACAAAATTTCATAGTGGAAGTATGCCCACACAACAAAATTTCACAGTACAGGTACACATAATACTGAAGTCAGAAAAGATGTATTTTCTGTGTGCTGCAAAAAGAATTCATAGGCTGCACATGTTGAAGACAACTGTTCTGATTGGCTGTTAGCAAGACCAACACAAGTCTGTCATACTGGGGCTTGAACTGTTCTCTCAGTCGCCTAATGCAGCGTGAGGCCACTGGTCAAAATGGTTGACCAAAAGAAGCTAAGAGATGTTTTTTCGGTGAAAAAGTTACTGTAGAACTTCAAGCCAAACAGCTGGCTTCGGCACCAAAGAAATCGTGAACACACCACTTTGACTGGAAACCTGGAGCCCAGAGATGATTTTTATTTAAAAATGGTGGAATGTCTCGCAGCATTTGTTCCACTGCAATCATGAAATTGTCTTTAAAAAAAGAGTCGCAACAAGTTTGTTGCTGGTTTAGTTAATTTCAAAATATAGGCTCATGAGACATGAACATTAAGCCAACCACAAGCATCCTCATTGTGTTGACGAATTTTAGAAGCTGTTAAGAGCAATGCCATCTGAAACTTACTGTCGGGGTAAGCTTACCTTTTAAAATCTGAAGAAGGGAGTACAATACTTAAAAACTGATGGGATGGGAAGCCCTGGCTTACGCACTTAACTGATCCTAGAAAGTACTGGAACAAAGATATTTGAACTTCCACACCCAAGAGATCCTAGTTGTCTGCCAAGTTGAGGTGGAGGTTACTTGTGAACAGTACAGAGGGGCTACAGACGTTCAGTCTCGGTTCTAGTCTAGCTCCGCTGTGTACATCAAAATGGGTTAGAACAGGATTTTTTGTGCAAACATTGATTTACATGCTGATTATAAATTTTTCAGTCTGCAGTATTTTAGGGAGGAGTGGAATGTAGGGGATATATTGACATGAGAGTTTATTTGTGAGCATTATGTTTTTCGTGTTCATTTGGGGTTGAAAGCTGCTTCAGCTGTTCCGTAGCTTCTTCATTTTCCCCCTAATTTCTGAGTTGTGTAAATAATAACACAGCTGTGTTTCATTTTTCTGCCCATGCCTCTGTCTTTTTTTAATTCTGACTAATGTTATGGAGAACATCAGTCTGGTGAGGCCATGCTGAGGTTGTGTCTGTCAATGATCTGATGCCATTATTACCACAGCAGTGTCAACTTTACATGGTAGTCATTAACATCGTTAGTCATAAACTCACTAACCTCACTAGCTGGGATTCTCATTGACGTTGTCAGCTGTTATATGTGTTTGCATTAACGTGATTGCTTGCATTGTTTTGCATACACATTCTGTAAAGCATCAGGTGCTGCAGCACGTTATCTCCACACAATCTGCCTGACCCCAAAGCATATGGTTGTGTAGCATATATAAATATATACAAATATAGTGCTCACACTATCATTTTCCAGAATTTACGATGCTGCAACATACGTCTTTCTCACTAACCTTCAAGCTGTAAAAAATTTGATGCTGCTGTAATACAAGTATCTAAGAACCATGATCTTCAAATTGTAAAGCGTTGGATGTTCAACAATACCTATTTTCACACGTTGCCCTCTAGGTGTAAGACATTGGACGTTTCAACATGGCACCTGCGAAGAGCCTTGAGCTGCAGAATATTTGATGTAATGAGTGTAGCCTTTTCAGAGTTTCCAGTGACTCAAACCATCTCACGAACAGTCCGTGTTTATGCACCTGTACTTCCATGTGCATATTCATCTTGTTGTGTCACTCATTCACTCATTCTCTCTCTCTCTCTGGCTCTCACACACACATGCACAAACACAAAGACACAAGAAAGATCTTTCTGTCTCACACAAAGACATGAGAAAGGTCGGTCTGTCTCGCACGAAGACATGAGAAAGGTCTGTCACACAGACACAAAGATCTTTCTGTCTCACACAAAGACAAGAAAGATCTTTCCATCTCACACAAAAACCAAGACACAAGAAAGATCTTTCTGTCTCACACAAAGACATGAAAAAGGTCTGTCTCTCTCTCCCACACACAATCGCTCCCCACACAGGCATGAGAGAGAGGGGGGAGAGGCCCATTGATGTACACAAAAAGCTCACAGAGCTGCTTATGGTGAACCATCTCCGACTGCCATGAAGCATACATGTTGGAAACGTTGAAAATAATTTTAGGTTTAAAGCACCTGTGAGTTTTCTATCCCACAAACAGGTGTTTCCATGAAAGACGTCTTGTTTGTCTCGCTGTGTTGTACACCACCTTACCTGCTTGCCTGTCCTGCTGTCCCGACATCCCTGGGTGCCATCTTATTCACATGCATTGGACACAAATCCCCTTCTGACATTTAACTTTTTGGAAAACAGTGTTTGTGAAATGTGCTAACAGATCACTCTCACTCTGTCATTTCAAATTATGAACCCCTTGTGTTTTTGTACAATTTGAATTGGGTTGTAGGTGTAGGCATGTAATGGCATAACTGAATGGTGTGAATGTATGTGGTAATGTGAGTGTGTGTAGGTGTAAGCATGTACTGGCATAACTGAGTGGTTCGAAATTTGTGCAGGAGGGGGGGGGGTTTGTTGCTTAACGTCCAGCTGCAAACTAGGGTGGAAATTTGTGCAGGAATGTATGTGAAAGTGCATGTGAGGGAAATTGTTTGTCCATGACTTTAAAAGTTGAATGTTCTGATATTTTTATCTCATGTCTGAAGGCACAGGTCATGCCAAGATGGATGCTTAAATTCTAATTTGAAAACCTATCAGTCTAAGGCAGCGTTGTTCAATCCTGGCACATAATGACTGAGATCAGCCTTCCTGTTTTTCTCAGCTTCTGCCCTGCCTTTCCTAGACACCTGAACTGTACGCCATTCAGCGTATTTGATGCCTTCTGTATACCAAAGCTTTGTGGCTGTATGCTGAAATCAATTTTATTCTTATAAAAATTATCTTAAAGGAGCGAACATAATGCATACTTTTCCTGAACCTCAAAAATATCATTATTGACTTTAGCTCGGAAGTCATTTTGTAGGCGCCATGTTCTTAATGTGTTCTTGCTTGGTGGAGGCATGATCTATTCAACAGACATTACTGAGCATGGAAACGATTTTTCTGACAATACTAATGGAAATGGTGTGAGCAAAAAAATTCTTTGCAATATTTATGTATTTGTTTTTGGCTGTGGAACTTTGCTTAACCATTTGGTACATCTGAAAAATGATTTCATGATAAAAACCAGTTTTTAAAAAATGTTTAGATTGGTTTTCATAATGATATTTTTCAAAGGGTTAAAAATCCCTCTTGAAATACAAAAGGTGTTTCCCCCACCAGGGCACTGCTCCTGGACCCTGGCCAGGATGTCAGAGTCACTTCCTGCGTTTCTGGAGTCTGTTTCCACTTGCCACAAAGCTAGCATTATCAGTTATTGGACATGCTGGCTGGCACGTGAAGACTGCGAACAGCTTCCTGTTTTTTCCTCACTTTCTGGTTTTTGATGACATTTCTGTTACAATGAATTTGATCTCCAACAAGGTCAGCGAGACAACCGTATATCTGTAAGAAGATCCGTGTAGAACATCAGCTGAGGGCGTTGTGGAACACAGGAAACTTGTCAGAAATGACAGGAACCTCTCTGGTTCCATCACCAGCTGAACACCTTCTGTACCTTTTGCAACTGAAATCTTTCCAGATTGTAATTTATGCCATGGATAAAGAGTAAGGGAAAAGCATTCTTAACTCTTTGAACCCATTGGCCCCGGCTAAATTGCGGCAGCCTGCCGACCCTTGCGGCAGCACAGCTAGCTAAATTGCGGTAACTTTAAAATCTCCCCGACGCGTTCAACGGTATAAGGGAAGTAAAAACTTGGTATCATTGTAAAGCTCTATCATCGGTTGTCTCCCCTGCACTGTCTAAATGAGTTTCGGAAACTTTCGGCTTGCCAAACATGGTTTAAGTGTAGGTCTACTTCCGTCGTTCACATTTTGTGTGTGCGAAGAGTGACTATATTTGGGACCAAATAGTAAGTAGTATTTAATACTTTAAACTTAAAGTATTGTTTCCGTTGTGATGCAGAAGAATAGATCTTTCTAAATATGTTAAATATATTACTGGGAGTGTGGTAGTTTTTAATTGGCAGCTTTTTCAAGACGTGTAAATCTATACGGCCTCAACGGTTTCTTTTTTTGCGGGTCCCTGTGGGCTCAAAGAGTTAATACATTGTCAGTGTTGTAGCTCTTCTTAATACATTGTCAATGTTGTAGCTCTGTGTTTGTGGTTTAGCTCTTTGTGTGTGAAATAGGTTGTTTACAGTGATCCCTACTAAAAACATGGGATGATTTGCTTTACAGCGTCAGCATGAGTTGCTTTATTTAGAGGTATGACTTGCTTGTCATAGATGTGCCTCCCAGACCCCCACCTCCATCAGATATGGCACCACCACGACCTCCCCCTCCTGAAACAGATGATGAGGAGGACTTCCCCATCCCACAGGCAAATCAACCAATCATGGTGAGGTTTATTCTCAAGACTAATGCAGACTGTCATGTTTTCCCTGTGTCTCAAAGGCCAACAACCAGTGGTGGGGCTTATTACTTGATCTGGGGACTATACAGTAGCCAGCCAACCAGTCATGGAAAAGAGGTGTGGGGGGGTGGGGGATCATTTCTTGGTCTTGGGATGACTGTATTGGTTGAAGCCACTGCACTTGTTAGGGTTAGAACTTAAAACTTGAACTTGCCAGCAAATAAAGGCAGATTGATGGACATACTTAGGCATGAAAGAACTTGTACCCTTTCTGAACGTAATATTGAACAAAAAGGTACGTAGCAGTCATAATAAATTAAGAATTAAGCAAGTAGTCAAATTTATTCAAATTGCTGACAGTAGGTTAACAGAATGATAATTTTATAGTTATCAAGCCATTCCATGTAAGAGTACTTTTTAAAAAATCCTGTATAATGTATACATGTATACGTATTGTTTAAAAATATGAATGCAATTTTTTTATTGTATTTGTATACCCCCAGTGGGTTGGAACACAGCATAACCATCTGTAAGTGTTCCCTAGTGCAAAGCCAAACCAGCCAGTCACAGGGCATAATGTGTCTAATGCAGGAAAGTGCTAATAAGTTCAGAAATAAACATTGCATTGTTGTCATTACCTGCTGTGTATATTTGCACTGATTTCTATTGTGCCTTAGATGGCGGCGCATGCACTACACATGGAAGCTAAGCAGTGGTCAAGTAAAGATAACGAGATCATTGCAGCCGCCAAGCGCATGGCTCTGCTCATGGCCAAACTGAGCCAGCTGGTCAGGTATGGATTTCTTTTCTATGGCTGTCGGAACAGTGGTCAGGTATTGATTTCTTTTCTGTGGCTGTCGGAACAGTGGTCAGGTGTTTGTGCCTTTATTGTTGCTTTTTTTGTAACCTTGACACAAGCGTCTTACCATGCCAGCCCACAATTTGCTTTTGACACAAGCATCTTACTATGCCAGCCCACAGTTTGCTGTTGACACAAGTATCTTACCATGCCAGCTCACAATTTGCTGTTGACACAAGTATCTTACTATGCCAGCCCACAGTTTGCTGTTGACACAAGTATCTTACCATGCCAGCCCACAATTTGCTGTTGACACAAGTATCTTACCATGCCAGCCCACAGTTTGCTGTTGACACAAGTATCTTACCATGCCAGCCCACAGTTTGCTGTTGACATAAGTATCTTACCATGCCAGCCCACAATTTGCTGTTGACACAAGTATCTTACCATGCCAGCCCACAGTTTGCTGTTGACACAAGTATCTTACCATGCCAGCCCACAGTTTGCTGCTGACACAAGTATCTTACCATGCCAGCTCACAGTTTGCTGTTGACACAAGTATCTTACCATGCCAGCCCACAGTTTGCTGTTGACACAAGTATCTTACCATGCCAGCTCACAGTTTGCTGTTGACACAAGT
>SMGT01004681.1:281607-300376 GCA_004794575.1 Lanistes nyassanus
CCCCCCCCCATCAGTCTGACAGAACTTTTGTCGGACAGGCTGTGCCTTCTTGTGTCTTTGCTTGAATCCCCCATCAGTCTGACAGAACTTCTTGTCAGACGGTGCCTCCTTCCTTGTCTCTTTACTTTCGTCACATTTCCGCCAGAGCATTTATGATCATGATGTAAATAATGGTGTTTAGTTTTAATGATACAAACAGCCTGCATGATCCTTTTTTTGGTGGGGGGTGGGGGGCATTTTGCTGGCCTGCACTATTTGTCATAGTTCTAGAAATGAGACTATTATGGGGATAGGCGATGAAGAAATTCTGTGACTAGGGAATCCTGGTTAGAGATGCTCAAAGAGTCCTAATGATATGTGGTCTGTGGTGGAGAAACACAGCTGGTTTGTAGAGATGTCTGATGGTGAAGTTCCCTCAGATTAGATAATGAATGTTATCCTGCAGTTGGGAAATAGCTACAGTCATGACATTTTTTTTTAATGGTCATGTGGCAAGTTCTCTGGTCACAGTTTGTCCTGTTAATGTTTTCATATTGTGAAAGACCTGTTGCATGTGATGATGGAATGTTTGTGATGCTGATAACTTTGGGTAGCAGGGTGGCTGGTCAGAACTGAGCTTCATTTGGATTATTTTTCCCTGTCCTAACTGGGAAATATCTGAGTAATTTCTCATCCTTAAAGTGATAGTCCTAAGTTTTTATCATTACAAAGTCACCATAAATGCAAAAGGAGCATACATCAGGAAACATAAATAAACTGATTAAACCATGTATAACAGCTGGGTTTATGCACACAGCGCAGTTTTGTAGTGTCCACAAGCCTCGACGCTAGTCAACAGATCCTGTTGCTATGTGATGTCACACCAGTGTCAACAGGAGCTCAGCATGCTCAGCTGGTCCTAGGAAAGCACATGCAGCTACGAGTAGATATAATTTGAGGTTTCTAAGGGTAGATGGAATACAAAATGCACTTTTAAAAGTGTCGATACTTAAAATACCTGAAACTTGCACTTTGTTATTAAAATTTTGACGATATGTCTGAAGGGATCGTCGGCTCGTTTTCTCCTTTGCCTACGAATGAGTCCGAGCAGACGGTGACATGGCAGACGCATCTTGAACATTTTCATAACAAAATTTAAATTTTGGATATATTAAGCATCACATATTCATAAAAGAGCAGATTTTTTATAAACATATTTCCTTAAAAATTGTCATATAGATGTCGGATTTTGCCTGCACAGTGTTTCCAAATGGAGGTGATTCGATCACAGCAAACGAGTAGACTATAACATTTCGGATATATCTTCAAAATTTCCATAGCAAAGTATGGGTTTATTTTGCATCAGATATCTGTAAAGGTTCGTTTTGTTATGACATTCAACTTTATACCCTTAAAAAAATATGTCACGTATAGACCTCAAACTCCCCATGGCTGCACGTAAGCTCCGATTGTGGCTGTGCATGCTTGTATATGTAGGACCCTTCTCAACCATTATAAGTGCCTGTCAAAAATGTTCTCACCCTCTATAACTACCAAAAAGAGCCTGGTTTCTGTGTCACAGTCAACTGTTCTTCCAGGAAAACTTTGGTTTTTTTTTTACCACATAATTTGCCGGAACTTTACAGAAAATGGATTTGATTTGTGCCACAGAGGCAAGCTGATTTCACGACACCCACCTCCTCATTGTGTAGGGGATGTACATTTTGAGGAATCCGATTTTCAAAATTGGCCAGATGTGAAATGAGCTTTGCAAGCTGGTGTTGAATAGAGGTGCTGTGCAAGCAGTTAGCAAATAATGCCATGCAAATCTAACAGCAAGTTGGAGGCACCATGTCACAGGCAGAACTAACTGAACAGCGCCAGACAACGTCTCTGGCAGTAAACGAAATGCGTTGAGGACTATTTGATCTGTTCATGTTGGTCTCATGACGCTTCCAGTGTTTGTTTCAAACCGTTATGGCCCTGCCAGGTCTTTACTTTGTGTCATCTGAGGGCGTGCTGCAGCTCTCACGAATGATTGTGAGACGTAAACACATCCGGCCCCAGCCCATGCAGCCCTTACTACCTGCAACAGGCCTACGACATAAGCACACACAGTGCATCTGGATAGAAATGTTGCTCAACGAGATGTGGAAAAACTCATACATTATTCAACAGTACAGTCAGTCAGTAGAACAAAAGAACAAAAACACCCATTGCTGTAATCATATCAGAGCAAGAGAGACTGTGTGTTTGCACAAGTATGTATAAGACTTTCTTCATGACATTGCAGATCATTACTGTTTTGCAAGGGCTTATGTCCCCATGATACAGTTTCTCTAATGCATTATTTTTCACTGTAGGCTACAACAGTTTAGTTTTCAATACAACATAAAGAAACATAGTGTTCTCTCTTTATGCTGAATGATTTTTGTGAATGTCTCAAAGTGACCGTTCTCACTATTCTAGAGGAACAATTACTGAACACTAACAAGATACTGAAATGTACAAATTATAGTAATGGTTAAGCCACTCAACTTCCATGAATTTTCTTCAAAGTTTCATTGTCAACGTTTACTCATTAGTTTTGAAAGAAATACTCTCTCACTCCACAGTCCAAACATATACGGCTGAACGGCTGTTGTCAAGATTAGCGAAGGCACTGCAGGTCATGCTGATGGGGTAACTGATGTGATGTCCCACAATGCACTGCACCTCTTTGGAAATCTGTTTTCTGCTCAAAGAGCATTTTGTCTTTTTTTATAACTTTTATAGCAGAATTTATTCAATTACTCTTCTCAGTTTCAATTACGGACTCCAGTCCAACAACATATGTAACAATATGCGTGCCAGACAGTAGGTAGAAGGTAGGTTAGTGAAAGGCATAGAGTACAGTTTAGAAGAGAACATTCCATCCAAGACAGATCGGAGCCTGAACTTAACACTTAGCAGGCCAGACATGACTGGGAAGTCAGACATACTATTTTAAGTCGCGCAGCACTCAATAACTATACACACAGAAGTCATAGTCCCAAACATGCACTGTCCACGAGGGCCACAGAGTGCGCATATGCCAATCACAATCACACGTGCAGTTCGTGGGAATCCCACACTCGACATTTAAATTTAAAACAAGGGAACTGGACCAAGCTGGAAAAAGACAAAGACGAAGACAGTCTACATGTTTCGGGGCACTACCCTGACCGCCTTTATTGCATGCTCTGATAAGAAGCATGCTTTGCTGTTTATGCCAGCTGTTGCTTGTGACATTCTGATAATAGATGTAACTCCTCTACTGGTTACAATCTTTTGGTACTAACCATTATTCATGTTACAACAATGCATTGTTTGAAAAGTTTTCAGTTGTGAACTAATGTTTCTTGTTAAGGTGTAATTAATTTGATATTTTTTGTGTTTTTGTTTTGTTTTCGGTGAATGTCCTGATTAAAACTTCTTGTCTTGGGAGCAGTGCACCGATTGAAACTCACCTGCCAAGCAAAGGCCGAAGTCCCAGTTACTTTTAGTTAAACCTGTCAAACATTTTTGTTGTTGTTTGTATTTTCTAGCCCAATATTTTCCTTTTACTGTAGATATGAAATAAAGAGCAGTTGAAATTTCACTTTATGATGCTTGGGGGCCGTTCTTCAATATCTCCTACCATTTTTTAGTTCCGAAGCTGCAACGCCTGTTTGCGATATGGATCCATTTTCTGTAAGCAGGCATGCGTTATTACGTGCTTCTTGCCTGCTTGCTTTCCTAGAGGTGAGGGAGGAACCAAAAAGGACCTGATAGCCACAGCCAAGGCCATCGCAGAAGCTTCAGAAGACGTGACGCGGCTGGCAAAGAAGCTGGCCGCAGAGTGCACGGACAGGAAGATGAGGATGGTGAGTGGGTGCAACGACAAGATGCGGATGTTGAGTGAGTGAGTGCATGGACAGGAAGATGAGGACAGTGAGTGAGTGTGTGGACAGGAAGATGAGGACGGTGAGTGAGTGAGTGCATGGACAGGAAGATGAGGACAGTGAGTGAGTGTGTGGACAGGAAGATGAAGACGGTGAGTGACTGAGTGTGTGGACAGGAAGATGAGGACGGTGAGAGTGAGTGTGTGGACAGGAAGATGAGGACGGTGAGTGAGTGAGTGTGTGGACAGGAAGATGAGGACGGTGAGTGAGTGAGTGTGTGGACAGGAAGATGAGGACGGTGAGTGAGTGAGTGTGTGGACAGGAAGATGAGGACAGTGAGTGAGTGTGTGGACAGGAAGATGAGGACGGTGAGTGAGTGAGTGTGTGGACAGGAAGATGAGGACGGTGAGTGAGTGAGTGTGTGGACAGGAAGATGAGGACGGTGAGTGGCAGCGCAGGGTTTTAAACCAAATTGCATAATTCACGATGTCATTTCTGTTGGACAGAATCTCCTCAATGTTTGCGAGCGGATCCCAACAATTGGCACACAACTGAAGATTCTGTCCACTGTTAAAGCCACGATGCTTGGAGCACAAGGTCAGTGTCATGGTGTATTTTCAGATTTTTTTTAAAGTTTGTGTGCTGTAAGTTTTCCATTTTTGATGAGATGTCAGTCACATGATGCGAGATTCCTGTTCCATTTGTAATTCCTGTTTCTGGCATAATGTCTCCCTGTTGCCAACTTGCTTTCTTCTGATTTGTGACCAGTGACAGATAATTGGCATGTCTTGTAGATTATTATGTGCTGATGACAGACAATTCCCATATCTTGCAGATGATTATGTCTTGTGTGGGTTTTCAGTTAATGGAGTTTCATCAGTTTTGCTATTTTCTTTCCTCTGATAGTTGGCATCGACAAAGGTTTTTTTTTATTTTGTTTTTGCTTCTGGTTTGCTCCCTTTATGTTTGAGTGCAGACATTTTGTAAAAAGTTTAAGACATTGTCTCTGGGAAACAGCAAAATAATGGCTTGGGTGCATGAGTTAGTTAGCAGACAGGTTAGCATTTGATGATCGCAGGTTAGAGAGCTTGTGTGGAGCATGACTAAGAAAGGGGGGTTTGTCGGTGCTCGCAGTACAGCAGGTGTTTGTTTGCTTTGAGATTTAAGGACACACAGTGAGATCTGCCTTCAGCATATTATCACTCCTCTTTTCTGTCTCGGGGAAACAGAGCCTATCCCTGCTCCTGACGGAGGCGAGATTGCTGTTGGTAAAGTGCACTGTATCATTGTGTTGGTTTTTCACGGAGATGCTTGCAGGGCTGCTGTTGCTGTGTTGCCGTGGGGCGAGCCTGCTTCTGGTTGAGCAGTGGCATGATGTGAGGCATTGTTTTCCGCAACACTGCTTTTAGCAACAGTGCATGTCATGGTCGTGTCTGACACATTAGGTCTCTTTAGAATATAAACTGTATTTTGACAGCTGGCCCCTTTTAAGGTTATGGGTCTGTTGTCTTCATTCAGGGCAGTTTTGGGTTCCATCATTCCATTCTGTCATGTCAAAGCTTGTCAGGGATTTCTCATGCTAACAGCATATCTGAGATCCGTTAAATTGTCCCTATGGCTGTGTCTATTATGTTGTATTCCACAGATCCTATTTAGGGTGTATTTTCTGCCTGTGTTGACCACAAATGATCACATTGATCACAAATGCGATGAGCAGTTTGTATGGCTATGTCACACACACCCAGACAGGTCACACACACCCAGACAGGTCACACACACCCAGACAGGTCCCGCTGTTCTTCTCACTTGACAAAAAAAAAGAGCTTTTAAAAAAAACAAGCAAAACAGGTTCATCATGGATACGTGCTGTGTATGTCTGGTCAGTCAGAGACGCCTTTGATGCAGAGATGAGTTGTTCATAGACAGAGATCTTTTAAGGGTTTCAATGTCTTTGCTTATACACCTGTAGACAGGCCCTTTTTTTAACATTTTATTCAGCATATCACAGTCAGTGAACTATTCATGCGGTTTCTAGCTTCTCATTTTTTAGGACGAAGCAAAATTCGTCATCCTGTCCTTGTGTTCTTGCATATTTGTCTGGTGACTTTTTTTCATGTGGGTGTTGTTTTTGTTGTTGTTTCTGTTGGCTACATGTTGAAAATGTCTGCTGCTGACTTCCTCCATGTGTTGCTGTTATAGTGTGTATGAGCATGTTGACTAGGACACTGCTTGTTGAATCTGTTTTGGTTGACCTGACAACACTTCCATAAACCCTTCAGAACCAATACCAGCACCTGATGGCAGCGAAATTGCCTGTGGTAAAAATCTACTTTTACCTTGTGTCTCTGTAGATGCCTGATACTCTTGTGTGGCATGCAATGACCATTGTTTTAGTCTTCTAACAAGCCATGAAATGCCGTGCAGCAGCGTGTACAATATCTGCTGCTGAACCTTGGCGTGTAGTCCCTCCCACAGTGTGTGACAACATACAGAGTGTGGCCAGACCTTCCTGTGATCACAGGCTTACTATAATGTTGGAAACCGAAGATTATGCAAGTCAGTGTGGACAACATAGAGTGACTTATAGAATGACACTTTGTGGACTGATCTATAGTTTGACATTGTGTGGACTCACTTATAGTATGACACTGTGTGGACTGACCCATAGTGTGACATGGAGTGGACTGACCCATAGTGTGACATGGAGTGGACTGACCCATAGTGTGACATGGAGTGGACTGACCCATAGTGTGACATGGAGTGGACTGACCCATAGTGTGACATGGAGTGGACTGACCCATAGTGTGACATGGAGTGGACTGACCCATTGTGCGATGGCGAAATGAGAGAACTGCATAGGGTGATTTGAGGTTGAAGCTCATTTATTCAGCAAGGTTTTCCCAGTGTTTTAGGGAGAGCTTTCACTCTTGTTCTGTAGCTGTGGCAAGAACAAGGTTCAGTGACTGTCTTTCATACATATTCTGCACACCTGTTTTCTTACGTCTGTCAGGAATGAGTGGACCCGTGGATCTGACAAATTAAGAAGTAATGCGAGCATGCACGTGCAGACTGCTAAGTGTGTGGGTCTGGTGGCCTCGGCAGGGGATGTGATAAGTGTCTGGTGTACATCCCAGATCCCTTGCTGCTTCCAGACAGCATGACAGTCTAGAGCATCCGTGTGTGTGTGTGTGTGTGTTGCTCATATTTGTAATGTGTGTTGCATCATTCAAGTTGGACCTCTAAAATCTTTGGCTGTGCATTTGACTATGTGGTTAGATGTCCGTAGACAACCATCTCAGCACCCCACCCCCACTCCCCATCCCTTTTTGCCGAGTAAGTGTGACCCTGCTGTTTGTGATGTGCACCCAACTGGTATATTTGGATACATGGTGTGTAGAAGATGTGATGATAGGTAACCAAATGGGTGTGATTGGAATGTACTAAAGTAGCCAAGGTAGGAATGCTGCATAGGGGGTGGATAACAAGTAGAATGAGTGTGTAACAAGTAGTATGGGTGTGTATCATATACAATTTGTGTGTAACAAGAAGAATGGCCATGTAACAAGTAGTATGGGTGTGTATCACATACAGTTTGTGTGTAACAAGTCGAATGGGGCTGGGAATGTGGATATACTGTAGCTTGCATGTTGTGAGCATCTGGTAGTAAGAGGCCGGTCGTGTGCTGTGCATGCATCGTTGTGAGTATTGCCTACTCACTGAAAGGATTCTTTGAAGTGTATGTGCTGCCTGGAAATGGGGGAGGGTGGGGGCAGTGTTAAGTGAACTCTATAATGCTTTCCTTGCCCCACCTCCATCACTTCCCCCTCACCCTGCATCCAGCAACTGTTCAATCATGTTGAGTCTAAGGAAAACTTTGCCGTCACCACATGGCAGCATTTTATTCCCCTTAGCAACATACACATACACAAACACATACACATGCACATGCACAAACACAAACACATACACAAACCCATCGTCTCATTTCTCCCCCTCCTCATTTTCGGTCTGCATCATTTCTTAGCATAGACACAAGTAAAAGACACTGTCTTGTCCATCTCCCCTGAATTGCTGCATTCAGCGTTTCTCAAACTGCACAAACGTTTACATCCTAAATATACACACGCAGGGATCACCCTGGCGGAAAAGGAGGATAGGTCAGTGGGCCCCTTCCACCATATTTTGATGGGGCAGTAGTTGGTCAGTGACATGCAGTAGTTGGTCAGTGATGTGCAGTAGTTTGTCAGTGACATGCAGTAGTTGGTCAGTGATGTGCAACAGTTGGTCAGTGACATGCAACAGTTTGTCAGTGACATGCAGTAGTTTGTCAGTGACATGCAGTAGTTTGTCAGTGACATGCGTTTGTCAGTGACAGTGACATGCTGTAGCATCCAACATAACAAAAAAAATATTATACTGCTTCACAAACAAGATTACAATTAAATACCTGCGAGAAGGCTAATATCAAGACTTGCCATCAATGAAATGACGAAAGTGAAAGAAGACAAAGCTTGTTTATGATTGGCCGACTTCAGCTTCTGGCAACCAACCACTGGCTGCTTCACATTTGTATGAAGCTTGAAACCGTGAGGCTAGGTAGGCACTTGTGAGTGATCTTTTTGTGTTTGGTGGAAAGCGCTTCTACCTTGTGGCAGTTTCACACAATTCACAAGTGAGGCATTTTGTAGCATATTCTCTAGGTGATTGAAGCGCTTTCAGCTTTAGGCGATATTTGTTTCCTGCCTGACACACTAGGAGCCTCCTAGCTTTCCGTGCGCCGCTGTGTGGGGCAGCATATACTTCTGTATTGTTGGAGTGAAGTTCTCACAGGCAGCGGTATTCCAGGTCTCATCTTCAGCCAGCATCCTCTAACACCTACAGCCATCGTGTGGCGCAAAGGCCCCCACAATCAATGTGATGTTTTGACCCACTATACGGAATTTTGAGGGACATTTTCTGATTTGATGCGCCAGTGGTGCAGGGCCTGTTAGTAAACTGATCCCAGCACACATACAATGTTATCTCTGCCCCATCCCTCATTTTAAGAAAAAGATATTTATATAATTACTTCTGATTACTAGATAAATATGGCAATAGAAATAAATACAATTAAAA
Source organism: Lanistes nyassanus (assembly GCA_004794575.1). Classification (NCBI taxonomy): domain Eukaryota; kingdom Metazoa; phylum Mollusca; class Gastropoda; order Architaenioglossa; family Ampullariidae; genus Lanistes; species Lanistes nyassanus. The sequence goes on from SMGT01004681.1 coordinate 290,604, forward strand.
TGGCTGCATCCGGATCTCATAGCACAGCAAACTCTCGAAGTCAGTGTTGACAGTGCTACTCATATAAAAAAGGGATGCTTTGTCTCTGTGAATTTTTACGAGCCACAGCTAGATTTTTTTCATTTTTGGGAAATCCATGGAAGGACAAAGTTATTACAGTACACAGAGGTACACAACAGATTTAGACGAAATTTCTTCATAGTAAGGGCAGACATAGTGCAGCTACATTACATACAAAAGCAAGTCGCCTGGCAAGGCCGAAGTTCACTCACCTCCAAAAGTTCAAGGGTCACATGCATACATACTTCTCCGAAAGACCCCATATTCATCTTGTTGTGGCTTTGAAACCTGGACATTGACAGGTGAGTTAGAAAAGAAGATTGAAGCCTCTGAGAACAATGTCCACATCAAAGTCGACAGACTGGCTGGTCCCGGGAGCCTCTCCTCGCCACCCCCAAGAAAAGGAGTCTGTCACACACAGCACGTCATGACACACTTTCTGAGACCATCTTCCAAGGCTCTGGAAGGCCGAGGAGGAGAGGAAGGCAAAGGAAGCGCTGGCTGCACAACATCAAGGAACGGACAGGACTTGGCGTCACATCTCTGGTATGGACACCAGAAGACAGACCAGGATGGTCGGAAGCTGCATCCCATATATCCCCTCTGTGACCTTCTGGGTCATGAGACTCGAGATCATACAATGCTATCTCTGACTGTCCATTCCATTCATTGGTTAGCACAAACCCACAACCTGTATGTCCTACACAGCAATGCTGTTTCACTCTGTTTACAACCCAGTTAACACGGAGGCAGCAGTTCTCCGATGTTCATATGCTCAGGGTTGTTGTATTACTCTGTCGTGTGTCTAGGGCTATGGTGCTTATGTGTTCCACTAGTCTGCTCGTTAACTAGAGTTACAACAACATAAAATGTGTCAAGAAGGGGGAACTAACCATGCGATCGCTGCCTAATTTCGTCAATTTCCATACCAGCTCAAGCCCCCACCACCTTACTTGTCACGCGCACAACTTACTAAAAAGAGGGCAGCGATACAATACTATTCTATTTATTTTACAGTTACAACATAGAATATTCCACTACACAATGAATAATCCTCCAATATACATCTACCGGCATGTAGATCAACCACTCGTACTCATATATTCATCCCAGCGATGCTATACGTATCTACACGCACATTATTTACCGGGGTATAGATCAATTACCATACCGATAACTTACATCGGTGAACACAAGGAAAAACCGTATCCTTTCTGAAGACAATATGTTTGTCTTTGGTACAACGTGCTAAAGCCACTCAGAAAATGACGTCACACCGACGTCTTTACACACAATACGATCGACCGACGATCACCATGGATAACCGTACTTTCGCTAACTTCTAGTCCCGATCGGACAACCGACAAATCAACAATTATGAGATATGCTTTTCCTTAATCAGTTTACTAATGACATTCAAGTCTAACAACTATCTTTGAGTTACGCTTTTATCCTACTTCTCGACACGCTACAAACACTCACTTTCACGATGCTGGATAGGAATGCCGCAGACGCCACGTCTCTCAGCTCCACAATCTCAGCACTGGTCCGAAATGCACAAGTTCCTTTCCCGACTGACAAGAGTCACCCCTGTTGCAGCAGCCTGCTGGTTCTCTGTGTCCATGTTGCGGTAACGGTCACACTCTTCTGTAGTAACTACCCCAGAACTGTTGGGTGTATTCGGCATTCGTAGTTGGCAGTCGGCTGCCTTTATAGCCCTGAACTCGGAAAAACGCAAATTGGCTGTCTACCCGTTTGGGGTGGTGGGCTGTAGCCCGGAGGGTTGTTCACCCCCACCTCCCACCGTCCGCCTCTCAGGGTGATGGGTCAGCTGGGGGAGGGGGGGCAGGGTACCCTCGGCTCTCACCTGACCACCTTCCTTGCTCCACTGCAGTTTCTCCCGTTTTGGCTAGGGCAGCGAGCCACGAAAACCAAAACACTGGGGCCACCCGAGGAAGGGGTAGGGGTGGGTTGTCTTCGCCCCTCGCTTGGTCTCCTCCCCATCCTCCAAGTCAGTCGGGTCGACGGTAACAAGTTGCCCTTTCTCCTGATTGGTTAGGGCAGCAAGCCGCCAAAAATCATAACAGTCAGATGGAAATATACTGGCATTTGGGATGTTCCTGTTCCTGTGTGGGAACATGAGATAGTGGGGATCAGTAGCGGGTAGCAGCAGTGCTTCTTAGCATGATAAATAAAAAGCACTACATGTAACAGAATGAAAATTCAGTCGCACTATATTGGCTGAAGGTTTTGTGTGCAAATTGTTTTACTAATATTCATTTATTAAAAAACAGTCTGTGAATGCGAGCTCGTGGTCATGTGCCAACAACTGGCTGTACTGTGCACATTGCAGCTGCCATGTTTGTATTGTGCAGTTATTAAAACTAATTAAAAACATCCATTAGATCTTGCTTGGTAATTTGTGACTGAATGTTTTCAGGACATTTCGAAATGAATATATTTGAAAAGTTATTAAGAAATACATTGATTGTAAATTCTCCACACTTTTTGCAGAAAGTTTTTTTAATCTTTGTTGGTAACATTTCACTGATTTTCACATCAGAAATACATTTTGAATTGGTGTGTTGGAGTTTCAACCATTTTCTGTGGCATGGTTTAGGATAATGACAGTGATGATGTTAGTGATGACTGCTCACAGTGAACACACAGAAGCTGCTTCCAGTGAACTTGCAGAAGCTACCAGTGAACACGAGGATGCTGCTTCAAGTGAACAAAGCTGCTTTCAGTGAACACATTAAAGCACCAAAAATGAGTAACACCTCATGCACCCCCACCCCCAGCAATCTTTCCCACAGTGCGTGAGCTTACATACCTATTGCTTGTGTCTCATGACCTTTGACCTGACTTGCCCAGGTTCAGAAGAAGACCAGGAGGCCACAGAGATGCTGGTGGGCAACGCACAGAATCTGATGCAAGCCGTCAAGGAGACCGTGCGCAGCGCTGAGGCCGCTTCCATCAAGATCCGAGTGGACTCTGGTTACACCATCCGCTGGCAGCGCAAACGTCCATGGTACACGTAAACCCCATGGACAGGCTGCAAGATGGCACACCTCTGACATGTCACAACCTGATGACAGTCCTTGCTTGGTGCTATATCAGCTCTTGATAGACAGGGAAATCATGTGGGCAAAGCAAATACACTCTAGTTTGAACCGATTTCTAGAGATGGGGGTAGGTATATGGAGGGTTAAGTAGAGGCTTTCTGCATGCTGATGCAGGGATGGAATAAACCAGTCCGTGCAGAGAGCCAGACAGGCAGTCTAGTCATTAGACAAGACTGTCCAGGCCATTAGAATGCTGGGCGCAGCACACCACATTTCATGCCTGCGAGATCTGACCAGGACACAGAGGGTATTCATTCGCATAGAGTAATCACTGAAGTTTGAGACTGTAGTTAGTGCCATGCAGCTACTACTTGCCACAGAAGACTGACAAGTCTGGTGTCGCTGCCACTGAGAAGTTACTTTCTGGAAGTGTCAATGTCACACTATTATGGTAGTAGCAGATATTGTCAGGCTGCTAGATTGATGAAGGTACCTCCTGGCGAAGCTGGCATTGCCAGAAAATACCTCTTGGGATGCCTGGAGTGAGCAGGAGGTGGTTTCTGGTATTGCAGGTTTCGTCACGGGTAACGATCAAGAGAAGATGATTAGTGTTATTTCATTACATCCCGACTAGCACCCTGACAGGTATGAGTGTGTGCTGGCAGATTTTTGTTTACTGTGCTAAAGCATTTCAAATTATTTACTGTTGTTGTTGAAGTGCTTGTAGATTTATTTAAACTTTTGATATATTCATTATTATTTGTCCAACAGAGTAAAAGCTTTGTGCAATTTTGAATGCCCAGCTAGTCAGTCCACACGGGGGTTTGGCAGGTCCTTTGTCTGTAGAGTTTGGCTTGGTTTGGCCTATTTGGCACCTTGATGCTTGACAGCTTGCCACGAAGCTTAGAATTCAATGAGGAAGAAACTAGTTACCAAGACAAAGTTGTTTCGTGGCATTGCCCCTTCATCAGGACACAACACATAAGTAAATATTGTAAACTATAAAATGGGAGAAGGAAAAGATGGATGAGAAATAGAAAAACATTTCTTTTGTATTTTAGACTCCATTTTTTATTCCAAGCAGCAGGCACTTGCTTGAAATTTGTAACATGGCTGACAGAAAATGCTGACTAAAACTGGCATGGGCTGGGCGAGAGAAGAGTACAAGGCAATTCTATTAAAAGCACAATGTCTAGGGAAAAATTGTCCCCAAACATGTACATGTATAAAAGGAAAATTGTAAGAGAAAGATGCATGTGCTGAATTTTGAGAAATGTAATCTTGTAGATTTGATACTACCTCGGGCAGAGCTCTGACTTCTTGTGGTCTTCCAGGGCTGCTAGAGTATGCAATAGTTTTTACTGGCGAACTTTAGGGTCAGCTGACCACAGATACTGTGTTTGTGTTCTTTTGCATTGCACTTATATTTCCGTTTGTTGTGCAGTCGAATTTTGGCATGCTTTTGGAAGTATTTATAATGCTTAAATTATTACTTTGCCATGGAAGATTTTCTAGATTTGGTTTTGCTAAGGTACTTGGTTTGATAGTTATGTCTGCTGCTGTCAGTGAACACCACTCATCAGCTGCAGTGTCAGTCTGGATGGTGGAAGGGTGTTCATCTGATTTAGAATCTCGTGGGATACAGAAATGGATTTTTATTCAGGTTGAATGCACTTAGTACAGATATTTAATATTTTGGTCATGTGACGGCATTCACCTGCTTGTGTAGGTAAACCAGCACTAGCTTGACTTTTGGTAGTATTTGGAGCATCAACGTGGACGGTGTTAGCAGAAGCATTTGGGTCTGATCCAGAAAACGATAGGGCCATTTTTTTTCTTTTGAAGCCATTTGTTATCTCAGTTCTTGACATTAGCATCAACCAAGACTAGGATCTTAATGATGTAGGGAGTGGCTACATCATGGGGGCAGCAGGTCTCAGCAGCAGGGCTTCGGGGCTGACCCAGACAGGGCAAATAACTTATGAGGTTGGTTTGGAAGATGAAGTAATCAAACAATAATGTTCTACAAAACGGAATCGTGGGTTCTGATTCAGATCTCATTTTTCAATTTTTTGGCATGTACATTTCTCGGGATGTGATTGCCTGTCACAGTCTAGCCTCTGGGTTTGTTGAGACCTGCCACCAAGTGTTTTTATGTGAGACTGCAGTGAGATACTGATACACGAGCAGCAGCCCACAACAAAGTACTTTTGTGAAATGTTAAATTATTCGCAAGTTTGCTGAAAAAATGAGAGCCTTTGAATAAAGAACCAAGAGTGAGTAGCAAAGACCACCACATTATTTTGTCACATTTGGCCATCGTGATGTGCTGCGAGAGGAATCAAGTTGACTGACATTGTGCCACCTCATCTCTCTTTTCTATTTGTTGTCATGACTGCCTTTGACAACTGCAGCAGGAAACAAGTTCTGGAAATGAGAATGGTGCTGGCTGATGATGGAAAGTTCAAAGGGCAAGTCAGCTGACATTGCTGATGATACCGATTTGTTAAAAGTGTTGTAGCATTTCAGTAACACACACACACACACACACAAATTATTTACATATTATGCAAAGCATTTACCTCCTTATGGCATTCATTAGTTCTGACCCTTTGTTGAGGCATTGGGTATTTATAATTTAGCATAAGATAGCCATGCATTTCCGACATAAAATGAATTTTCTTGTCTACGGGTGTGCTCTGAGGTGTGCCAGAGATTGCTGCAGCTTACCTGCACTCTACTGTGGCATCTTGCTGGCACAACATTTTTAGATCTGCATTGAAGGTTTTTGCCAGAAATACTGCCATTGCTATACAACATAAACAGGATCAGGGACAATGTTGAGAACTGTGGAAGCCCAAACCTTTCCCCTTCTCCCTGTGACCCACCTGTCACTCACTGCATTATTGAATGTAGAGTAGAAAGCATGATAGCAATATTTTTTCTATTTATATATGTACATCTGCATACTCCCCAATAAACTGTGATGTTAATCTGTGAGGATTGTTCCCATCTGATGAGAGAGGAGTGAAAAATCATGGATTAATCACATTTACAGTATTTTGTGGAAAATCTGTCTTTTTTTTGTTTTTTTGTTAATTATATACTTCTCTGATCTGGTCTCAATTTACTCTCCAAACAACTCCATTCAGACAACTCCACTCAGCCTCAGATGATCCTCTATTAGCTGGAGGCATTGATGGCAGGTCTGACAAAAGCTGATAATTTCAACTGTTAGTAATTGGGAACACCATAGCACTCCACTGCTTACAGTAACCAAGATTTCTTTATGAAGAAACTAGATGTACTCAAAATTAGCAGCTACCCTAAGAATATTGAAATCTTACCATCCAAAGCATTGCAACGAGGTTTGTGTCCTTTACAGTGTGACCAGTAAAAGTTTGATGGGTCATTTATCTAGAGGTGGTGGCTTGGTGTGAGTATCTGCATGGCCAAATGTGCTATAGGTACCAGATGCCACCCTACCACGCATGCCATGCCATTCACTTTTCAAGCAAGGGCTGGACGATTTTAATGTGTTGAGTGTAAGGTGAAAATGTGTGTCAAAGTCGACTCTGTACATTCCACTTCTTTTCTTTTTCAAACGAAAAAGCCTCCGATTACCCCCAATGTTCAGAAGAGGGTGTGCCGAAAGTCACCACTTAGCTTCGAGTCCTCGTGAGAAGATGGAAACTGGAATCTGAACCTGAATGTAGGTTGAGTTGAGTCGTGGTAGATGTTGTGATGTTGCGTACATGGCTGCAAACGATGTACCAGAAGTAGAGATGAACATTGGGCAGAAGGCCAATGCAGAATCAGTGCACAGAAACAGGTGAAGGAGCAAAGAAACGAAGCAAAACAAAACCAATTAAATGGCCTCCCCTGGAAAAGACGTTCCGCATCTTGCAAAAGTTAATCTCGCATAAAGGCATAGGGCTCGTGCACAATGTCCACCACTGTTGACATTTTGCTTCGTCAGAAGAAGTTGACAACTGAGGTGGATAATCAACATTGTTCACACACACACAATAACTGCCACGTAGCCAACCATCATTCTTCAAACTCGCGCTCACATAACAGTTACATTAACGACCTGCCTGTTAAAAACACTTCGCCTAGCACCCAGGCCGGGAAGATTCGCTGGCCGAAGTTATTGGCATTGATCCATCGTGTGGCAGGCCGTCTGGCTGAAGTTATCCTCACTCTGACGTCTGCCCTGCCTTATCGCCATTCTGCGAAGTCTTAGTTATATGCGATTTGCATCATCAGTGTGAAATGTGAATGTACTCCTAATATTCAATTTTGCAGAGTATTGTGGACCTACAGCCCAATTATTAATTCCTTTTTCTGTCTTTTTGTTTGTTTCTTCGTCTGATTTTTTTTTTTTACTATTCCTTAGAACCTCGAAGCTAACGGTTCTTTTATGAGATTGGTAGAAATATTCATATCAATTTGTATCATTCTATAAAATACAATCTGTGTTTTACTTCAAGCAGCGGCAAGTAATAAATTAATAAACTATAGTAATGCCTAACGCTCTCCCCCCCCCCCCAAAAAAAAAAAAGTCATAAGCCAGTATGGGCTTTGAACCTGCGACTTATCCGTGAAACCCCATTTCTGCACAACTCAGCTGTCAGTCAACACGGATTATCCTTCACTGTCACCATAGGAAGTGGTGGTGGTACAGTGAGCATCCACTCAATGGTACAGAATAACTCGATAATCCACTCAATGGTACAGAACAACAATCATCCACTCAATGGTACACAAATAATGCTTATTTTAAAAATCTGTAACTGTTGCTGCAACAACCGAACCAATGGAGGGCAGAGGATGGAGGCTCAAGCATTGATGCAAAAACATGATGCAGTCTGCCCTGATGACACAAATATTTACTATTTATGTCGTGTCGTGCACCGTGTTGTGTGAGTAGTGATAAGAAGTGCTAGATGCCAGAAGGTGACGATGGACAGATGAGAAATGCAAACACCCAGTAAGGTATGGCCAAGGTCAGGCAGTAGCCGCCTTTGTGATCAAATGGTCCCAAGAACTTTACTAGCGTTGTCAATATAGGAAGTTTTTGGCTCAGTGTAGCTGGGTTAGAGCATCATGGAGGCAAATGACTGAACTAATTCCAGACACTTTTTCAGACCTATTTTTTAAAATACTCGTTTCAATTTTCAACCGCCGACCTTTACCAGCATTGGCAGCCTACTCTTTATATGAAGTTATTTTCTCAATTTCCTACAAACAGAACCAAGAAGCAGACAAGAGAGATGCCTCCACAGATTGCCATTAAGCTACAGACGTTTTCCTGTAATGCAACCAACTTCAATAAAAACAACAGTAGCAATGCAGCAATGACGCAGTGTGTCGACATGAGATCATTCTTCTGTAAAAGTCCATTGTCTCCTCGAGGTTGGAGTACAGAGCTCTGGCAAAATTTCCGAACAAGATGTTCGGAATTGATCTTGCTGTTTTCATCTCACTTGCTTTTTAAACTGCAAGAGACAAATGTTCTAAAGGCTGTTTTATCTGCATCAACTGTAGTGGTGTACCCTAGCTGTGTTCTAGCAGGATCTGGCTAGTATTTGTGACTAGGTACAGGACTGGAGTGCTGCTGCTGTGCCAACTACAGAGCGTAGCGGTCCATCAGACCATCTCATCCAAGCAGCACGAGGCCAATTTCTTTTAACGATAATACTCTGCATAAATAAAGTAAGTTATGTAAAACAATGAAATGAAGGCACGAAAATTGCCAAATGAGAATCAGTACTCGTAGACCAGTGAACAGTCTTATAATCACATCTGAAAACCCTTTTCCCTCACTGGCCTAGAGCCAAGGCTGTTGGTTGTCAGCCTAACCCAGCCCTGTGACCAACACAAGTTTTAACGACCACATTACCACAGTCGGTACACCCTGCAGTCGGTGCACATTGCAGTCACAACAGTACACACTGCGCTCAGTAGAGTAACTATTCAGTACACACTGTGGTTAAAAAGTAGAGTGACTACAGTGAGTACATACTGTGGTCAGTAAGAAGATTTAGTACATATTGGGTTTAGTAAGTAGCGGCTATAGTCAGTTCACTGCTCAGGAGAGCCACAACCATCAGCATACACACTGTGGTCAGTAGAATAACTACCATCAGTACACACACTGTGGTCGGTAGAATAACTACCATCAGTACACACACATTACCACAGTCGGTACACCCTGCAGTCGGTGCACATTGCAGTCACAACAGTACACACTGCGCTCAGTAGAGTAACTATTCAGTACACACTGTGGTTAAAAAGTAGAGTGACTACAGTGAGTACATACTGTGGTCAGTAAGAAGATTTAGTACATATTGGGTTTAGTAAGTAGCGGCTATAGTCAGTTCACTGCTCAGGAGAGCCACAACCATCAGCATACACACTGTGGTCGGTAGAATAACTACCATCAGTACACACACTGTGGTCGGTAGAATAACTACCATCAGTACACACACTGTGGTCGGTAGAATAACTACCATCAGCACACACACTGTGGTCGGTAGAATAACTACCATCAGCACACACACTGTGGTCGGTAGAATAACTACCATCAGCACACACACTGTGGTCGGTAGAATAACTACCATCAGCACACACACTGTGGTCGGT
>SMGT01004682.1:9632-76145 GCA_004794575.1 Lanistes nyassanus
CATCGTAACTCGCTACCTACATTACCAGTCCCGATTCCTTCACAGTACACTTACATTCCAACATCGTAACTCTCGCTACCTACATTACCAGTCCTGATTCCTTCATAATACACTGGCTGGATACATGTTTAAATGTGGTATCAATTTTGATGGAGTAGTTTTCACCTGTTGAAGTAGGCACTTGGACGTACGTGAGATTGGAATTTTACTCAGCTGTAGCACGGCTACTGATACGTTTAACTACAGGTGAGCAAAGTGTTCGGAGATATAGTGGGGGGACAAGGGAAACCATTCTTTAGATGACTAAATGTGAGAGGAGAGAGAGAGAGAGAGAAAGGGCGTTGATGAGAAGAAAAAATAAGTTTTATTTGATGAGTAATCAACGGTCTGGTAAATGTTTTATCAACTTTGTGTTAGTGACAGTCATTTGTGAGCTGAAGTCCTGAAAGTATCCAATTTCTGGTACCGTATGTACATGTAGGAATGAAACCACAAAACGTAAAGCTATCAGTGTTCCCCCTGCTTTACAATCAGGACATTAATTTACACAAGCAGTGGTAAAAAAACAGCAAGAGAGAGAGAATTTCTTTTGCTGCAGACTGTACTATCCAGTGTGCAAACAGGGCCAGTACAACATTCGTTGAAGTATCAGTTGGTTTTGTTCTCCGATACTTAAATTAGCAGAATTGTGGCACATTGTATTTTAATTCCATAAACATCTTATTTTCTGCTGGAGCGTTTTATGCCCAAATCTACTGATTAATTGTCAGAGTAAGTCTTAATCTTATGTCATTTATCTGAAAATTCGCCCTCTCACACAATGCTTCTACCTGGCGCTAAAGAAAGCAGTAATAGATAAAGCAGAATATTTTTGGTACTTATTCTTTGTATAATTTTGGTGTATGCATGCGCAGTGATTTTGAGACATGGAGTAGGAGGGAGAGTGTGTTCTACTCCTGTATTTACTTCTTAATGTTTTGTTCATTTAACTTTTTAACTACATGTAGTTTATTTTTCTCGTGAACAGTAGTTTCACTGTGAAAAGTATTTTGCCTGGAGAAGAAAACCATGCATGTACATATGATAAACAATGTGTGTATACATGATCCACCACTATGTACAAATCTGATATTAGACATCTCTTCTGATCATTCAGAACTGGTTATTAAAATTGCAGTTGTGCCTGATTCCGGCTTGTCACTGGGATGGAACACGGTGTGGTGTGCAGCTCTGCTTTCCGGGGCACCAACTGTGTGGCAAACCCATTCCTCTATCCAACCGGTGAAAACTGCTCAAAACGGAGCCGCCAGAACACAATTCCCGGCAGGCGATGCTTCGTGACGCGACACTGTGCAGTATTGGTTTCAGAAAAGGCTGATATGACATGGTCCGGATGTGTACTAATCTTTCTTCTTGTTTACATTCTACAAGCACATGGTGTTTGTTTCGTTTGCCAGAGGAGTCGGGTGTGGTTCAATATAGGACTGTTGACTAGACCCTGCGTACTCCACCTCCTTCCCGTAGACTCGCATGCGCACTCTTTCTTCTCACACCTCTCTCCAAGGGGAGGGGCAGGGGCGCGCTAAACCCCTGCGCAAGACAAAAGAAATGCCACTTGTTGGTACAGTTTAAATTTACACTTAAACAAAGGACAGCTCCATTTGGAATCGTCTTTACTGGTTCGATTAGAGCACTGTTCGCTGCATCAGACTTCGATAATTAAAAAGGAGTTAGGGTAAAGCACTTAAGGCAAAACCAGTGGAGCAAGTGTGTTCGTGTGCGAGTGAGGTGGAAAAGGGCTGTCGCACGGGGCAACGGTCCACGGAGTTAAATAAAGGGTCAGCGTTGCTGCTCCCCCTCCCCGCATCCCGTGTTAAAAAGAGCGGTTATCGTTCTCACGATACCGCCAGCTGAAGACCTAGCCATTCTACCCAACTCCATCGCCGCCACCACCACGTCACGCCAGGAACGGTACCGCCGAACTTTGACCTGCGCCCCCCCCCCATCCTCCGAGACAACCTTCCGTGTCTGCTTAGCCACGTACAGACAATTCTCGCGCACGCAAAAAACAGCAGCAGCTCCCCCCCCGCCAATCTAAAACCTGTAAAAGTTTAATCTCACTGCTAATGCAGACAGGAGCAGGGTGGAGCTTCCAGTGTGAGTGCTGACAATTCTTAAGCTGAAGGTTGTTCGTGGGGCGTCTCTCTGAAAGGCCCAGGTAATCCGTGCGGCTGGTAAACAACCAATCAGGTATAATTAACGTGCCAATAACCCGGCCCTCACAATGACCGCACGGGGATCTTCAGGTATTGTTCGTCATGGCAGATCATGACTGGCTTGTGATAAGAACTAGTTCTCCTTTGAAGACAACTCGAATGCCGAAACAACTGATGAGTTCTTCGGTCTGTATGTCTGTCACGAAGGATGGAGAAAACATCTTACATTATTTTATTGCACAGAGATAGCTCTGCCGTTTTGTGCCCTATCAGCAACGAAAGTGGTAATTATTATTTTGGAGGGGGTGGGGGGTGGGGAGAGGGAAGAAGAAAACAGACGCACAGACATCAAGCATCATGCGCGCGTGCGTAGTTTGTGTCAACTTCTGTGCAAGCCGAGCCGAGAAATGCGCTGGGATACAGAAGACGAGGCGCGTGTGTGTGAAATCGTGTTTGTTCCACAGCGGGCCTGCAACACAGATGTGGTCACTAGCCACAGTGGTTCAGCAACGAATCGACCGCTGGAGACGGCGTATACTCTTTGCCTCCGCGCCGTTAGCGTAACCTGGGTCAGTGCCATGCCGCCTCACGCCATGTCTTGCCGCACCTTGACCCCTGTCCAGACAGAGCAAAAAGACACTGTAAGCATGTACCAGAGCACAAGCTACAACAGTCACTTCTGGGATCGGGTCATTAACATTAAAGGCAGTACAAATGAACACTTGATAAAAGTTCTAAACACACTTCACCCGGCAGCAAGGACTGGCATTAAGAAACCTTTGTCTTCCAGATTGTACAGCAGATATTTGCCATAGATTTATAGCAGTTTACTAACAATAACTTTAGCATCCTGCATACAAAATGCGTATATTGCCTGCACTTTAAAACTATTTAAGTATTGTTTTCACACAGAAATACTTGTAGCATAAGGGCGTTTTGGCAATAATTTGTTACTGGTAAAAGGTTGATCCCAATACATGTAAAAAAAAAATCAAGGTCGTCAGATGACGCAAAAAATGTGTCTGATTGTGCCAGTGTAAAGATGTATCCAATTCACGTAAGAATACAGCTCTCAAAGAAAGGGTTAGAAAAACTGACAGAAAACCATAAGAATGAATAATGTTTATCCTAGTTTTTGTTAATGCCAGTGTCACGCTTTGTGCACGGTGGGGCGAATAATTTATAGACCTACACATAATTCATTTCTCATAGGTGAAAGACTTTCATGTTCTTTGTGACAAGTTCAGCAACGGAAGGTCTATTGCTACAGAAGACGCGATGATGTAACCTATTGTTGGACGAGCAGCGAGGGCTCCTCCTTTGATACACTGTTGTTCGAACTGTAACGTCAGTGTAATGTTGTACAGTGGGTTTTTTTCTGAAAGTAATCACTGTTTCTACCCAGCTGCCTTAGGGCGAGGAATGTAGGCATTATTGTTGTTTGTACTAGCCGTGCCTAGCAGATCACTGGAGGATATTTGCTCGGTGATACGTAGACCTACCTTAGACCAACGTGTAAAGAAAGTTGGGGGTATCCCCTCTGATAGATGAGTTATTTCATTCCTAGTGTAAATTATAGAAAACCTTCACTGTATTATTGACAAGTCTTCAAGTCTTTGTGGAGCTTGTAGGAGGACGGGTGGGTGAGGAGTGTTTCGAGTCACCTGAATGCATTGAAACTCTGCCTACGAATTGTCGTCCTCTTAATATCGGTCGCGTTGAAGTTACCTTACTGTTACAACGAAGTGTGTGCATCCCGATACCTCAGGCATTATCTGAGATTGAAGAACATTTCACACCGTTCCTTTCATAAGGAAGAACTACCAGTACATGACTCTTCATTGCATGACAATAAATTATATATGCATAAACGCAGTGCACCCTTATGCATCAGCACGTATGCAGACAAACTGGAAAGGAACTGGCCTGTACAACAAGCTGATGTCTAGACATGGAACCTATTTTTACTGTAGCTGACGTCAGGACCTACTGCCAGCATACCCGCGTTTACAAACCTTCCCTCAGCTGGTGGTAAGCAATGAACCGCCCTGTAACTGAAGTTAACGGACAGCGATCAAAGCTGCAAGATATACATCAAAAGGACAAACCCTCAACCCCCTCCCCCCTACACACATGCACTCAAAGTTTTGACATAAAAACTTTCGCCATGAATCTTCCCCCTCGTGCACATCTAAATGACTGCTCCTTTGTTAATGGGCAAACCACTCCCTTGAACTGGGGCTGTTCTCTTGTTAGCTGACAAATCAACTCTGTGATGAAGGTAGAACCGCCTGAACATCTTCTATGGAGCTGGTCGATTTTCCGTGCTCGCTTCTGTGGGTGCTTCCTGCTTTAGAATCTATCTCTGAGATACCAAATGGAACCAAAGACCTATACAATCAAGATTATTATTCCACCAGAACTCAGCGGACTGCCAATCAAGCAGGACTCTGAATCAGTTAAACTCACCTACCCTTCTTCCCTCACCTGGGGTTTGCTGGCCAGAAGCTAGCAAGAAGCAGTTCACATGCAATCAAGAAGGAAATAAAATATCTAGTCAGTAAGCCTATAATTTTCATGTCCTCGAAACGATCTCAGGATCGCAGTGAAGTAGGTAACATGCTGCTGGTAGTCGACGCTGTGAATAAAATAAATGGAGTGGGAAGATGGAGGCGATGACACCAGGGTAAACAAATTTTGTCAAAAAGTTACTGGTGATAATTGACATAACAGTCAATTGCAAGCATAAAGACACAATCGCCTGAAATAATTGACATTTTCTGACAAAATACACTGAAACTATGAAAGTCTTAGTCCACATGCCAAAACATTTGCATTCCTTACAGACCCCCCCCCTTAAACATTTAAAAAAAATTCCTTTATGCTGCGCTATGTGAGTTTAAAAAAAATCTGGAATGCATCTCTCCAGATGCAAGCCCAGTGTAATGAACATCGCCTATATATGTCCACCCTGAGATTTTTTAGGTTAGTAAAATGTTGCTACATAAGGTCAGTATAAAAACCACAGAGTCTCTATTTTGTCCATTCAGCATCACTCGGGGACTCAAAAGTCTCTGCAAAAGTCCACATTAAATATTCTGACTTTCTTATCCTGACTTGACACTAACTTGATTAATTCTGCATATTGTGGAGACAATTTTCATACCTTTTTTTCTATCGACTGACCTTGTCATATGATGAACAGGCATCACAAAAAATCTATTAATAGGCACATTTATTACTACGCAGATTCCAATCAAGGCGTCCTCTACCCGCAAGACACACATCTAAAGGAAGATTGACGCTGGTGGTAACAACAGTGTTATTGTTAAATGAGTTCTACCAACTGAAATGGCAAGTCTTAACTGACAATCATAATATTTACGACACAGTGGGGAGGTATAACTCTTTGTCTGTTTTTGTGTGTGTGTGAACGAGTGATGGAGCAAAGCATGCACACGTCTGATCAAACAGGTTGCGAGTCGGAATGTAGATAACTGTCCCACATGCTGCCTTCTCCCACTCCACCCGCTTTCTCTCTCTTACACACACACCACCAGCAGCGGCACCAACGAATCTAGTCTCACCACCAAGTGAAGTCCCGCGCACCAGAGGAACACAGATCAAAGACAAATGACGCAACCCGTTGTTTGACGGACTGCAAGCCTGAATTCGTCTCGTACAATGAAACATCGGGCCCAGAAAAAAGTCTGTTAGGAAGAAAATGAACGACCAACTTGATCTAAAACCAGACTCAAAAATCCAAAGAACCCAAACGAAAGGACAGGGTTTATAATGCAAGAAACGAAGCCAAAACGAGACAATTCGCGTGAAAGATCAGTTGCCTCTAAAAACTACCAAGCCAACTGGCTAGCGGAGCACAATGCCGGTTGCCCAAATCAAACTGCAACCTGTACACTCTCACAAGACCTGGTAAGAATGAGTGCGTATTTCTCTTTCTACTCCTCAGATGCTGTTGTCATGATCAAAATCACCACCACCACCATCCCTTCCCCGACCCTACTCCCCCACGGAACACGGAACACGCTGTTGGTTTGGCTGAATACAACGCAACAGATGCGTCGGTTCGTGCGTGCGTTATGACTGGCGAAAACTGGTGGGGGGGGGGCCTCTCTTTCTCTCACATTTCTCTCTCTCTCTCTCACAGTACAGCATTCTCCGACTCCGAACAAGTTGTACTACAGACTTTCTAGCTTTGACAGGACGCCTTGAAGGTTTAACTTTAATGGTCGGCCGTCTTTCCACATCCTGCAGGCCTCCTTTCATGTGCTTTCAGCCGTTCGACACATAACGTTTCGATGTCTAGGTCACCGATTTGGCAAGCAGCACTCCGGGCAGAACGACTTGGTATGGAAGGTTGAAGGGGCGGTGGCTGAATACGTATAACATTCAGATCAAGGAAATGACAGCTGTAGGAAGTCACTACATGTATCAGACCATGTGACATCTACAAACGTATTCCACGCGGGGCAAAAACTGAACACAGCCTCGGGAAATAGCCCGCATTGCTAAGTCGGCGTTACAAGGTTTGACTAGTTCGAGTTGACCGTCAACAAAATGTTGTTAATTTCAGTCACAGTTATGTTGAAATGTTCTTTGCAGGCCAAAAGAAAATCTACAGGGATTTTTTTGGACTGGAGCAGGAGGGGGTGTCATTCTTAATGATCAGACAAGTTCTTGACTCTATGGTTTATTCTTTAATTCAAAGAGGCAACTTAATGCTCTGAGACTCGGGAACTTCTCGCTCGCTGTTTGAGATACGGCAGGAATCGCGACAAGCGCTGTTGATAAACACTTGTCTAAGTAAAAACATAGTGGCAAAATAATATACAAAGAAAAATATTAGAAACGTGTAATAAAATGAGTCGAGAAGACCAATAAAGAACGCTTGATACCGAAATGCAAACTGTTGAAAAGCCTGGATGAGGAAAACATATTTTCAAAGTTTTCAAGTGCTTGGATGGTCCCACAAATTTCATTTTTTCAAATAGCACCCACTGAAGTTCGCTGATGTTTACTTGCATTCTCGACAAAATTTGCCTGCCCTGAAATAAAGCAGTTATGGATTGCTCAAACTAAGTTTGTTCAATCAAATGTTCCCCAAAATCAAACTCCTTTTAGTCCCATTATGTGAAACGCAGTTGAATCTGTACCCGGATGGCCACGCTACGCTGAATCTACAGGGGTATGCTGGGGTCGGTTGCAACGAGAACTCTTCTTTCCACGAGGTAAATTTTTAAAGTGCAACGCAGAGCACTGACAGTTCGCGATGTGCCTCCGGCAGGCCAAGCGGATCCGCATGCGGGTGACGTCACTCCAGGAGCGGTACGCCCTGGCAGCCAGTGATAAACATGGCACTAGAGTACGCGACGTTATCGGTAGTAACTGCGTTTTGACTTTTCCTTACTCCTTATAAATTAGTAAATACTTTTAGTAATGCACTTACATGTAACAGATACAGTGTTAGTAACTATCATTCAATAACCCCTTTTAAATCATAAAATAAAAGGTAACAATGATAAAATCAGTGATTTAATTAAAATGAATAAGAAGGGTATCAAAATTTACAAATAAAATAAAGCACAATTTAAAAAAAAACTAGACAGCATTTACAAATTCTTTTTCATTAAAAAACAATGTCAGTTATTCAATCAACATTATTTAACCACTAAAAAAATGACAGTTAAAACTGTTGAGAAAATCAACATAAAAAACAGTAAAGTATAAACCAGGAAAAACTAAAACTGAGCGAAGTAAATCTAAAAAATAAAATTTGTGTCCCTTATTTAAGCTTCTTTGTTACTGTCAATAGATGGCTTCACAGCAGAGGATTACAAACATCAACAACAACCAGAACTTTGTTTTTTACAGAAAGATTGGAGGAAAAAAGCATTGTAAAATTACAAAACAGTGTGTTAAAGCAATAAAAAGGAAAATAATTTGGCCTTTTGGATCGACCATTTGAAAGCCTTGCTAGACATGCGGTTTCAGTCTCCTTGCCTGTCAATAACTTTAATAAAATTAATATGTATTATAAGTTTAGATTATTCAGTATCATTCCAAGAAGACCAAGCAAGTTCCTTCAACTCCAATTTGAGCTAGTAATAGTAATGCTGTAGAAAAAGTTACACGATTTGAGCACTGCTGGAAAAAGACGTCCTACCCGTTTCCACTGCCTGACTGCTGATCTTTCCACTATCTGTTGTGCCATGCACCCAAAAAGTCGTTTATATAGAGAAACCAAAAGCGAACTCCCCAGCTACATGTCCTTGGGGTTCAGGGTGGCTAAATGAGGACCGAATGAACCTGAAGTGGGGCTGGCTACAAACTTTCTGTGGCTGCAACCCCTCTCTCCCCCTCCCAGTGTGCGGATGTGTACTGTCATCAAGTACATCCTATCTGCATTACACATTCAGTTTGACGTCTACCGTTCTCTTGCTATTCCAAATAACTGATACATTTGGTTACTTGATTTTAAAACCTGTAATACAACCTTGAGACAACACATCTCCAAAAAAATTCATTTTGAAATATATTTAAAATAAAATGTAATGACGATGTAAAAACAAAATTGTACCAAATCGTAGTTGTGCCAGCTCATTTTTATTACATAAAACAACTCTTAATTACAAAATAACATAATATACAAGAGCACATTTTTAAGAAATTTAAAATCCCACTAAAAAGCTATCAAAACAGCAGGAAGGTTAACAATCTGCTGCTGCTGGAAACATTTGAACAATGGTCCTTTGCATTAAAAGAAAACAAATTTTCCCTATAAAATATATTTTCATATAAAGCACCATTTTCTTAAAACAGCTGATAAACAGTTTTATTTGTACAAGATACAAAGTGAAGAAGTAACTTTTTTCCAGAAGTCACACAAAGTATATTATTTATCAACTACTAGTGTGTGTGTTCGTGACATCGCCATCCACACTTTATTGAAAAAAAAATACTGCAAGGGTTTGTTTCAAGGGGGAGTATACAAGATTACAACAAACATCCAGTTATCAAGTACTAGATAAACTGAGAAATAAAACTAAGCTTTTCAAGAAAACCTAATCAAAACAAAGCAAATATGACTCATGATGTTTTCAGTTATGCTTTTAAAGAGAAACTGAATTTTATTCTAGTCTTGCAACATCCATTTCATTCTTGATATACTCTAAAAGCTATTTTATAAAACGTTTTCCGTATTTATTTAAAAAATAATGCTCTGCAGATATCTCTATGTACACAAACATTCCAGTTTAATTATACTGAAATGACACTGTGTAAAACAATGACAATGGTAAGAAAACAATGAAGTCAGGTTGTGAGTTACTGGGCATGAATTAATGATACCAATGACTGTGATAACACGTCAAGTGATGCCATGCTTTCTGAGCATTTATTATAATTTACTTCAATTACTTCCGATAATAACCGAAAACAACATGATTAAATATCTTCGACCATTACACCACCTTTCTCCCTCGCAACTGGGAGCCTTTGGTTGTCACCTATTTAAACAAAGAACTTCGTTACTGTCACTTGTGTCGGCTTCACACTTTCGATCTCTGGTTTTCCCAGCTGTGCGTTGTAGGCGTTTATGTGAAACAGCAAAACCAGTTTCGCTGGAAAGTATTAAATTCCCCCAGTCCCCCATCCCCGACGTCAAAGACTGCCGACTCCGCGTCTCTCGAACATGAAGTCTTCAGTTGTGACAGGCAAAAGAAAAGTGCGAATACCCTGCTGCTCTATGGAAAGCCGCAGACCCCGCAGATCTCTGTAAAGCACTCTTACCCACCTCTTCGCCAGCACAGAGACTACTGCGCAAGGGCGGCGAAGGGTCGAGTTCCAAGTCACTGCGTCTCAATAAAGAGCCAAGCAATTTTGTTGCGATTTTTTTCCCATGGGTGCGAGATGTGCATGTTGCCTGGCAAGCCTGATACAAAAGCATTTCAGCACAAGACTGGAGCATGCCAGCACAGCTACCGAGGTACTGCACAGACATAGATGCACTGAGGAACTGTAATCCAGCTAAACCTGATGCAGACAGCGACACAACCACAATACTGTATGAATATTTTTAAAAAATCCACAGACCTAACAGCTGACACTACCTGAAGATAAAAAAATATTTGAGTGGGCACAGGACAACCCATGCCAACAGAAATGCCGCATGCAAACACGTACAACAAGCAGATACAAATACTAAATTGGTAGACATAGTATTCAACGAATGCAGACACAAGTACACAGCGAATACAGACACAAGTACATAGCGAATACAGACACAAAGAATGCCGACACAAGCATTCCCATTCCCGGCACGAGTATTGTGAGACTATAGGCAACATTTTGCAACCCATACAATTTATGGTCTCGATGTGGTTTCCTACATAAGTTTCATCTAAGAAGTTTTTCCCTGACAGACTCTTCCCTGCAGTATTTCCGGTTTAAAAAGCCCACAATTAACTAACTGGCCTCCTTGAAAGTTTAGTTTCTGAAAAAGACTATTTTCAGCATTTCTTTTTGGTGCTATTTCACCTAATGATTAGGATCGAAGTCGAACAAAGGGTGCGAATAACTTTCCTGGCAAAGAAAGGAACGGCCCTCCCATCCCCCCTAAAAGAGCCTCACTGCAGACACTGGCAAGGCCTGCTAGCTTTTTCAGCCATAAGCGGCCAACATCCCAACACCCTCCCGATCTTCGATCCGACAGAATAGCACGCTGACGTTACACGCCATGCAGCACACTCCCAACTGCATCCCTTGCCAAATTACTTGCCACTATCCAATGCCACGTTTCTGAAGAAGAAATAAAAACCCAAGCAAGCAATCAAACTGAACACGACCTGAGAAATCTACAGCACCGATGAGCAAGTGGGAGACGATGCCACGCACTGCCTGTGCTCACGAATAACCATACTTACATTCTGAAAACATTTTATGCTAAAAAAAAAAAGTAACAACTAGCCCGCCTCACAGTCTCCAATCTTGTGCTAACAAGTAACCAGGATCAGATTCTACAAACTTGCTGTGCTACCATAGTCTCACAGTCTACCAACTTGTGATAATATTACAAATAACCAGAGCCGATCCTGCAACACTGTGAACATGTGACGAACCAGATTGTGAAAAGGTTCTCTTCAGCGGCAGTGAAAAGGTTCTCTTCAGCAGCAGGCCACGTGTATTCTAGCAACAAAGCTGAAAATGGCGTCGACTTTCGCACTCCCTCCTCCTAGCTCCTGCTGCACGCTTTTTTGGCATGAATCTCTCTGAACCAGCGGTACCGTTTGTTTCAGCTAGGAAGCGCCGTGTTAGCTTTGTCTCCCATTTCCAACGAGCTTTCAGCCCTGATGAAGGAAGCGAGAAACTGGTTTCTCTGGCAAACTAGTCTACACCCGCCCTCAGTCCGTCTACCCTAACCAACGTCTGCCACGCACGAGATCTTTTTCTCTCCAGATGTCTACAGCGGCTTTAACGTCTAATGTCCCCTCCCCATCACACACGATGTAATCCGTGGGCGCAAGACATTTAAAAAAAAACCTTGCTAACTACATAAATCAATCTCTTCAGAATGGCAAACCACAAGACAGAGAAGACAACATGGGTTAGGGGTGACTTGCAGGAGTGGTCGTATGGTCTGGTCATATGTAAAAGTGTACGTAAAATACACAACGATAACTGGACCTTACGACCCGCTCGTACGACCGGCTGTGCAGACACGAACCCTCATGCAAGGCAGCCAGATCTCATTCAGTACCTTAGGACGACGGAAAACCAAACTTTGTGAATCTGCATGATACTAGTTTGAAAGTTCTAAAAAGTAATAATAAGCAGTGAAGCAACCAACGCGTTTTTATGGGCACGCCCGTATACACACAGGTTCGCGGATGCGCATGGAAAACGGGCGGACATCACTCTGTCAGACGATCTTTTCCACCTTATGATTCCTAAAGTTTGAGGGAAACGTACAGAAAATAACACCATAATAAAAACGCTCAGGAAGCTGGTAACAAATCCAGCCGCAGTCTTTACTGTACAACTTCTCACTCAGCCCTCCTTTTGTTAGTTCAGTCAGCACGGAAGTGTTCCGGGAGAACATGTCGCCAGACAGATGACGCCACTGATAGTCCAGTGCTCTCCAAAATGCACTACGGCATTTCTGTGTAGAGATGGGTTAGAGAATATCAATCACCGGTGATCATGTGACAATGTCTCAACAGATTCCATTGGAGATGACTGGTTGTCCAGTCGATATTTTTCCAAAGCTCACATGGCATTAGAGCTGCTGGCCACGATGTTTTATGGAATTTCCAGCTGGCCAGAGACTGTTGAACCACTTAATTTTAACAGGCGTTTAGTCCAAAGGCATTTTTTTAAAACAACGAAACATGCACTCGCCTCATGTGGAGTACATAGTTCGATAACAGAGGAAGAGGCCTGTGGGATGAGACGTCGGCAGACCTTCGCGAGACAAGAAATTTTATGAAAAAAAAAACAACCAACCAACCAACCAACCAACCCAGACACACACATATTCGGGACATGTCAGGTGATTTTGCTGGGAGCAAGGACGGTTGCGTGGCCTATCAGT
Organism: Lanistes nyassanus; assembly: GCA_004794575.1. Lineage (NCBI taxonomy): Eukaryota > Metazoa > Mollusca > Gastropoda > Architaenioglossa > Ampullariidae > Lanistes > Lanistes nyassanus. The sequence goes on from SMGT01004682.1 coordinate 22,458, forward strand.
TTCATTGTGCCAGAAATGTTGCCTGGAGGAAACTGTGTGCTTGACAGTCGCCTGTTTGGAGGTCTGGCGCCTCTGGGTAGACCGCTTTAAGACGCAATACACAGTGCACACATTAGACAGGGAGACAGCACAAGCAGACAGACACGCACAGCGCAATGGGAGGGATGAAAGCAATAGCGAACCGCTGGTAAGACGTACTAAATCTTAGCGCGTAAAGTTGATAGCAACTATTTTTTTCTAGATGATAATTGAATAACACACAATTCTTTTCTCATTGCACTATCAAGTCCGCCCTCTCCCACAAGTTCTAACGTTCGGACCCGTGAGCGAAAATCGCCGTGCGTTTTGTGCGACAGGAAAAGAGAAATGAAATCGTTTCATTCTATTTTCTGGGCAGTTCCTGTCAGCGTCATGAACAGTAGGTTGGAGACTTGACCACACATGAAGAGATGCATAGGGAACGAGGGTAAGGGATGATGGGGGGGGGGGAGGGGGGAAGGGGTCCAATAAGAGCGTACATGAAGCAAGGCTTGTCGATATTGTCGGCGAGGCAGAAGATAGGGGACAGCAAAGAAAAATACAGGGAGGCAGAGAAACCGAGAGAGGAAAGAAGTGAACGATAATTAATGAAGGCAACACTTTCATTTCTACTGAAACAGTTTATCACTTCAGTGGCCCCTTTTGCTAGAGCTGTTGTGGAGGAGACATTGACTGATGGCGCCTCATTTGGCGATAGTAACGAAGTGAATGAACGTTCGCTGCTCGACTGTCCTACACTCTCATTACATTCACATTCACACTTCTATCCACTCATGATAGAAAAATTAAATAAAATTTGATACTTTCATAGATGCTAGTATGGCAAAGGGGTTTTCAAGCAGGGACGTGTGTGGGGGGTGGCACCAAAGGCAGAAGTGGACAGTTAAGATCTATGGCATAAATACTGCTCTAGTTCAGGATAATGGAAACTCATCTATCACAGACAAACAGAAAGCTAAAGAAAGAAAACCAACAGTGTGAAAGATGGAGTACTGCTTCAACCCTCTTCCCTAATGATTCACCTTCAACCCTAACACTAAATATTAAACAGGATGACCAGACAATCGAAAATAATGATCATGCATAAAATATATCACAGGAAGATGGCATTAAGGAGAAAATATTCCGCTCCCTGCCCCACCTGGTTTTCCAATTAGGCTATATGAGAAGCACAGAAAGCAGTAGAGCACCCTAAACTAAAAGTGTCAGCTTGGTATATATCAAGACAGACTGTAAGACTGCCAACTTTAGAAACAGGGTAAGGCTTCCCTAAAGTTGCAGAAGAAAAAAATTACATGTATACAACAAAATACTCCCCATAAACATAAACAAAATGTATTAAAACAAATCCCGCACCCAGATAAAAGAAGTGTCTGCACATGTCATTCCCTCTAGCTAGCAAAACACGGGAGGAAGAAAGAAAAACCTAGATTACTCCCACAGATGAATATTTCTATAATTCTATATGCTGAGATTAAATGATGTATATCTTGGGTAGCAAGGTATACATACTGCAGGTAACAAATATGGAAAAGAAACAGGTGAGTGCAGCTTGGGGTAATAAGGTACAATAAAAGGAACTTAGCCCAGCGAGAGACAACAAGTCGGCGTTTTGGGGCATAACCCCTTCTAACCTGTCTAACTCTCGCTTGGCTAAGTTCCTTTTGTTGTACTGGTAACAAATATAAAAATTAAATACAACAGAACAATAACCTCTACTGCTGAACAATGAACATGTCCTAGATTCTCTTGAGATAAATAATTTATAAAAAAACATGTGTTCTGTCTTTTTTTAACTATCAGTAATTGTAGAATAAAGGTGTTTAAATAATAAAAAAAAGATGTTATTCTACCCTCTCACGCTACTGGTCACAGCCCCTGCCTCCCCCCACCCACAGAAATAGCACAAGAGTACATGAGTACTCAACAATAATGGTAAAATAGAAAACACCCAGTGCTGTCCCTACAGGTAGTTCTTCCTCCTCCTTTCTTTTTCAGAAATTAACAACAGCAGGTTTATAAAGGCTTTAATATTTCAATATGCCCTATTAAAAGAAGCACTTAGGTGTGATAACTGGGACTTGATGGAGTGTATGATGTTACACTGCTTCTTTTGCAGGTGTTGGAGCTTGCAGATCCTTAGCAGTAAATAAGGGATGACACCCACCATGTAAATGAGGGATGACAGTGACACCCACCATGTCAATGAGGGATGACACCCATGTCAATGAAGGATGACACCATGTAAATGAGGGATGACACTCACCATGTAAATGAGGGATGACACCCACCGTGTAAATGAGGGATGACACCCACCGTGTAAATGAGGGATGACACCCACCATGTCAATGAGGGATGACACTCACCATGTCAATGATGGATGACACTCACCATGCAGCCTGCTTTTTACTTATATCTTCCCTCTTTTAATCACTGACACAATTTTTGGCTTTCATGCTCACAGAACATTTCCTACAGCTTTCTCATTTCAACCATTTTTTTAACCTGGAAATTAAATTAATCCCCATTCCTATAACAGTGTTTTTTTTAAAAGGTGGTGTAAGCATTTTTAAGCATCAATAACATGACACTGTTATGGCAGGGAAGGGTAAAGGTGACAAAAAATCCTGAAGATTACAACATATAACTAACCAGATACATAAGTATTATGTAATCCAGCAAAAAAGACACCCAACCCTATCCATCTGAACAGAATATCGATCCTTATGTCCATCGACCTACAGTATACGTGTCTGTACATCTGCAACGTATACTGCCTTTACTTCTACCAGGCAGTGAAGCCCAAACACCCAAACAACTACCAGTCTCTCCAATCATTCATCCTTTTCCTTCCCATTAACATAAACACTAACCCAGCACATACTTTAAAAAAAAAATACAGAGAGGAAAGTACTGGTGTGGTACTATAACCCTTGCTATTCAATTTGCTATTTAATCCATGGAATAATGCACTTGCCAAGTTTCTCATGACCTTTTCAACTCTCCAAGAATCTGCAGTAATATCGGCTTCAAGGTGATAGCTATGATGGCCCAGATTTTCGATATGAAAAACAATCGACGTACGTGGCTACAACTTTCAAGATAAAGTTATCTTGGAAGGTGGGATGCGGAGGGAAACCCCAACCCCTAGTTCGATTTTACTGCCTTAGGAAAAAAATAATTGAAGACAACTTCCTTTCGTCCCAGGGTTGCAGGATGGACCTTAAGTGTTCATACGATCACTTTGCACGCATAAAAATGCTTGCAACTCCACGCACGCACACATATCACAGACGCGCGCAATAGTTCATTTTATCCCATACGGTTGCCCTTAGCGACGTGAACTGTGCTTTGCCGAACGGGGACACATGCGCACGTCAGCTTTTAACGGACCAACAAGGTTTGCCCGCAACTGAACGTGCAAATAACCAATGCATGGTCTGATAAGCAATTTCTTTTCGTGCACGCAAGACAACCTCTGCAATCTGCAACGCACAAATGGGCTACCACCAGCCGATCAAAGATCAAGAGCAGCTACCCTGTCAGTGCAACTGCTTTTGCTTACCGGGCGGGAAGTGTGCAGTTAGAACAAAGGAAATCTTACGATAGTATGATATCATTAAGATTTACTACTTTTGGGGTAAGATATTCATGACTGAGTACGGTGGCCCTCCCCGGTTCCAGAGACTTCACTGTGAAGCAGTGTTAGATCGTCCGGTACATACGCCAAGACATTTCCCTTCGGAAACATTGGTACTCAAACAGATGACAGGAAGATGATTTTAAAAATGTCTTTTTATGTTCGGACATGTAATCACCACACCTATCAGTCATACTTCTCAAAGTAATCCCCAGAACAACGAGACCAGAAGCAGCTTTATGAATAGTACCAGGAGTGGAAATAGATCAGATTTTCACAACTAATTTTTTTTTTGTTTCAAGTCAGCTGAATGGACAATTCTCTCATAAAATGTAAGCATCATCTGTGGCATTACCACTATGTATTATTACTATTTCCCCACGCCTATGTAGGTATCAAGGAAATCTGACTCTCTCATGTTGATTTGAACCTTGTAAGAATGCAGAAAAGCTGAAAATGTGATAATTTAAACTCCTCGTTAATGCTTATTAATTTTATTTTCTGTTTGGTGCAAATAGCATTATCATACTGCATTTTAATTAAAAAAATTATTGGCCATGACAATTTGTGGAAAAGCAATTCGTAGTAGTTTTTTAATATCGTAAATGCTACACAAAGCGGTGCTCAAGATTTTTTTCTCTCGCTCACATGACCGCATCTGCCAGTGACTAACGCACACACTGAAACCTGCACGTCGAAGTGGAAAGGAAACAGTGCTGAGTAGCTAGCCCAAGTGTCCCCATACAAAAAAAAAATGTGGAATTTAATTTAATCAAATCTGCATCTGCCACTGCTGACAGATTTTCGCAACAGCATCATGAAAAAAGTAACGTGTACGGGAACCACACCGATTAAAACTGGATAAAATCTTTGTTGCAATCTTCTGGATGTTCCGAAGATTAGTAAAATCGTGGAAGCTTTCACCAGCTTGTTTTTAATCGCTCAGCAACCTTGACGGACAAGTGAGGAGTTTTCAACCGATAGCGCGGGACTGGAAATTACCGTTGCTTTCTTCAACGACTTTGGAAAGCTTTCGTCCGACTGATGTAGGCCGCCTGCAGTCCAAAACCACATCCAGTGATCCACAAGCCCGTATCACCTGCTTGCTCTCAGTATTATAGTCAATAGTATCTCGCTGATCCATCGGAACATAATTAAATCCGTGGGCGTAGAGGGGGGCTTCAAACGCACTTGAGGAATTCTATCGGCAAAATTCTTGTATAACAACGTTTCTCACGATTTCACGTTCCACCTCTCTCCCGCCATTCCTTGTTCCACAGACTTCTGCAAACTATGCCGTTGCTATGCATGGGGCAGTAATCGTCCTCCTAAATACTGGGCATTATTTTTAAACAGAATACATATATACAGAAAGTATCATAATAATATGAAATATAAATTTGTAAGTATAACCAGTTTGTATGTTTCATATAACGCAAGCTTTTTTTCTTCTGCTTTCACATTTAGTGCTTTCAGTTCATGTATTTCGCAAGTTCTGTTAAAAAAAAAACTCTGACAAAGTTTGCATCAACGTCTGCTTCGAGATAAATTTACAGGTTTACAATGACGAATTCAAAAATAAGACCTTGAACAGTGTAAACATTATTTCCATCCAGAAGTACCCTAAGTAACTAATATTAATAACTTGTGCGGCAGATTATGAAAATTTTATTAAACCAATTCAGAAAGCTAAAACAATTATCATAATGTCAGTTTTGGCTGCATGCACTGCGTGGTTAAAACTTAAAGTACTGTAAACCCTGTATTTATAGTATAACCCACACTTTATAACCACTGATGCCATCGTTTGTGTTGTGTGTTTCCAGACTACCTTTAGAGTTTTGTTACGACTTTCAATTTGCCGATACCCCACTTTTCGCCGTTCTGGCCACACCCTCCTCTCACTGGGCATCCTGTTATTTTCTTTACACAAAGGAAATAAGAAATAATTCTCCACCGACCGTTGCCTTATGCCTTTTTACTTAAAAGGAAAAACATCAAGACAAGAAGAGTGAGGTGAAAAATGACCACCAGCAACGACTGGCAATGTTTTGCAGTCACAAACTCGGTCTACACCCGACTTCAAGGAATCGTATCCGGTGACGGGGAAGTTCAAAAAGTTTCGTTAGCCCAAGAAACTAGTAACTTTAAAATTCCTTTTTGCAACTGTGCGTGCACACCTAAATGCTAGAAAAAAACCCTTGAACAATCAACCAATTATGTTAATTTACAAATGTGCATATTTCGCAAACACTTTTTAAAATCACAAACTGGTGACGATGATGCAAAAATAAGTATTAACGAGACTTCTGGGGAAATTATCAACATTTAGTGCTCTCTCTACACTGGAACGCATTTTTACTGACATTTATTGTAATTACTGGTGCTAGTATTTGGTTTGTCCTAATGGCTCACAAAGAAAGGAATACAAACACAAAGAAGTAACAGAACAATTTCTTAAGTGAAATATTTCTCTGACGAAAACAGAAAAAAAGTAAATCACTCGTGTATGACCCAAGTTTTATCTTTCTGTGAATTTCGGTGGTCGCGAAAAGGCAGTACCCAAAATAGCAATCTCCGATCTCATTTAATTCGAATGTCAGCGATATTTTTCTGCAAACTAATAACTATCTATCGGACCAGTATTTCAAATTGACCAGCTGATGTAGATTACATACATTTTGTCTGTCTGCTACCTTCCAACCGGGATGCCGAATGAGACGCCGTCGAAATTTTCTTCCAACTTCGTGTTTTTCGTGAGTGCGGCTAGCGAATGAGTGTTCAATGCAGCAAGTATCTGCCAGAGGCATTTTCGTGATAAACTGCTAGAAAGAGAAAATAGACTACGTTCACAAAAACAGCACTTCAAAAACTAAAGGAGGATAATTTTAGATGAACTAAATTTTATTTTCTCCTACAGGTAAATGCAATATAGGGTGAATAAAGGAGGATAATTTTAGAAACTATTTTAGATGAACTAAATTTTAATTTTCTCCTACACTACAGGTAAATGCAATATACAGGGTTAACACCAAAACACTCCTTGATTTCAAGTAGAGAAAATTGGAATATTATTATAAATATGGGACTGCAAATACATTGACTCGAAAGATATTGAGTCTCCACTACGGGGCCCTTGTCTCTTATCTATCGCCATATTCGCACTTCTTTTAGTGTTAAGATGCGTGCTTCATGAAAGGTTTTCTATTTTCTAATTTGCTGCCTTGTCTTGCAATTCTTGACGTCTGTACTAGACTCGAATCTTCTACTCTGAGGGACAGGCGTGTAATATTCTAGTTTACTCATGACGTATCCATGTAATAAAATATTAAAAGCATTTATTTCAGAATTTGCAGCTGTTCACCTATCACAGCCGAACAAACTGAACAAATCGAATAACCGGTCATCAAGTGAAATTGCTACACGCTGCATCGCCTTTCCTTGCTTATTCCTTTGAGTCGACCCCCTAAACCTGTCTGCCCTGACGAACGCAAACTGTCGCGCGCCCGCGATCCGCGCACTGGGGCACCTCATCCTTGCTACCCTCCCTCTATCGTAATGACTGTAGCAGTTGATCACCATGCGGCGCCTCCCGGTAGAGCAAGCATCAAGACCAGAATGAGCAGAGGCAATCTGCGATTTCCTTTAGAGTGATATATAAACACAGCAAAAACTTACCTCTCACAGAACACACGTCACAAGACTGCACTTGTTTGGCTCTGTGCCAACACCACCAGCGTTGCAGCAATACATTTTCCAGTGGGCTGCCCTTGCCTAAAGCACAAGCGTGCGCATCGTGTGCACACTTTTTTTTTTTTGCAATATCCGATGGCGTTTCATTGTACCTCATGGCTGCATTTTACACAAAACGTACAGCCATCCTGAATAATGAATCCGAACACACAGACAGTGCTGCTGGAAGTTGCCACAGGCTGTCATGGCGGAACAAGGGCTTGCAACGCAAAGCTGGCCGGCCGGGGCCTTTGTTGCACGCGACAATTGATTATCCTCGACACAGGGCCCTCGGTCTCCTCCGCGCTGTGAAGAGCGTACACACATAGCTCGCGTTTTTTTTCCTCCACAAGAACACACTCATCTTCGTCCTGCCGGCATGGCATTTACCATAAGCACACGGTTTCGGCTTTACCGGCAAAATAAAGAGGAAGGTAGGTACGTTCCCCTCGTTCCACCCCACCCACCACCACTCCCTCGAACGAGAGCAGCCTGCTGTGTGAAATTGGGCAACCCATTGATAGCACGTGATTGAAATCGTAGTCGTTGCCTTCACGGCACTCCGGAAAAGTCCACTAGGAGGTAGATAGCAACCTCTGTAAAAACTTTTTTGAGTGTGTGGAAAAATAAGTCTACGGCCATCATTGTTGCTGATCAAAAATGTTTATGGACTTCATTAAATTAATGACACATTACAAGCTCTAAAAATTTCAGCACAAACTTGCTCGACATTTGAGAAAACAGGCTTTTCCTTACCTACGTATAGAATGGTACGTACCAAGTTAGAACGCGTGCTTCACCTACATGGCTTGCCGCGAAACCAGCTGACAGCGCTCTGTGGAATGCAACCTTGAGGTTGGTGGTGGGGCGTAGGGAGTGAAACTACGGGACTGGGGAGAGGTATGGAGCACACACGAGGGTGGGGAGGCTTAGAAGTCGGGGGATGGGTACAACTGATGGACGGGATGGAGGCCAAGAACACGAGGGTGGGGTGCAGTCCAGGGTTAGACCAATCGCTGTCCAGAATGGGCCAACGCGATGAGTGACAGGTCTAACGATGCACACTCTCGCGCGCACGACTCGTTTTTGAGGCACTACACCCCCCAGCCCCCGTCCGCCCACTAGCTCAACGCGAGTCGCACACACTTGTGCTACAGTCCAACTACATACCGTAAGGCGTACAGCCACGCTCCCAGTACATGTTGTGTGTACGTAGTAAGTGTGACGACGATACCTTTAGCAGACACGAGTCGGTCTGACCGACCCTGTTGTGTCGAAAACCAGAGAAAGGTATAGGTGTTTAGTAGAACACATCACTCAACTTTCCCCCTCTCAACGCAATGGATTTAGTAAACAGTTTTGAGTGAAGGTTTCATAATCTCTGGGAGGTCGCAGTGCGTTTGAAAATGTTCTGGCTGTGTACTCTTGCACCTGAAATAAGGTCTATCACTACTGACAATTGGAAGGAATGTGCTTATTAATTTCCGTCGAATAATTTCTGACCAGCACTGCAAAGAGAAGTAACCGAAAGTTTTGCTTTGGAATTTCCCATCGTTATTCGACATGAGGATGTGCGTCTTAAAGTGTATGGTACTTATGGAATTGTGAAACCCTGGGATCCACAATGCAAGTTCTTAGTTCGGTTTTAACTTGGAGCATCAACGTTGTACCACCGCAGGTTTCACATGTGCTTCCATTTACTTGGATGGTCGGATAACGCCATTCAGCTTTCCTATCTGAAATTGGATTACTTCCTTTCCACATTGTGTAAGTATAAATTTCTGTACTTTCCTCGTGACTGTAATTTTGACTGTTGTGTTATTAAAATTACTGTTCTAGTTTTTGAGACGGTCCCGGATCTACATTTCGTCCCGGAATGTGCCACACGTAGTCTTATTAACTGTGACCCCTCCCCCCCCCCAAAAAAAACCCAAGCCAAACAAATAACATGGGACATGGTAATGCCCTTAAGCACGATTCTGGGTGGTCCGTTACTTGGCCCTGAATTTTGAGAGGAAAGAGCGGTAAATCAGGTTCAAGCAGTACTGGTTATCACGTCGTTCCACAAGTACTTATTCGTCTAAGGAGCATCCAGGAAGTTCCTACACAGAGTAAAAGTAACCACGGACGTCTGCAACACGGGAGTACAATATATAATACTGCAGTGTCTATGTGCTACATTGTACAAAGCAATTGAAAGTTGGTTGTTCTTACGACAGGTGACAGCCATATATATATATTTTTTTTGGAGCCAAAGTGCATGCAGGAAGTTTCTGTTTGGTGCCTTTTTCATTTTGTTTTGGTTGGTTTCAATTGCATACTCTGTTTCATGGATGCAGATCTTTGTTGCTGCACTCCTTCTTTTAAGACGAGAATAATATACTATAGAGTCCAGATTCACTATTTGTTGAACAAATCGTGTGGTCTGTGGACATGAAGACAACGACATGTACGGTATACAGTTTTATCTTCCCTTTTGAGACCTACCCATATACCCCCCCCCCCAAAAAAAAAACTTTAAAAACAATGTTTAGGATTACAAAAGTATAATGACTTTCTGGAAAAGTCTAGCAATAGAGCATAGCATTACTGTGTGGCATAAATTTGTCGGTGCTACGTTTTGCTTTCGTTCTGGCCATAGCTTGGACAGCAATGTGGCAGAAATATGCACAGAAAGCTTCAAGGAGGTACATACATGCAGAGCCGCTGTCTCCGTGAAAAAGTCGAGTTTTAATGAAACTGTTATTGTTGAGTCTTCTGTCTTAAGAAAACGAGTGTCGCACTGGTGATGATATGATGGAGTGGCGGTTGATCGCTGAGCAGACGTTCTTGCAGAGGGACTTCAGCATACACGCAAACGCACGCACTTGCGCGCTGTCCGAAACGGACGAAAAAATCCATCTGGCTTTGGGGCAATTTTTGTTTGCAGGTAGTGATTAAACAATTGAAACGAACTACCCGAAATTCGTGTTCACGCCGCACCATGACATTTCGAAACATAATATCGCGTTTGCCTTTCCATCGGACCTCGGCGTGCGTTCGTGCCACAACGGTGGAAAAGCGAACAGTCGGTCGACTGTCCCGGGGGAGCTGCTGGGGGGCCATCATTGCAGAGAACAAACAGGCTTTCTGTTTGTCTGTCTTGCCGCCTCTTCTGTGTGCAGACGTGCGTACACATGGCGCAGCATCGATCTCTGCTGCAAGGAATAAATAACGACCGGAAGGTGAGAAAGAAAAGTCAGTCTGCCAGTGGGGGGAAAGGGGGAGAATCGGAAAGACATAGCACGCCACATTTCCTTTTCGTATTTTTCTCTCCCGACTATCGTGACCGGGGCCAGGGAGGCGTGGGCTACTCTTTTCACAACATGTGTCGGCTTGGGTACGGCCGGGCAGAGGGGATGCAGGGAGGTTGGTGAAAGGTCAAAATTTTGACTTTGAATGTTGTGACGAGAAAGGGTGTGGATGGGTACACATTCGTTCTCAATCTGATTGTAAAGTATCGTTAATAATTTAAACATGTATGTGCTTTAACAGTTACGAGTGACTTATTCGCAGAGTCTACTCCTTTTACTACAGAGTACGAGCGCTTTAAATTAGTTTTATAAATACAGTTCGTCGCCTTAAAGTATACTGTTTTACCACGCGAGTGCCGCAGTCATTTTATGCAGTTCGGACAATTCTTTGGTCAGGAGCGACTCGCTTGAGTTATTACTGTCCGGTTATACACGACGAAGTGACAAAGTGTTCAGGGTCGGGTTACATTAGCGTTCGTATCTGCCCTCCCGGTCGTACTACCCGTTCAGATTGTATATTTTACATACAAAGTTACGTATGAACAGAAGATACGAACGCCCATGCAAACCAGACTCCCCCACCCCCAATTCCTATAGTCAACGTCAGCAAGCTCTGCGATACGGAAGAGATTCTATGTGGCAGTAGAATTAAAAATAATACTAGGACAATAGTAAGAGGCCGCAATGGAATGGATGCACCTGGCACTGGATGTATTGTCGTATGGAGTCAAGTCAGCAAGAATGGTATATCATGATGGGGGAAGATGGGGAGAGGGTGACAGCGGAGGAAAAGGGGGGAGGAAACCGGAGCACCTGAATAACATCCCCTATGACCATCTGTAACTAGGCAACACATACAGAAAAAGTACACAAGCCAGACACTGGTTCCGAACTGTCTACCGTCTGTGTCGGTGGCAAGCGCGCGGTACCGCTTGCCGCAGTATGTCTGTACCTGCTAACACACCGACAGAGCGGTGGAGTTTTTCGTCCGGAATGCGGGAAGGGGCATGGAGCGAGGGAAAGGGTTTCTAGTCCTCGCAGTCATTATTTTTAACAAGCGATCGATGGGAGTGCATTCATATTCCGTGGGATTTCCACGTGTATTTTCTTTTGCCAAAGAGAATCTGCACCTCGTTTATAATGAACACTTTCGTCTTCGGGAGCTTATCACACATTGCAGCGAAGTATTTTTACTTGCATAGCAGCAGCAAAATTCATTCTTGTTATTCTTATTTATGTTCGAAGCTTTGCTAAACCCGTAAGCACCCAAAAAGGCGTACCGTGATCAATAAAATGTTGCACATTTTGTCGAGAGAAGTTTCATACAGAAGGCGACTGTTACGTCTTTGAAGAGCTGTACAAACTTATAGGAAAATTCCACAATTCGTCGTCGCAAACGCCTTCCTCAAATGCATCTCCAAAGTTCAATAATATATTTATTTAATTATATTTATATATAATAAGTATATTTTCATCCCTCCTCGTCATCATCGGCCATGTCAAGTATGAATCAACGTGAGATCTAAAGAATAGACCTGCTCATGAACAATTCTGCACTTTCCGGGCGTAAGCAGTAATCACGCGCGCTTTTGAAAAGTGCAGCAATAAATAGGCTGGATTTCAACACTGATATTTGTTTGTCAAGTATTTCTATTTTATGATGTTTTCATTTGCACAAGACACAGAGAAGCAACGCGCTTAGCGAAAAATGTACCCGGAGTCGTGAATATTTTAACATTAAAACAAGAGAATAAGCCCAGGTTATTACTTCCTTGAACAAATAAATATTCTAAGCTGTCTGCACTTACCAGAAACACTTCCATCTAGGCTGGGTTGGATTGGATGTCTGCTCATATCTTCTATTGATATTCTGTATCTTCTAGGTCCTGGTTACCTGAGAAAAAAACCTCTGCTATAACGCAGATGTAACCGCCAGATTCATATGTACGTTTTCATATTTTCCTGTAAACAGTGTGTCAACCACTTAAGGGTGTATGTAGTGGAGCAAGGAAAGTGAACTGGCATACGTGAGGTTTGTAAGCCACTGTACTTAAAGTTTTCTTTTAGTTCTAAATACTTGCGTTAAAACTTCAGTGAAGAAGAACACTGTTACTGTTTGAGATTTACCGGCTGTTTCAGAAATATCGCTCACAGCACGTTCTACAGTTTTCAGAACTGTGTGTCGCCCTTCTCAATTTACGGCACTTTTTCACATTTGAGGAGGAAAATTCCTTACAATGTGAAATCTTTTTTAAGCGAAGAGGATTTGCCAATCTACTATTTAATTCTTTTCTTTCCCGATTATTGCCCAGTAAAGGCAAAACAATGCAAGCGAAACTCAGTTTTGACTCGATTTCCTGGTGCACCAAATTCAAGACAACTTTTGTTAAAACTGCAGTTTCACGATTTTTCTTGGGAGATCTCCTGTCTAGATGCATCACCCGAAGCCCATCGCATACGATATGGGAGACTTGTAATTCCAGATAGGCCTGGTACTTGCGCTGGCATTTAACGCACGAGTGAAAGGCCTGCCATGGTTAAACCCGGTACTGCCTGTCACTGCGAACTCTAGATATTTAATCAGTTGCATGTTTGGTCACCTCTGCTGGGGCAGATGATGCGAAGTCTTTTGCCGCAGTGTCCAACCACGGGTGTAAAAAAACCTTTACATCGGAAAACGTCAGTCGGAAAGGAGGAAGGTGGGGGTGGGGGTGGGGGAGCTAGATGCATCGCCCGAGGCCCATTGCATACGATGTGGGAGACTCGCGAGTAAAGTTACTGGCGTCCAGAAATCATATGCACTTGAACAGGATCTTTGAGGTCGCAGTCTAGCTTCGCTCGCAAGTCTCCAGCAAGGCGCCTCTGAGATGATGTGCAGTGACACCTACATCGAAAACGAGGCAGTTCCTGTAACAATAAAAAGTTTTATTGTTCAGGGTGCGTGCCGTGAAGGCGGGAAGCGGGAAGGAGGAAACGGACTTGAAAAGATGTGAACAGAGGTGAGGCAAACATGACAGTTTTCCGTAACGCTTGCGCACGTACGTACGTTTGTACGCACTCGCGTTTGTGTGTGCGTGTGCACGCGCGCTCGTCTTTTTCTTTGACGACACTGTTATCATCAGTAGGACACTAACCTTGCTCGGTCGGGGCTGGAGCACTGTTTTTCTGCGGTCTCAAGGAGATAGATAACCGCTACCCGACGTTGCCCTGGGTTACGGATATGCTTGACGCGGAGGCCATGTCACATCCATCCCAGATAAGGCGTGACTAGAGCTCGCAGTCCGCGGATATCACTTTGCCAACTTGAGTAATTTCACCCAAATGGGCGCAGAACCGAAAGTCTGGGTCTTTCTTTACGTTTCTGGGCACAGCGGAGTCCTGTAGGCCATCTTTTACCAAGGGAGTTCACTCTTCATATGTCAGCAACGTGACTTCCACGGTGATAGAGCGCAGTTTGTGCTTGGGTTTTAGATGTCATATGCGTTATCAACGTTGTACTGACTGCTGGCAGTGTTCTTCTGTGACCCTGGAAGCATTGCTTTTTTTTAAGGCACAGGCACTGTCACAATGTTCTGCTCTGACGTTAGCAGCAACATTCCGCTTACAATAGCAGAACATTTCCTAACCAGCCGAATGTGCTTCTATGCAAACTAGGACGCATTATCCTTAGGTTAAGAAAGATCAAAAACAGCGCAGTATGCCTGGCTGCTCACTTTTTGTGGATTTCCTTGTCGAACCGGATTCGTATGCCGAGACTGGTGTCGGGTCGCCCCAGACACACATCCTGCGGACAGGCGGGCAACATCCGGACTAGCAGGTCAGTGTCTTGTATTTCCGGGACTTAGGGATCTTTAACGAATAAATCCACGGGCAGTTGGGAAATGGCACAGGTTGACGTGGCTGGATAACTTTGGATTATATCAGCTAAGAACTGGTACGGATTTCGGCAGCAGAGGGATATTTAACTTCCTCCAAATTGGATAAGATCTTGTGCGCAAACTCTTCGTCTTAATTCTTTCGACAGTTTTGGTTTGGACGGGTTGTGGGAAAGATGTCAGTTAAAATTAGGCGGAAGACTTGTTGCTTAAGACAGGACTGCTTCTTCGCGACTACATTTGCTGAACTTAGTGAGCTTATATCGTGTTTTGCCAGTGGAAAAGATTTTAGTTTTATGTTTTGCCTTATATCGGTAACCACAAAGGGCGCTGCTGACAATATTTCATGCCGCGTGGTTTTAGTTCTCATACACAATCTTTGACCGAAACGCTACAAAACAGAAAGGAGGTGAGGGGAGAGCAGGGGAGTACTTGTACTGAAACACAAATCGTTTAGCTGTCGAAGCGAATTTGTCTGTCATCTGTGCTGGATTGGGTGGTTGGTAGCTGTGCCTCGCACCAACAGCTTCCCTGAACGAAAAATCGTCGGATCAGGAACGCTAGAGTTTCTCAAAGTCGAAGAAAAGCGACGCACCACTAATTCTCGATTGTGATCGTTTCGTCTTACGGAGTAAAAGGGGGATTTTGTAAACTTCGTCGGAATTTGTTTTCCCCTGAGATTCTTCTCTAGTGGGAACGGAGAGTGTGGGTAATCAACACAAGTTTAAAAACATGGAATATCCAGCAAGAACAGCCCCACTACAGCCACGATTGCGCAATAAAACTGGTGACTGCGGCGACGCGTGGCCACTACGTGAACAGTTGAAACCACAGATCTTCTCTGCCACTGATCGTGTGCAGCTAGGGAAGAGGTTTTCTGTTTATTTAAAAACAATTTATATACTGAAAGACAGCAGTTAGCCGAAGTTTTTGTAAAATCACAGTGAGAACCTAAGTCAGGATAGGTGAGGGCGACCAAACCGGAAAACAGGCGGATTTCAAACACTTTGCTCATGTGTAGAGGGTTGGACAGGCAATGAAAGTGGTGTGCGATACCAGCCACTTCAAAGAAACATTTCCTTCTTTCGCTTCAGGCGTTTCAAATAAAATTCAAAGCTAGAGTGTACAAGTTAAAGGAGGAAAACTCGGCGAGCTAGTTTTACTGTCGTTTCTACATTTGAGGAATTTCAAATCCTTTTTAATGTCCTTTGAGATGTAATCTCGGCAAGTGACGCGTAATGTCATTAACGCCAGAAAAAAAAGGGTAAAAAGGAGGGAACGAGAAAACTCCAATAAGTTACGAACTGAATTTTGTTTCCTTTCGTCAGTCCGGGTATACTTGTTTGAATTTAACGGAATTTGTTTTTTCGTATATTGTCTCTTGCATTTTAGGAGGTTTCAGATGGTTCTTAACGTTGAAGGGTTTAATTGCCACCATTCCATCCGAATAAGGTACTGGCAGAAACCAACGGTAATGTTAACAATAAGGTATCACCTTTATTGCGAAAATCGTCAGCGGGGCATTGTATATCAACCACATAACTGATTCTGCGATTTTTATTGCAAGATTTGTTCACTGAAACAGTACATTCTCAGTGTTTCCCCCCTGTGCAATCCAAGGTGTGTGTCGTAGTCGCAGAATTACCCTTCCAGTCTTGTAGTATACATCGACTGTTTTGAAAAGCAGTTTTTGTCTCGAATGGCAGCAACAGGAAGATGCGCTGAGCAGATTTTGCCAGCGATGGATGGACTGCAGCGAAGAGACTAGGACGCGGTAGTTAATGGGAGATGTGTAGATGTCACTAGGGTCGGCGGACACCGGAAAACGCGTACCCAGGAATCCCTCCCTCCACTCATTCCCCGACTGTGTCTGACCGCACGAGCTTTACACATGTAAGCATGCTGCCAACCGTCATCGCTTGCTACGCGGCAGGGCCGCTGTCTGACACAAACACGCACACCCGGGGAACTGCTCACACGCTGCCTTTGTCTGATTCGTGAGGGTCTCTCTCTACTCGCGTCAGAGTCTCCGAACCTTCGCTTAGCTCCACCTCCCACCTACCCCTCATCAAAGTCACTCCCTTGGCCACCGTACCGCCGCAAGGTTGGCGTGGCTGTGGTCTGGCTTGTTACGACACTTCCTGTCGTGTCGCCCCGCACCCCAACTCTGGCGCGACGGCAGTTCAAACCTCCTGTTTCGCTGGCAAGGGGTGTTTTATGGGGGCGAGGGAGGCTAGCTTGCTTCACGTCACAATAGCCTCAGGCTGGAGATGCCACCGATGACGTGTCCTGTACTCCACCCTCGCAGGCATTTGGATTTGCACCCACGCAGACGCCTGTAAAAAGCTAACAGCTCGGAATGGAATTGTGAATATTCTAATGAGATCAATAAAAAATAAAAACACATGTAAACAGACGGAATAGATGTTGGAATGTCTTCCTCCCTCTTAGTTTCGTGTGCATGAGAGGGAGGAGGGAGGGAGAGAGAGCTTCATGGTGTTTTTACAGTATCTTAGATGTGATTATACATTCATCATTCATGCAGATGTTGTAGGCAATTCATTTAGAATAAATATAAACTACTAAAAGTGAAGGCGAGGCTAAACGGCTGTATAACACCTTCAATGTACACGTGGAGGGAGGGAGAGAGCGAGAGAAGCCACTGGGAAAGAAAAGAAATTAAAAGGATGACAGAGAGAGAGAGAGAGAATAGACATTTGACAGTCTTCCGAACACCCCTTTTTGCAAGTCATATTATTTAATATACAGTTTATAGAAGACAACTGACATTGCGTCTGCACGCGTCGGTCGAAGGAAGACCTGGCTGCTGTCCCTTTGTAGTCAGCAAGTCCGAAGTTCTCCCTCCGTCATGCTGAGTAGGGGAGGTGGGCTGCGACAAAGGGGGGAGGCGGGTGAATCGCAGCGTCTGGTTAAATTTAGTGTATTTGGGTTTGCCGAGCATTTTATTGGTTGAGCACCATATGTTTGGCGCATTTAATCCACACCCCACTTACTTCTCACCTTTCCCGCCCATCAAAATAAAAATAAAAAGGAATGCTATTGAGTTACTCTCTAGCTAAGCAGCTCTCGCGAGCAGGTTACATTGAACTTTTTTGTTTTTTGTTTGTCGCTGTTTTAGGTGGATTACTTCTCAAATATTTCCGATTTGTATGGTCCGAAAGGTGCCTCGGTTCCGGCAACGATTTGACTTTTAACAATTTATTTAAATGTTGGGAGGGGGTGTGTGATCGTTTCTGGTCGTCGCGAGTCGAAGGTTGAACCCTTCCGTGCTAGAAAATGCGTCTCGATTCTGGTATGCAAGAGACCAAGATCCCTTGTAACGAAAAAAAAAAATTCCTACGGATATAAAGCATTCGAGTTTTTAAATGATGTTTCTTTTTAATTTCTTATTTTGAGTGCATAGCGAATTGGTTAGTTTAGCGATGTTCGGATAAATGGGTTGCAACCGTCCACTACCCACATGATTTCTTTTTCATTCATGCTCCCGTGTTGTCCTTACACCCACAGTTCGTATGCAGATACACATTTAATGCCTTCTTATCTTTCAGCTTTCTTTTTTTTAATTTAATGTAGCAAAATGACTTTTCCATGGATTTAAAAACATAAATCGTAGTTTTATTTTGCTGGTTGGTCACTTTGGGAACGTTTATCACTGTGTATCTCATTCCCTTGAAATGCCTTTCTTACACAAAACTAAGTTATCACTCCGAATCAACGCATTTTTTGCGAATTTTTTGAATGAAATCAATAAAATATTTCATACGTCATAAAAAAACATTTGTAAATAGACGATAGTGTGTCTGCCTCCCTCCCCTCCTTGGCTCTCTTTTAATTCCTGCGCGTGCATGTTTGTGTGTGTGAGTGGGAGAGGGGAGGTGGGGGAGAGCTTAATATAGTGTTGTATCTTTAAAAAAAATTACCCTGCACTGAGGTTACAACAAAAACTCCTTCAAAAACAGCTAGGCCAGTCTGCTGGCCGAACCAGCAGGCGGTTACATAAGATTTTCAGTGTTTCTTGTCCGTGAACTGTCCGCTCCACATTTTGATACGACCCCTGAATTCCTGCTTCGGTAGTAATGCTTTGCATTCCATCTGGGAGCCCGATCCGTGCTCGTACAATGAGGGCCAGTCGATAGTGGGCGGGCGAGAGGCTACAAAAGGTCGCCCTCGTTCGCTCAACCTGCATGCGTGTGCAGATGTGTTTGTGTATGCGCGCGTGCGTGCCTGCATTCGTGCTTGTTTGTATGCATGCGCGCACGTGAAAGAAAGAGGGAAAGAGAAAATGGTGTTCTATAAAAAAAAATTAAAATGGTGGGGGGGGAGGGAGGGGTTGTGTGTTGGAGGATTTGAGTATCCTTGTCTCTTTCGCGTGACAATGGAGAATTGAAAATGGGTGCTTGCCGCTGAACGCAAATGGAAGGAAATTTATAGTTAAATACCACTGCAACACACTTCGCTGCCTTCAACCTCGCCATCCCCAAATGAAATGGAAAAATCCCGGGAGTTTAGCCTTTCGGTTCAGTGTGAGCGAATAATATGTTTCTTGGTGTGAAAATGCGGTTGAAACTAGCAAAGATTTTGGTTGCATGCCTTTGGATCCTTATGCTAAATAAATACTAATTTAGAAGATGGGATCAGGGTAGTTCTTATAAGAGCAGACAGTATGCACTTTTGAGTGATAGTCGTGACAACATACTACCCATGTCCAAATGTCATTAAATCTTTTAATCTTACCTGGCGTCTTTACCGTTACTTCTAGTACTTCAATTATTTGGTACACTTCAGAATTTGCAAGGAAAAGGTTGATTAGCTCTTAGGTGTTTTTACTGGAAGGAGGAGGCAACTAACCACTTGGTATGTGGGCAGACGGAGGGGTAGCGCCGTAACTAGTTGCGGTACTAGATAAGTTTTTTTTTATTTTGGTTTCACAAAAGGAGCTAAACATTTAGACAGAAGGCGCATTTTCTGATGGCTTCCCCGCCGCTTGTACGTGCGGTTCCACTCGCAGTAAAGTCACCAATAATAAGTTTCCATTCGATGCTTAAGCCGCTCGAAAGCTAAAGCATGTCCCCACAAAGTTTGGAGCGGCGAGGTGAACGAAGTCTTGCGTTCGATCACTGAGAAGGTGATCTCGTGCAGCAGTTGTAGCATGAGTAGGTTTTTGCAAGGTGAGAGACTGCGAAAATTCCAGACTGTTATTGTTACGCTTCTGTTGCTGTGAAAGCGTGTGCGTGTGGATGCGGGCGCACGCCACGACAGCACCGGCACGCGCGTGCGTGGGTGGGGCAAAGGAGGGGGTGGTACACGGGCGCACGCGGCCGCATCAACGCTGGGAGAGTGTACACGTGCGCGTGAATGCTGGTGTCTAGCTTAACATGGTTCGCTTCGTGTCGGGCACGACTTCTGCAGCAGCAATGGGAGGTGCTGCAAGTCTACCTGCGGCATCACTACCGCACCAAGCACCAGGTGAGACCGCGAAACGGGCATTGCGGGTGCAGGAACACGCGCGCACAGACAGAAAGAAAGATGAGAGAGAGGGAGAGATGGGGTGAAAGTTGGAGGGGGGGGAAGAGAGTGGAAAAACTACGCAGCGTCAGCGTTTTGCCTACCGCAACGGAAAGCCGATGATGTTTGGTGTCAATCAGGGCAGGTCACTTGGGCAAACAACAACAGATGCAACCTGACTTCACCGAAGGCAGCTTTAAAACGAAGCGTTCCTGTCTCCTGTGCATACACACATTTTCACGCTGGGTCCGTTTACCGCACGAAAAATGCGGAAAATTGTATGTATGGAAGAAAGATGCCTGCTGAGATGTGTTGGGCCCAAGCTGACTTTTGGCTGCAGGTACCGTGTTTTGCAGGGAGGGTGAAAACTAACCTTCCTTATCGCTTTGTACTAGGAGGGCACTCTGTATACTCCATCCTTTCTGGTCTGTCGTCTTGATATAAGCTCCAAATCTATCCCCTATCTTGCATTGAGTCAGTGGTCACTTTTGATAGCTTGTAGCTGTAGTATTTTCTCACAATTTCTGTTCCCAAATTTCATTCCCCCCTCCTGCCCCCCCCTCCGCCTTCTGTCCTTGTTTGCTGTATACTGCCTTAGTTGTATTCGTTTTGGGGGTTTTGGGTGGTGAAATGTAGATGAATACAAAGTGGTGAGGAATTATGTTTCAATACTGCTCAAAAGAATTAAATGACTAGCTGCCCTTTGGCAGGCAGATCACGGAGGTGTGTATTTTGTAAGAACACAAGATCCGATGCACTTTGTTTCATGTGACAACAGTAATTGTCAGCATGAACAGAAATCAGTGCTGGCGCGTTCTTTCACACCACCGGAGGCACCCACACACCTGCACTGAAGACGTCTGACAATACACGTCAATAGTCAAAAGCGCGCAGGTGACAAAGCAAAACTGAACGACTGAAAAAGCACAATATTCATGCAAACCATAATAATTCGGCCACTTTTGAGGGAATGGGGGGGAGGGGTGGTGTTTATGGACACAAAAAAAAGTTTGTAACCATGCCTCCAAAACAACCGCACGGTGATGCTGATCGCGGCAGGAAAGCATTGGGGTCCAGGAAGTTCGTCGCCAATTGGGAATTTCCGATTCAGTGACGTGACAGGAAGTGTCAGCGAACGCAGACGACCCGGATGTCCATGATCAACGTCCAGACAGGATGGCAGGTTTGTCGTTCTGATGGCTTTACGGGACGCTACAGCTACCGCCAACACACTCAGAGGGCAGCTGCGATCAGCCAGCAATGTCACCATCAGCGACCAGGCCCCGTATGCAAGAAACCCGAATAGCTTACTTATTTCAGAATATCCACCATGACAGGAATAGGTTTCTTGAATTTCCAAGGCACGAAAACCAAATAGAATATTTTCCTTCGTTGTTCGGTAATAAGTATTCGGTCGTCTTGGGGGCTAATAACTTCTTTCGAGTTCGCCGAAACAGGGTTTTCAGAGACAAAAAAAAAAAAATCTGCTTTTCGGGAATAAAGTCGGTACAGTTTACGCGCATACAGGGCCGGACGATTAGGAACCAGCTGCTGAAGGCGCCCCGCAGTGTGACCTGTCCTGACGCCGGGTCATCGCGTTGCTCGGCTGGCTTGGGCCTGGCGTCGTCTTGCTTGGACACGTCAGCATGGGGCGTAGCACTCTTCGCTGATGAGTCCCGCTTAGCCACATCGTTCCACGATGGCAGAACCCGCATCTGGAGACATCAGGCGAGCGTTATGATGCCGCTGTAAGGGAGCTTGAGCCGTTTGGTGGCAGGTCAATCATGGTTTAGAGAGGAACGGGGATGGATTGCAGAACAACCCTGCATCGTGTGCAAAGCAGCCACGCTGGCGTGGTCTACATGGATGACATTTTGCAGACCCTCGTACTGCCAGCGCTGCTGGCAATGGGACTCGGCGCCATTCTCCAGGATGACAAAGCCAGACCACAGAGAACTCGGGTCGTCACCACCTTCCTGCAGCAGCAGGAAATTCACCGGACCTTAGTCGATCATTTTTGGGATGAGCGGGGCCTGTCGCCTGCAGGTGAACTACCCACCTTTAGACAGCTGTTCCTTTTGCTTCAAGGGTGGCAGACGATCCCGCAAATGACTCGAAACATTGGCTCAGTCCATGCGACAAGTGTGCCTTCTTGCGTGAAGCCCAGTTGAAGGCACACACGTTTTTGACATTGATTTTTTCTGTGCCGCACCTGCTCTGACTTTTACGTACGTGGGGTTTGTCCTTCATGGTATGGAATCTTGCTGTTGTAATGACAATAGTCCATTAAAATCTGTTGTTGGTCGTTATATTAAGGAACCCTTCAGCTTCTTTGTGACTACCGTTTGTATTTTGGCATCATGCGGCGCGTGCTGTTTGCATTGTCTTTCAATTCTTTTGACCAGTACATATTGAGTGTTGTAGTTACCACCTGTAGTGCCATGGCAAAATACCAGTGATCGTTGGGATGCAACAATGCCAGGGATTGGCGTTCAGATGAGGGAGCATGACAGGACGCAACAGAAGGTCATTAGAGGACACGACCGTTCTTTCTAGCGCGTGTAAATATTGATTTAGTGCTCAGCTTCAGACTTGTTTCCGGAACCCCTTTTGAGCTTCTTGTGCAGCAGTTGTAACCAGCTGGCACTTCACAAACCTCGTGCTTCGCACGATTCTTTTTGCCACGACAACGAGGTTGGCGTTTGTTCGCAAGGAGTTTTTTGCGCTGAAATCCTCTTAATCCTCCTCTTGTTATTCACGATTGATGGCCTTCCCGGCAGCGCCAGAGAGCGAGACTTCCAGTCTAAAGCGGTCGTCAGAAGCTGCGGCTGAGCTGAATGAAATCGCTGGCGGATTAGACGACATCGGTCACCAATATTTCATCGAATATTTGTTTTACATTTCTTCTCTGCGAGACTGTGGCGTAACATTGCGCCTGTACAACTTTAGACGAATTAAAGTTATACTTTTTGGTCAAGATTTCTATAGTTCTCTGCCTCATGTTCCATTCGGCTTTAGGTTTTGTCATACTGTCTGCGCTGCGTCTTAGACCGAGGTCACGTGGTTCGACTAGGTAGGGTAAAACAGATGAATGTAAACCAAGTCAAAGCGTTACAAACAAAACAACTTGATTTTTATTAGGTCAAAATGAAAATATATTTTGTGTTCAGTAGCTGACGCTCTGACTCTAAGCATGGATAGAAAATTGTAGGGACCGTTTCGGATAAATGTGTTCTACTCCGCCGAATTGGGCCGTGTTTACAAAGAACCTGGTTGGGTGAACTAGGACGCATATTTCTCCGAGATATGAGTGCGATTTCATTAGAACCTACGAACAGACCGTCAGTCGGGGTTGGGAGGTGCTGCAAGGGATGTTGCGAAGCTGCAGTCACGCGCAAAGCAATATTCTCATGCTTCTCTGTAGCATCCCTTGCAGCGCCTCCCGATCGACCGACTGGCTTCAGATGACAATCATCGTTGCAGACGGTCAAACCAGCCGTTTGACATTGTGACGTCAGACCACGTTCGAGCTAACGGGTTGTTAGTCATCTACTACTCGCTTGTCTGGACCCAGTCGCGGCGTCCCCACTTGCGGGCAGACACTGCAGCCAGGGAAGTGACCATAGAGATTGTAACACAATTGTAACACCGTCTCTATGGGAGGGACTCACGCAGTGACCGCGACCCCGGCACTAGAGAAGGGCACGTCCTTTGACCCCAGTCTGTTAAACGCACGTGGAGAGTATCCAAGGTTTACTTTTCGGGAAAATATTTCAGACAAATCTGTAGTAAATTTTGTTCGCAGTTCTTTTGCATGATTTTATCGCAAACTACTTTCTGTCCTCAGTCGTTGACACTTTCACTGTATGTTTTGTGAATTATGTCACTTCAGGTGTTCACAGTAAAGGGGATTTGAAGCCAACTGATAAAACTCTAACCAGACCAGTAGTAAATCGAAATTTTTTGTCGCTAGATTTGCTTGCCACCGAAATTGTTAAATTGTCATTCCGTGTTTGCCACAGTTGCTTCTTTTTCTGTCCTTGGTCGCGGAGCAGAATGTGTTGAATGTGAGAGAACGTGATCACGAAAGTAAATACACCGCACTGGCGGGTCAGGGTGTTCTGTCAGGTTCAGTATTAAAATCTTCAAAAACCTTAAAATACTTATAGAATTGGTTGTCGAAGAATCGGTTACAATTGGTTAAAATCATTCTCCAGTCGCTGCTCTCCATTTTCCTCTCCCCCCACCCCACCTCCATCTCGCCAGAGTAAGTATCCTGCCTATCCGTCGATATCCATTTTAAACTGTGTCGGGTTTTTTGTTCGTGCTTCAAAGCCGATCGGAAAGTATCGATATCTGGCTGTCTCGCTGTATAGTTGCAGCCCAAGGAAAAAAAAGAAAAAGCTCTCGCGAGCTGCGGTCTGGCATGCTTGTCCATGCCCTCGTGAGCTGTACGTTACTCGGCAGCTTGATGCCAGAGGCTAGAAACTCCTCGGTTTCCAGCCAACAGCGAGAGCGGTAAGACAAGCTAACAAATCTCTCCCCCGACCTCAGGGTCGCCAGAACACGCTTGGAGCACGAGCGACCGAGTTGCACTGCAGCTAAAGATTGCAGTCCTTACCCCCCACCCCACCCCACCCACTTTTTCTACGACAGGATGATGAGGCTCGATGAACTTCGTGAGACTTTCGTCAGCTCCTGAGCTGCAGCTGCCAGGTTTTTATGATACCCGGCTGGTTCGCACAGATTGACGCCTAATTAAGAGCGCCAAGCTTGGTTGTTAATACCAGCGGTAGTACTGGTGGCCAGACCTGACAGGTTTTTACCCTGTGAGACATGAGACAGTTCGATCGTCGGTATGCAACGTCATTTTGAGTAAAGTGAGAGTGGGGAAGACTCCATGGGTGTCGATATATTTCTTTGTGGTGGTGGTTGTGGCTGATTAATCAATTCCATGTGTATATCGGGATTGATTTTTCGCCAACGAAGGAATTTAGCGCACATGCACAACCTAAAACTGCTTACTCAAAAATCTAGTCTATAAACAACTTATTCTTAGCACGATACGAAACGATCTCTTTAGTTAGGATACCCGAGATATCTTACGTCTGTCACGTCACGATCAAAGCTTGCTTAGAACGACCACCACAATAATAGAGCCAATAAATCATGTCATGCTGCAGACAGGAAATAAAAACAGATTTACGTGTCACATTTCTTGCTTAGGCGAAGAGAGAGAGGAATTGGTTCGATTTCAAGAACTAGTTTCCTGCTTATGACGGGGAACACCCAGGAATAGGTGGGAGTTAGGGGCGAGGGTAGTTCAGCACTTGCTGGTTGAGGATTTCAAGCTGGGCTGCACGGCGGCTAGAGACGAGGGAAAAAATGTAACAACTTGCCCGACCAGGAAATTTTCATTTATTTTCAATACTTTCCAAATAGAGTGCTTTGTAACGTTTGTCGTAAGTTGTTCCTCACCGAGGACATCAGAGCATGCGATGTACACGGGCGTCAAGAAAGTACGTGTACTGGACATGGGATTCGAACTCTCGACCTTCTGTAGGAACGAGAGGCAAACATTACCGCTACTGCCGTGACAAAAAGAAAGGAAGGAGGCATGTGGAGAGGCCAAGAGGAAACTGTTAAAGACGGGGCGTGCAGCATCCCGCAGGGCAGACCTTTCCCTGAAAACTTTAACAGTTCTGTTCTCCCTCTCTCACCCAACCCGGTACCCCCCAACCAATAATTTTCCCTGATTGGCCAGTCGCGCAAGTCCGGATTTTCCTTCTCAAGTGAGAGGATGTTTTCGTGTCGCCAGGCACGACACACACTAAATTAGTTTTGAAAGAGTGTCTTTGAGGTTTGGTGGCAGGCGACAGCGTTGTTTATTCATGACATGATGGATGGGGCACAATGTGGGCAGCCAGAGAGCTCATACGGTTTTCCTGATCGGGTCGCGCAGACTCTGCAATTAACACATCTTTCGCTTTGCTTGACTCCTGCGCGCTTCATAGTTCCTTTCCTGAGACCAAACAAAATGTCAGAAAGCGAGAACCATACTGTACATTTTTATGTGTAAGAAAGCTTTACGTTAACGGTGGTGCATCCTGAACCTAGAGGGACAATCCTGTGTGCATATTTTTCTATATTTAAATTATGTGCTATGTTCCTTATTTTATTTCTGTGCAAATTTTATTACTTGTGATCGTGTCTACAACGGAGTCTAGACGAGACGATAGCATTTCACATCGTTTTCAACGATTCGTGTGTGAGAGAGAAGGTTAATCCGTCGTGCGTGACTAGGTTAAAATCCGTTGAGAGGCGGGAGAACCACTGCCCATGCAGACCCAGGTTCTTTGAAGATGAAACGCTGAAAGCTGACTAGTACGTGGTGGAGGGAGACAATAAATCTATGAACGATTGATCTGTCTGGCCGTGACGGCGTGGCCAGGGGCCGGGCCGTTACGGGGGAGCGCGCGGGGGAGCCTGGGAGCGTTGAAGTGTTTGCAAGCGGATCGGTCCCTATAAAGCTACGCGCACGATAAGGAGGGAGTGGGAAGAGGGGAGTCATAGAGACGGCCACCACCCAGGTTTTGACCACAGAGAAAAGACCTCCTTCCCGCTACCTCCAACGAAAGTCTGACAGCGATTTCCTTGCAAGGGTTTTTCTCCCCTGTAAGCTCTCTCTCTCTCTCTCTGTCAGTGCTTGCTTCTGCATCCTTCCACGCTAAGTGTACGGAGTCCAGACGATGTGTTTGGAGCATCAGACATTTCGACCTAGCGCGCATTTTCCCCTCGTCACTTTTCGGCCGTTTAAAATTGATCCAAATATTACATCTGCGTGACTCGGCCTTATTTCGATCGTTCGTTCGTTCTTTCTTGGCCTCAACGAATGCTAGCAGGACTAAACAGACGAAGCAAGTGTATGCCCAGTTTATTATTACCGTGTTTTAATAATAGTCGATCGCAGCAAACATGTCTTGCCTCGGATGGTTCATGACTGCCCGCGAAGTCTGTCTACTCTAGACCATCATCAGCACCAACAATAGCCAAACAGTAATGACATGCTGAATTAACTGTTTCGCCGTAACAAGACAGTGGAGAACATTGCGGTAACTGGTATTACATCTTTCTCTTGGCATTAAAAATAATAGTTTCTGCTAATGTGATTTTATTTTTAGGACGTAAAAGAGAGCACAGCTAGGTCGCACACTGAACAGAGACTGCGCCCCTTGTCACGGTGGAGCCAGACCAGTGAAGACCGGCGCTGTTTCAAAAGGTGATATGGGAACGGCGTAGGGAATCTGATAACAGCGGCGAAACAATGGCGTCACATGTTGGGGCTGGGCATAGCTGAGATCCGAAACCATCTCTCCTTTCCTCGTTTTGGGACAGAGAAAAAGCTATAGCCTTGTTTCAGCCACTCTGCTACGAGACTTAAAAACTGTAGTTTTTCCAACTGGCCAAAAGAAGTTAGCCAGTTTAAAATCTTTCGCTGTTCAGCGTCTTCTTTTAGAGATGTTTCAAATACCTGTCGTCCTACTTTTAAAAAGCCAAGCAGAAGATATAACACCCCACACCTACCCCCTCCTGCCCCCCCCCCCCAAAAAAAAATCAAAATTTCCTGTCCGCGCTTTCAGGGGCAAACATTTCAGACAAAAGCAGTTAGTGATTTATGTAGTAATTACGAACCGCCTTTTTTGCTCTCCCTAAACCAATGTCTTTTCTCTCGACATTAGCTGTCTTAAATTGTTTGTGCTGTTCTTTTCGTCCAGATTATTTTATCTTTTTGTTTTGTTTGTTCCACCCTTAGTTACGAATTTATGTAGTAAAAATAATCACGAAGTGCGTTTTTATCGCTCCAGAATCCTTTGTCGCTTCGCTTTCTAGTAGCTGTCTTAAATGTTGTGGTACAGTTCTTTTTCATCCAGATTGCTTGCTTTTATATGCGTTTTAACTTGTTCGAGACTTCGTTTGTGTGTTTAGTATACTTTTACTCTATGGGTTACTGTGTCTGTGTTAGCGTGGACGCGCGCTCGAGCTTTCTGATGCGCTACGAAGCATTGCATCTTCTCGATTCTTCACTGATGTCACTTTCTGTCTACAATTTACACCCGCTATGAGACCCAGAATCCAGTACTCCCCGTGACATGTATTATCTGTCGTTTTTATTGTCAGGTTTGTTCTCAGTCCCCCTGCCACCGTTTGTGTTGTCCAGCGTAGTACGAGTTCTGGTCCGAAGTGTGACGCGTTTGAGTTGCATTCTGTACAATCCTCTGGGGAAGCGGTGAAGACAGCTGTAGAAAGAGCTGTAAAGACACATATATTCCAGGTGAGATGCATCCTGACGCTATCAAAGATTACACAGTCGTGTTTGCTTCCACAACAGGCTGACAAGACATGTTCCGACTGTCTACGCGTAATTTTTTCCTCGTTTTTCAAAGTTCTACCAGTAGATGGGATCTTGTTGGTCTGGCCTCAGAGTCTGGTCCACTGCAACAGTCTTGTGACGTATAGCGATTGCAGAGATTCGCGGAAAGACTGGACGTCAGCCAGGGACACTCTCCGAGAGGGGTGAGAGAAAATGAAGGGGGAAAGACAATGGGCTGCGTTTTCGGTAGCTCATGTAGCTCGTTGTGCAACTTCGATTTTGTATGGCACAGGATCTGGAGCGAACTGGACGATAATTTGGATGATGCTGACAAAAAAGCCGTAACAGTAACTCCAAACTAACGGCATGTGTTACTACAAGCGCCCAACCGTTCCTCAGACGATAGCAGGAGTGCCCGACTGATCGGCAGCTTTTTCCGTCAGCTCCACCAACAAGCCAGGATCGCCAAGGAACTTGGGCAGCAACGTCAAACCTACTGAAGGCCAGCACGACGTGACGTCACAAACTAGCCTTCCTAGCAGTATAACAGACTGAGGCTTTCCGAGCTAGGGGAAGGATTGTAGGCGGGGCGGGGCGGGGGGAGGGAGGGGGAGGGAAGAACGACCCGTCGGTCCGGGAAGAGTTCAGTTTATGTCTGTACCCCGTCCCGTTCCATGGACTGTGAACTGGTTGTACGGTGAGCGAGGATTCCTTTTCTGTAGGGGTTGGGTTGGGGTAAGGGACAGGGACCGGTGGGTGGAGGGGGACGGATGAGTGGGTGAGTTTGGGGAGGCATGGTGGAAGGAGGTCGGCTGGGGAGGCGCTGGGAAAGTAAGCATTGGCAGGTAGCTGGCTGAAAGGGCGCCGGTCGCAGGCGCCTACCCCTCTTGTGGATCCCCCGTCCCTCTTCGTCTCCCAGCAGCCCACCAACGGCCTGGAAACTGTCGTCGCTGCGGTGGTCAAGGCCAAAGGTCAGGCAGAGGGCCTGGAGCGATAAAGTCGCGGGGTCTCTGGTGGCCGTCGGGTTTTCTCACCGAGTTCTCTTGTCCCTCCGTTTCCCCTGCCTCCCATCTCTATCCCCTTCAGCCACCATTTGGGGAAATGGGCACCGACCCCCCCCTTCACCCCACACACACACTCTGGACTCCCTCCTTCGCCTCCTTCATCCACTGCGAGTCGCTGCGATGGCCAGCACTAGCCGAACACAAGACCGGAGCGTCAGTGGGGTAGTCAGTACAGTGGCGACGACTTCCGAGGGTTCATACCTGATCTCTCTCACACGCGAGTGTCCGTGGCAGCGCCACCTGTCAGCGCTGGCTGTCGGTGGTTCGCGCTCCGAGTCTTCCCTGTCTCCCCTTCCTGCCCAGCCTTCGTCAACGATCCATTCTTCGACAGGTTCCCTGATTATCCCAGAACTGAGCGCGCAGTGACAGGGAATGACTTTTAATCTGTAACAGTAACCAGAGCGCATTTCCGCACGTCTTAACGACGTAAAAATAATATTGGTATTGACTTAAACAGCAACAGGCATGACGTGGGGTTGTGTATGTGTGTGTGTGTGTGCTCTGCGGATAGAGCTGGAGAAAAGCATATGAAAGGTTGTTTGTTCGAGTCCAGAAGTGGCCAAGGATTGTATGCTCGAGTTAAAACATTGCGCAGACTCCATTGCCATCCTTTTTCCACTTTTTACAGAAGTGGTATTTGCTTGAAAACATTTTGTGCGGATCATGGGCTGGAGAAGTGCAATGGAAGACAGCTGCATGTCCAGAATACAAGCCACTGTTAGTTTGTTTCTCTGAATAGTTCAGATTGGTGTATTTATAAAAAAGCTGTTTTCTCCGTTTCTGTAAAGTTTAAGATGTGTTTTTCATGAGTGAGAGACGGGCATTTGTCGAAGTTTGGGGATGGAGGGAGGAGAGCGGGAAGAATGTCCGACGTTAAGGACAGTAGACGGTCTGTGATACCAGTACCGTTTCGTGACCATCACCTGAGTTTGTTCCTCACCTTTCAGCCGTCGCCATTGCTACTAGCCATACACGCACCTCAGTAGACAATTGTCCATCGAACCGTTGAAGACGGTTTAAGTGGACCCGTCACGATTCACAAATTTCCGGTGATGACATCTCATGATAAATTAGAGGTTATTCGCGGCTGTTCCTAGGAAATGTTGATATTACATGTTCCGAATGAGTTTTTTTTTCTCTTATTTTTCTTGTTTAAATTCTACAGGACACGGGACACTTTTCTTTCGCAGAGGAATCTGATCCATTTCAATACAGGACTGTACATGTGATAACAGTACACACCTCGTCTAGCATATGAAGTAGATTGCTGTCCGCAGGGAGATTACTTGTGAAGTAAAATAAAAATACACAAAAAGCTCACAAAGCCACAGAATCAGTATCTTGCCTTACGACGTAGTGACTTTTTCCCCGCCATTTGGTTAAACCATAATGTGCCTAACTGTCTTTGCGTGCTGTAGAGACACCGACACAGTGGTTTCCAGCCGAACCTTACAGAATGTAAACAAATTGCATTGCATTACAGTATTGTCGGATTGAAATTGTTCTTGAGCTAGCTTGGCACCTACTTTTTGTGATAGTTAACAAAGTTCTTGTAATTTTCAGATATGGGGCATAGGTTTGTTTCCCATGGAAAAGAAGAAACCACAGGAGCGGGCGAAATAAATCACAGGAGAGCCTGGCCGAATGCTGCGCGGATCTCGTCCTGCCTTGCAGATATCCCGTACCAGGTGGGTAGCCCGACCATGAGGGATCGGCGACTTGCCTAGTGCACGTCTACCGATTCCGCCTGTCGCTGCCGTGTGCACCATGGACAGCCGCGTGGACTTTGCCCTGGACAGGACCCGCTTGTTGGCCCCCAGCCTGGGCCCGCCGGCCGCCCTGGGACCAATGACGTCATTCGCCGGTGACCTCACGCGCTCCGGCGTCAGCGAGCTTGCGCGAGCGGGCACGCCGTCAGCTATTACATCACTGGCGCAGTTCCAGGCTCGCTTTCCCTCTACGATGGCCATGCACGCGCCAGGTAAGGCGATCTTCTTGCTCCTTTTTTCAAAAGAAGTAGAAGAGGAACATTCCATCAAAGACAAAACCATACCAAAACGTTTTGAAATGTAGCAGAAGTGCCCAAACCTAACATTATCCTTGAAATCACTTCGGGAATATAATTGACGGGAAGAGGATTACTGTAGTAGATAAACAATTTTTTAAAAATCACGCATGCCTTTTGCAAACACGCAGAATTATGTGGGCGTCCGATCAGTTACAGAACGGAGAACGCTTGTGGTGAACGGTTGAAGGGAAAGGGTTGTCCTGGGTGATGGATCAGTCGAGAAACCATTGATCTTGATGTAAGGCGGATGAGTGTCAAGTGCCATAGTTTACGTCCGTTGATGACGAAGACTTACGTCAGGTCGTAAACAGCACGGAGCGACGGGCCGTGTGCACGACGACTCAGAATGCCAGCGGACGTAGGATTTACGTGCCGTCAACGAGCGGTATGGCCGATAGACCGCTAGCGTTATAATGGCTCGAGGCATCTTGTAGTGAGAGGACATTTTCCAGTGTGGGATGCGCATCATTTACAAACCCCACCCCAACGCTTTCAGAAAGGTATGCAGGCATGGTGACCATTTTGTATCTATTAATATTTGTTATGGTTTGGGGATTTTTTTATTGATTAGTGATCGCAAGCCGTCATTCACTGCTTTGAGAATTTTTTCGCAGATAGAGATAAGACTTCTCTCGCGGATTTTCCTCATCCTCTTCGACGCTCCTGGTTTGTAGAGTTTTTTTTTCTCCCTTTTATTGATTTATTTTAGCACTCCTCTTTTGGACGTCGCTTTCTCTACGCATAGCCATAAGGTCTTGTCCTTCAAGTCATCATATTTAAAATTTGCTTGTCCCCCTTTTCTCATTCTGTCTCCGACTGTCTTATAGTTTTTTCCGGGAACGTCTCAATCATTCTCACAGCTCCCTGCCTAACTTTTTCTTTGTCTCTCCTTCACAAGACTGAATTGTTCTCTTCTAGACTGGGCCTCTTGTCCGTCATAAAGTGTGCACTTCAAGTTGCTTTCGGCAGAGAGGGGAAAATTTTTCTATTCCGTTAAATACTGTTTTTCTCCTTCCAATGTTCTTCGGATCCCCCCTTTCTCTTTCTCTCACTGCGGTAGTTTGGGTCGTTTGTCCTGGACAGGTAACACGACGACTATAATCGCATCAGTATGAGGTGCCGTGATAGGTCCTTTGCTTGCAGGTCATTTGCAGGAACTGACAGATAGGCCCTTTGCTTTCAGTTATTTCGCGAGAACTGACATGCTAGGCCCTTTGCTGGCAGCTTCGTTGGCACCCTTGTACATTGAAACCTGCACCTTAATCGCCAACGAAAACGCACCCATGCACACACAGGTAGGCTACTGACTTCTGTTTGCAGCGAGCACGCGCTTCAGTGAACGCCAGGTGAAAAAGCTCACGTCGTCTCAGCTTGTTCAGCGTGTGCTTCCCTGCGGCATCTTTGGATTCGAAGATGTTCGCGTTCCACGTCACGAAACGTCAGCATCGTTTTGTTTTTATGTCCACTGCCAATTGTTAATCTGGAACATAGCGCAAACGTGCTGCACAACATGCTATGATTAAGAGACTCCACTGTACTCTAGTCTGTAGCCTCAAAAATATGTTATCCAGAGGGACTATCATGCCAACAAGAAAAACACCCCCCCCCCCCAAAAAAAAAAATCCCACCAATATTTACTAGTAGAAAATTCTGTTCCGGTAAATTTCAAAAGTTACTTACCCCTGGGAGTAATACAATTTTGAAACTTCTTCAGCCCAGCATAATAGTGTTTGCATTTGTGTGCGAGAAAAATAACATGGGCTTAAAGATGATCGAATCGCCGATGAAATCATTGGTTTTCACGGAATCAAAACAGCCTGGGTCCACGGACCCAGTCTAGTCTATTTAGTCTAGGGAAAGGAATTTCGCTAAAGAAGTACACACCCAATCAAGTTTTTCATTCCATGAAGTTCTCGTCTTCACTGACCACTGGAAGTCACCCTTTGATAGCAAGTAACCTGTTGTAGACAGACATTTGCAGCAAACTTTCGTCTTACGTGTTTTCGTTTGCTGGCGCAGGCAAACGATAAATCATAAACGTTTAGCAAATCGGATAGTCAAAACTGAGGCTAAGACCGCACCACTGCTGGCGAACCGTCCTTGCGTTCCGATGGTGAAGTTTTCCGATGGTGAGAGGCCGTCTTGCGCGTGTCGCTGGTGAAAGACCTCCCTTTCATCTTTAAATCAAGGTGCGCATGCCCCCACTTCCCGCTAGCATCAAGTTAAGTTACCCCACCCCCCACCGCTCTTCATTTCCCATCGTCGTATCTCACACACGGTAGCCACGGGCCTGTCTCCACCTATCTCTTTTGAAAGACGCTATCTTCCTAAGAAATTCCCAGACTTAATGAGACATGATGTATAGGATCTAGGGTGCGAGCGCGTGCGTGTGCGCGTACGTACGTGTTTTGTGTGTGGTGGGTGAGGGAGGGAGGGGAGAGTGGGTGGGGATGGGTGGGTGGGTATGCGTGCGTGTGAGCGCATGCATATGAGTTTGCATGTTGGAATTTGTGTGTACAGTTACGACATAGGGGGGTACCTTTAGCAGTGAGGTGATTGCCGAAAGAATATTAAAACATTTTGGTGA
The DNA here is from genome assembly GCA_004794575.1 of Lanistes nyassanus. NCBI lineage: Eukaryota > Metazoa > Mollusca > Gastropoda > Architaenioglossa > Ampullariidae > Lanistes > Lanistes nyassanus. The sequence goes on from SMGT01004682.1 coordinate 56,653, forward strand.
TGGAGGAAGATCTTTGAAATGTGATTACTGACTGTGCTTGATTAAAGATAATTTGTACAGATAATCTTTGGCGTCGTCTACTTAAAAAAAAAGTAGGACGACCTGGCCGCTCACGATAAAGGAATATTTATAAATTAGGGCAGCCTGTCAGCCTCGCCACTCCAGCGTGATATTCGATGCCGTCAATCTACTGGCGGATCCCAGCCGTGATTAGAAGACAACTACATGGCCGTGAGTCGGAGACGTTTCATCGTTATCGATCTCAGATGTTGATTAGATGATCTCCGCGCTTGGCCCTAGCTGGTCCCCACTGTCACTGACCGCGCCACCTAGCGGCCTGCGAGGTCGCACACGCCAGTCACCAACTCCCCGCACCGGACCGACAATCACGGCTGTTCACGCCAGTCAAATTATCTCTCCTATGGAACAGCAAGAGAGAGAGAGAGAGTTCTGCGCTCTTGGTTCGTCCGTTCTTCCCTCGCTAGAAGGCTGGCAGCTTCCCGAAGGTCATGTGGGCTGAGTGTGTTCTGGCACCCAGGTCGAGGTCTTCAACTCGAGGAACTGTGAAAGACTCCATTCCTTCGTAGGGTTTGCGGCACTACTGAAAAGGGGTGGCGGTGGGGTGTAGGGGTGGGGTTGTGAGAAGCTCTTGTCTCATCGAGTGTTGGCGCAGAACGCTATCTAGCCTGAACAACTAATGGGACATACTTCTCATCGGAGGCTAGCACACGAGTGGCAGTCTGACGTCTTGAAACCAAAGACCTCTGACAACTCTTTTTCTTTGTACTGTCCGAGAGGGGCCTGGAACAGTGTAGGAGGAGTGCGGGACAGGTAAGGGGACGTCGAGTGCTGCCCGACAACTGTTTCAACACCAGAGAAATGCACCATCGTCTTCGCTGTACTGAGGCAGATAGACAGGAGCAGAAGAACAGAGGGCAGGAAAGAAGAAACAACAATAGCAAACAGAATGTTTTTGATGAAAAGAAGTTTCTCAAGTTTGTTTGCTTCTTAACTGCCTGTCCTTCTGCGTCTCCATTGTCAATCTGCGGGTTCAGTAGACATGTTTTGACTCATTCTTTCATTAATTGAAGGGACTCGCGATATCTTTCATCCATTTCTCCTCTACGCTCTTGATTGATACTCTTTCTTTTCCTCAGCATTACATAGCCATCCATCCGTAATTTTGTTCCTGTTTGTTTTCCTCCTCCATTGGTTAAGTACGCTGTGTGACTGAGTGCATAACATCTGAACGTAGTGGTGGATCGTCTGTTTTTATAAAGATAAACAAACTCTTGTGTACACAAGGTTGAAGAAGAAAATTAATATGTCCCTGTCAAAATGTCTTTGGATTCAAGAGAGTGCATTTTACTGTTTGGTGGTAGGAAATACTTTTCCTTGTTTGGAGCGAGGTTTTTTTCCTTTCTTAAGTTTACAGTGCTGCTTCGGACGACCAGGAGAGGAGAGGCGCTGTTTTCCACTGTTGCTTTCCAATATAAAACACGATCTACAACATTTTTTGAAAGTTTTAGAACAAACTGTGCGTTTTTTTTCCCAGGACCAATAGTGCGGATCATTTTGATTTGCGATACTTTGTTTCCTTGTTTCCTTTTGGGGGGCGGGGGGGGGGAGGGAGGTAGATATAAAACGCTGTCAGTAACAAACACTCGAAAATCAACCGCTTTTCTGATGCACGTGTGGATTTTTCGTCCCGCTTTTAGAAACTTTGCTTTTGCAAACTGTCTTTATTCTTTATAGGCCCAACGCTTTCCGACATTTCCGGGTCAGCATGAGTGGCAGTCAGGTCAAGGTCAAATATAGCACCAGGAACCTTTGCGAGTCAACAACCTATTTTTTCTAGTGATAAGCAGAAAGCGGGTGTTTCAGATCATGACTAGAAGCAAAATGCAACTGCGCACAGCAGCGGGAAATATATTTCTCTCTACTCACGGCACGTAGGTGTCTGTTCGTAGCACCTGCTCATGACATTTGCTGTTTGTCAGGCTATGACAGGTTGTTGTTTGGCCATAACGTGTAGCTGTCTGCCCTTGACAAGTACGCCTGGTTGCCATGCAGTCACAGCGTCAAAGGGCGCAGCGCTCTGGAAGAGTACATTATTCGACTCACGGCAACCCGTAGTGCAGTTACTACCAGCTATTGATTATTCAGCAACATCGCGTTTCGCAGTCTAAAGTGAACAGTGCTGAGCATCCACGATTCATTAGTCTTAATAGTGAAATAATTGGTTACCCCAAATTATGATGTGGTTATATTGTAAAATATAAACTAAGATTTATATATGACAGTAGCGAAATAAATATTATAATTATTTATGTTTTAGATTAGAATGAGTTAAGGGAGAAAGGAAATATCTGAACATTGAAGATTCGGCCAATCGAAATGTAGACGAGCTGATTTAAAGTGTTTTGAGCGTGAGTCTCGCCTCCCAGCTACCTCCATAAATAATACGAATAATGCACACAACTTTCAAGCGGTCCTCACAAAAAATACAACCATTAAAAAACTGAAAGGCGGAGGTGGGGGAACACAGGTCAAGGCGATATGAAGTTAAGAGAGCGCACAGGCAACCGCTGTCGTCAAGGCAATCAGCCCGCGACCTGCGTGTCAAGGTTGAACAGGCAAAGTTTTTTTTAATAGTGTGTATGCCGACAGGTATATGACGCAAGCACGCGCTCCACACGAGTCTGCATGTCGCGCTGCTGTACTGCATGCGTCACGTGGTCATATATTATGACGACCTGCTGGGGGGGGGGGGGTTGATTGCTATTGCTCGGAGTAGGTGCTGCTTCCGTGTACCTATGCTTACATCGCCAGTGAGCCAAAAACGAAGTTAACACAAATAGATGAGAGAGATAGATAGATAGAGAGCGGGTGGGGGGAGGGAAGAGGCGAGGGGAGATACATGGGGGTTGGGGGAGGACAAAGAGACAAATAGGGGCGACGGATGAAAGCCATAAGCAACAATCACAATTTCATCCCAAATACAAGAATATGACCACATATTCTGAAAGTAAAAAGTCTCAGTAAGACAGATTTCTTTTAAAAACAGGCTTGAAGCTGTTGGTAGATTGCTTCACTCGTGCTTTGATTCTAAATTATTTTTTTGGGGGGGGGGGGGGGAAAAAGCTGCGTATAAGTGGGCCATTGCCTGTCAGCTCGGGAAATGTCTACTTTCAAAGGTATCCGAAAGTTTTGTATGAGGTATGTTAAGCACATTTTTGGAAAGTTGTCAAAATTCAACTTAACTAACTTGACTAAACCAGTTCGACCGCCGCATTGAATTGCTAAGAAATGTGTCAAGACTCCATTATCAGCATCGGACATTAGGGCCGATTTACACGTTTCAAAAGTGTGTACTTTTAAACGGCGTGCAGTTTTTTTAACCCTTGTGTCTAGTTCAAGTTGGTACCAGTTCTGCTCAAAGTTTTGGATGGATAGAATGCCCTTTTATTTTTCGAAACCTTGAATGCCTCCCAGCGAATCAGAAACCTCGAGTGGAGTAATCTCCCTTTTCGCTCGCTACCACAAACATCATGGCTTTTCGCTGACATTCCATTTGACTGAATTATGGCAGCACGTACGATCCTTCGATTTTTCGACACTAAAAAAGATATTAGAAACTGAAGCCTGCACATCTATGACAAGGGAACTACTCAATTCGATTGCAAGGTACGCAAAACTCGTCTGCACTCTCGTTGAACTTTTGTTGTCAGCTCTTAAGCAAGCTCCCAGTTTGCTTTTTTGGTTTTTAAAAATAAGAAATTCCATTCCAAACCGAAAATCGTTTTTGTCTTCTAATCATAGTCATCCGCAAAGATTAGTGTAGCTGCAGCGGCAGCAGCAAGGATAATTTTAATTTGTTGAAAGTGCATTTCACCATCGAAGGCAGCCACTGGTTTTTTTTCCTCCTATAGTTCACTGTAAAAGGTCAAACGCCCTCAGCCTTGGGATGAAGGTGACTGTGTCTTGCCGCTTGTAAATGCTGGCGCATTCAGTGAAGGCCTTCTTCGCTTTAAAAGCTACAAAAACTTGGAAACATCTAGTTTTATGTAGGTCACAATCAAATTTCTTGAATCTACTCGGATTAATACAGCCAGCGTAAAGACACCATACTGCGACAGTCAATCAAGTCCACAGAACGGGTCGTAGGGAAAGCCATGATGTTCGTGGTAGCGAGCGAAAAGGGAGATTACCCCACTCGAGGTTTCTGATTGGCTGGTAGGGTTTCAAGGTTTTTAAAAATAGAACGGCATTCTATCCATCCAAAACCTGGGGCAGAACTGGTGCCAAGCTGGTACAAGGGTTGAGTCACCAAAGGCATTTCAAGGTACCAGGTTTAAAACGTACAATTTGGCCCTAAGACAGTTTCTAGCCACAAACTGCAGACGATCGCCGCCAGCACACCAGAGCAGCAAGAGGCAGATTGATCACAATGAAGAAAACCTCCCTCTACCACCACCAACAGCCACATCCAGAACATTGCCCCTCTGCCCAACATATTTTCGTTCCCCCGCCCCCTGTAGTGCGAAATCACCGTCACGACTGGATCGAGTAAGTCACAGGAGAGCGAAGTGTGACATCACTTTTTTGGTTCATTTGCCATCTCGTGCCTGTAAAACTCATCTCCGCTATTCCGGCCTAGCGGTTTAGCTTAGATCGTGCGGCGCCCGTAGATGCATTACCTCGCACGACCGGAAATGTGAGGAAGGTGTGTCAAAGCGAAAGAGAACAGTTGGGGAACGAAATAAGATCATCCGGTCCCTACCAACAACTGACAGACGGCAACATACGCCCGCGCGAAGAGGGTGGATGGAGAGTGGACCTTCCCTTCCACCCTCCTCGCGCAAATGTTGCTGTATTCGTTTGTTATCGCAAATATTCCGCTTTGAATAGTTTAATTTCTGGCATCAGTGCAAACCTCTCTCCCTGGTAGCGAACACAAATGGCCCTGTGTGATGGCGTAACGCCACGCAAAGAATTCTTACTGAAAGAAAAACCATCCACACACAAAAGTATTCAAACAAGCCGCACACCCTCTTCCTTATAATTGCCCCCTCCCCCTTCCGCCTAAAGTTCCCTATGGTCCCCCGTGTTTTTATACGCCCTGAAATACTTTTTAAAAACCATAAAAACAAAACAAATGGGGGATGTGCATAACACCCTCACAGACTCATCAAAAGCTTCCGACGGACACAAAAGGACAACAGTTGTGCAGTCGGACGCTGGCCGCACGGTGACAACCAAACACAGGGCCTCATTACGGGGAGATAACTGGGGAGGTTGACCGAACTTTGTTCGCCAGCGCGTTGGCTGGGCCGGTTAATTCCCCCGCTGCCACCTGCAACCAGGGGGTGCTTTTTGTCCTTCGCTCAAAGGCCTCGGGCACGGCCGACCGGATATCGACTAGTATTCCTCCTTCCGCCTATGTTTTCTCATTGGGAACCTCCACGGGCGAGTGCACACGCACCGGACCACAGCCGAGACTAGCTTCTGTCTTTCAGTGGGCCGTCCTTGCACGAGGATGGATCCGTTTTTTATCATTATTTTTTATTTGTCCGTTTCGCATAGCTCCAATTTTATGTTGCGCCCGGCCCGTAATGCTCTTCGAACGAGACCCTACGGGGAATCAACACAACTGAGCTCGGCGCACTGCACTGGCCAGCAGATAATCAGAGGCTGCAGTTGTGATCAGATCTAAAGATCAAAGATGGAACTGAAGCGAGAATTTAGCGCTTATACGTTTCCTGCCTGCAGGAGGAGAGGAAGCGAAAATATTCCATTGTCCTGCTCTAGAAGCCCGTTTCTCTTGGGTTTGTGCTGGAGGCTTTATCCCGGCAGGCTTGGTAAAACGTGATAAATAATAAATGACTTAGATAAATGATGGAGCGCTTGTCCACAAAACATCGGCCCGCAGGGGAGGGTGGGGCCACTCCATCGGTCACCCTCTGTAAAGTGGACGTAATATATTCATATTTTCAATTGGCGTTCAGAGCTTTCTCATCATCTTATGTCGTAATGGCGGACAGAACTGACCTCTGGGGTTCATTTTTTTCTGTCTCCTTTCCCTTTTGCCCTAATGGGTTTTCATTGCGAAAGACAAATAATAATACGGCAACTCTTTTAAAATAATTCAAGGCGCACGAACTCACCCGTGCGAGCACACACAAGGCAATACGCACAAGCGCACGCACTCACGCGCAGACCCTGGTGTACAAGCTACCTCCGAGTAGGTGGGGACAGGACAGAAGGAAGGTTGTGTTGATGCCGGTGTAGGTTGAAGTTTTCTCTTGCGGACGGCGATGCTGCTGGACATGCAAGCTGAGAGACGGTTCACCAGTAAGGTGGTGATGGTGGCGGAAAAGGCAAACTAATAAGGGTGGGTGGTGGGTGAGGGAGAGAGCCTGTCGGGGCGCGCGTGTGGTCTCTCATTAACAGCGGCTTAGCTGTGCAGCCACGGACGGCTCATCTCGCGGCACTGACTCACAGCTCAGGCAAATTAGCATAGCATGCCTAGCCAGGGCGAGAAGCTTCTCCACGAACCCAGTTCTGTTGTCATTCGTCACAATGAGGTACAAAGAAGTGCGTGTGCGCGTGTGTGCACGTGCGACAGACATATTTTCTCTTGCACAGTTTCAGCACATGTCCGTTTAATGCCCTTCACACCGCTTAGAACTGCCTGAGATAGCTTCCATGTTTTTTAGAAGAAGGAAATGCTGTACCCACGATAGAACCTTTTCCTAGTTTTCCAGCACTCAGAATGGCATTGCAACAATTTTCCCCTTATTCCCCCCTCCCCTCCACACACACCCTTATGCGCCCTAGAGTTGTCGAGGCTCTAAATCGTTGCTGTTTGATTATCTTCAAAAGAACGGCTGCTTGCAGATCAAGCGAATTAGAACACCCACCGGCTGAGGCCAGATGACACACGAAAACGACCTGTGCACACCCGTGCAAGGAGGGGACCCTCTGGCTGGAACCCGGTGAGGTATTGGCGATGTCAGCTGTAAGTCCGCGTCTCTCGGGAACCGGCCTCTCTCGTGGCACGGATGAGCAAGTTCCGAATTTGAACTACCCCGACGTAGTCCTACCCTGACCCAGACTAGACATCACCCCGAGAGGAAAAAGATCCAACGCTCTGGTGGAATTTACAAAAGAGGAGAGACACGTAGACATTCGGAACATGTCACGTTACCATTTTCAGGAAACCAACGCGACTGTGTAGGCTGTACTCGCGTCACGAAGCGTCGCCTATTGGGAAGTTTCGTGTGAGTTGTCTTCACTGGTTCGACAGACGGCTGGACGGGGCAGTAAATGATGAAATTGCCTATCCCACTGAAATTTCTACTGGCTCACGTTCTTTCTTTCAGTATGGCTACAACAGTCGGCAGAAAAAAATCGTTAGCCCGAAGGTCAAGTGACTTATAATATTTATGTCCCAGCAAGATTTCTAGTGATCTGAGGCCCATAGCACAGTAGTTTCCTCCTGTCTGGGAGGGGGAGGGGGAGGGGGAGTTAGAATGTTGAGAAGCAGAGAACGCGGGCACACGCAGGCACCAGCAAGCGGCACTTGTACTTGTTTTTTTTCACCCACTACAGCACTTGTGCCTTCACGAACTGCTCACAGGGTAACAACATCACGCAACGCTACATGCATAGTTTTGTTTCTTTACCTGTGGATACTAGGTTGTGACAATTGCCAGTGGAGCTAGGGACTGTCTGGACGTGTGAGAGACGCAAGCGTACCCACATGCGCGCACACATACACGCGCGCGCACACTCACCCATGCAAGCCCGTATGTGCACTGTGTATTGCAGATGCCTAGTCTTTTGCACGATTAATGCAGTCCTGTATCGAACGCCAGTATGGTTTCCCCGCCAGAGGAAACAGACCCATAATTATGTGACAGATTTTATAAAGGAAACCAACGTTCTTTTAGTAGCCTACCATTATTATGCCTTTGTCGGAAGCAAACCTGACTTTATAGCTTGGTTCTGTTGAGCTGTGACACGAAGATCGTTTTCCAAGACCCGGAAAGTTTCACTTTTCTAGTTGAGTTTTCTGGCGTTCGACAACAGACCGAAGCATGGGTGACTTGCCATGTGTTCCGACTGGAAAGCGAACTGACGTTGGGATGGGCGCATTATCTTTCTTCGGGCAGGAGACAGCAAACAAAACCAAAACAAGAAGAAGAACAAAATCGACATCATTAATTCTGAAACCAGGGATTGTTTAAGTGCGCGTAATTGCTGTGTGCATGAGTAAAGTTAATTGAAAATGGATGTTGCGACATTTTAGCTAAAGGCTTCTTGTAAAGAATGAAGCCGTTCTTGTAAGAAATGAGGGGTTCTTGTAAGGAATGGAGCGGCTCTCTCCAACGATGTCGTGTCAGGGTCGTATGAGTAATGGTAGTTGTTCTTCGTCTTCGAGCATAGCAAGAAGGGAAGGTGTTGGGGTGGGTGGGAGAGAGAGAAAAAGTGCCATTCACAGCAATAGATTTTCAAATGATTATTCCCATCTGGATTTTTTAGGGGGTGGGGCAGGTGGGTTGGAGGTGCCAGTGCCATAAGCTGCGAACGAAGACTAAAATATTCTTCTTCCTTCAATCAATAGAATTAGTCGCCGAGAGAAAAGGTATCGACCCCTGAGCACTGTTACTAATTACGGCGCGATGAGGAACTTTCCGTAGCCACGGCACTACGGCTGCCGGAGTTCTGCCTTTTTTCTGTTGTCACATCGTAAAGCGATAGAAGAATGGAAGGGACAGGGGGGCAGGCAGAAGGAGGGGTGTGGACATTTTTCATCTTCGCGATGACTGAGACAATTACGAGCCTTTGCAGACGGCAGCTTCCTTGTTTACACATCGATTTCTTTTTTTCTTCTGTCTTTCTTTCTCTTTCCTTGTCTTTTCACTTTTTTCCTATACGGGGGAAAATACAGTTAATCCTCCGTGCTGGCACTAGCCCCAGGAGATTCAAACTACGCATTAAAGCGTTCGATTAACGTAATATTACGACTACGTATTAAAGCAATCGATTAACGTAATATTACGCCAGTGTCCTGTGCTTGCACATCTTCCGCGATCAAGTTTCTCCTCCACCACCACCACCACCACCACCACCACCACCCTCCCTCTCTGTCTGTGTGTGCTGTCTGTCCCCCCTCCTCTCGCTTTATGTATCTGCGCATATGCGTTTGCGCATGGGTATCCCTGCCCGAGATTAGGTCGCAGTCGATTAACTAGAGGAGATGAGTGCTAACAGTGTGCATGAGGCCATTCCTTCTCCCATTATTTTATTTGTTTAATCTTCTGGGGCTGCCTTTTTTAAAATTCTAAACCATTATCGGTAGCTGTACACCTGTTTCACAATTTATGCAACTTACTGTATTCCAGGCGGAGGAAATCTATCTCTGCCCAATGAGCGGTCACGTTTCACTCCACGCGACACGACGGTACGTGTCAAATGTACGAGTGAAACTGCTCACGTGTTCATTGCCTTGATGTTCGTGCCATCAGAGGCAACAGGAACCTGGGAGGTGGCTGCAGACAGGACCGCTGGAGGCACGTGGAAGATTCCCCCCCCCCCCGAACATTGGAGTGCACGTAAAATACGTAGACGGATGGAACTTAAGACCGTCCTTATGGCTGACAGACTAGATACAAACGCTCGTGCAGCCTGACCTAGGTCATTGAGGATCTGAACACAACGAACGGGCGTCCAGTGTCGGCAAGGCTGGCAATGAAAGACTTGGAAGTCCGCTGTTGCTCGTGCCGACACAAGCGTTCAGTCTCCGTTTGTTCTGGAACCCGAAGGGAAGAGAGAATTCTGCCAGCTAGGGAAGGCCTGCAAAGCATTCAGTCCGTATGACAGCAGGAGACATGTCCCAACGCCACATTCTGTTATAAGGTCCCCGGTACTACACACACTTTAAAAAGGTCAAAAAGAATTGATTAATTTTATTAGGAAAGAAAGCAAGTTAAATACACAGCTTTACCGCTGATCACACTATTTATACAGTATGGGTATAAACAATGAGCAGCTTTTGACTGCAGAAGTAATATGGGATGCAGAAGTGATACCCTGCTTTTCATTGAAAGTCGTTGCGTTTGTTTCATATCTGTTGTCCCTGTGAAGCAGTGAACATGTTAAAATTGAAATATTGGTAAAATAGTTTCCCTTTTAGATTTAGTTATAAACTTACTGGATATCTGGAATATGTATGTGCGCGGGTTCGCGCAGGTGAGAGAGAGAGAGAGAAATAAAGAGGGGCAGAAAGAGAGAGAGAGACAGACGGCCGGGCTGATGAGAAGGAAAACCGCTAAATAGTTGTTTTGTGACGGTACATACTTATACTTTTTTTTTACTGGCGATAAAGCCCTGACTGGTAAGCAGTTAAGCATCAGGAATCAGTATATTTGTTCAAATATCGTTTAATCTTTCACCCATTGTGATTTCCTTCCACTCCAATTCTTTAGGAAGACAGAAACTAATTCTGGGCCTGCACGTGACTGCACGCAAGATTCGCGAACACACTAGCAATCTGTTGGGGAAGTGGGTGGGTGGGTGTGTGGAGAAGGGGTAACCCAAGCTTAGACACGACGACTGCAGACAGTTGTCACTGGTGATTTGTGTGGCAGTTTATCGCAATCACTGACACCTGTGTCATGATAAACGTCGGCGCTTGAACTGCAAGTGTCACGCAAGGTTACAGCACACCCAGGCAGGGTCACGCACTTTCGAGAACCTGTCAAGTGTCTGCGAAGAAATCTGATTATGTGTGTGTGTGCGTCCTCTCCTCCATCTTTTCTCCAGATGTTTTCCAACTTTTGCACTTTCGTAGTGGCATTCTGTTAGCCTTATTGTTTTGTTAGCATCGCCCTCATTTCGCGTCGACTGCCGTCCCCACTTCTCTACTATCACCCCTACGCGCACTAATAGGTGCAGTGCTTTGTAATTAATTTCGAAACCATAAGATCGAAAGCATCGCAGGATTAAAAGTTTTCTACCAGTGCCAGTGTAATGTTGTCTAATATTGTTAATGCTGCTGGAGACATCACAACATCCTTTGGTTTTCCGATTCCCCACAGAAGTCACGTGGTTGGACGATGTGACCAATAGCCATGCAGGGATAAGTCGATATGGCAGCACATTTTTCGTCAAAGCGCGCAGTCAAGGAACACAATAAATAAAACCGGTCCAGACATAACTCTCTTGTTTCGCGGTGTCTGGAGCTTCAGGAATCAGGCTCTTGGAGGGAGGCAGTGATACGATAAGTATCTTTAATTCTCCGCCAAACGGAGAAATGTATGAATCTTTCATAGCAGACCGTTATCGACTTCTGCAAACAGCAGCGACAACAAGAAAGACGAAATGAGTGACAGGCAATGATTGTTGCAATTCACTGTGAAAATAGAATAAGCTCTTGTCAAAAAATGGTCGGGCAATTTTGGCTTGGGTTCTGAAAGACAGACTTGGGGATCTGTATATGAAATGTGTTTGTTCGTGCGTGTGCATTACAATAATGAGTTTCTTTTCCCTTAATCAGTTCACACAAGCGCTGGTGCAGACCACGAGGCCTGGGAATGATAAATGCTTTCTATGTTAGGTGTCTACAGATCTGGCGTATCTACCGATATGAACTTTGGTATCTACAGATATGAACGTATGTGTTTACGTAGGAATTATGGCGTAGTTAGGCACAGACCATGGCTCGTGTGCATGGTACGACGGTTGGCAGGTTGCTTTAAAGGAAAGTTGCTCCCACTTTGCGAAATTTCGCACTATGTGGGGGAGGGGGGGACTATAATCTGCAGTGAGATGGTCAGTGCGGTGAGCCAGTTTAATGTTCGGGGGATCGGAGTCTGCACAATGCTTAAATCCAAAATATGCTCTTTAGTCCCTTCTGGATTCGAACCTGCAACATTCGACACCCAAATCCGATCCTCTGACTACTGATCTAACCACCCCTACACGGCTACAGACGATGCGACAAAGTCGATGCTTTAATTTTAGCGCATATCGTTATTAATTCCTGGTTGAGTGACAGCTCTTTCCACAGGCGGACAGCGGGGAGGAACGTTGGAGCGGGGGGGGGGGGGGGAATTAGAATTCGATCTTCGTAGGTTTCATGGAATAGAAAGGGTTCGTGCCCATGGTGAGGTGGGGGCGAGGTAGGGAGGGGTGGGATCATTTCCCTGGCTCTAGGGTCGGGATGAGGTTAGCAGACGTCAGTACAACTTTTCCCCTTGGTCTGACTCTCGGAGTCAAAGGTCTGCATCGGGAGAACTCTACTCTGGCTGGCGGGGTTCACTTGGTGACAGGCTGGCGGGGTACACTTGTGACAGGCTGGCGATCCATTGGTGGTCAGACACCCTTCTCCCCTCTCCCCCCGAATGAGCGCAAGAGTAATAGAATCCATCTACACGCACTTTCAGTTTCTAAGTGTTTTTATAAATGTTTCTGGGGTGGGGCGGCACACTTTCTGAATGTGTTTTTGGACATAGTTTCTGAATGTGTTTGGAGTTTTTGTGTAATGAGCGGACTTGCGGACATGTGCCTGCTGCTGTCAATTTCATCCTGCCTACGTTAAGAAGTGACGTGCGTCCCATCATGCAGAACGTACGTCACAACCGATACTAATTTACCTTGTTGAGCTTCCAGCAGCAGGGTTACAAGACACACTATTGCAGGCTTCTCACTGCATAAGCACAATGCAAATAACAAGCACACGGTATGTGGAATTTCAAAGGAACCGGATTATTTGAAGAAAATGACTGCCAAAAAAAGTTTACAATCATTTTCACCAGCGCAGTTGTACCTGTACAACCGGATTAGCCTAATACAGGGAGGATATGGGCAATAAAAGAGAAAGGTGGAAACTAAGCTTTCGGGGACACCTTGAAGGGGATGTTTTCACGTCGTCCATTCATTCACGTGCTATGACGGGCTGCGAGGCCGAACAATGGCCCGGCGACGGGCCGATGTCACCGCGCGGTGGGTCCCCTGGCGACCGTCTCACAGCTTGTGCAACGAAGCGAGTGATTCGTCGGGTTCTGTGACTGGCGACTAATAATGTAGCGAGGCCTGTCCCCGATCCTGCTCAAAACGTCCGGAGGAAAATGAAGGAAAATCCCCCACGACCCTGTGCCGGGGGCTTTTCGGAGGTGACTGTCAACGTGGAGGTATGGGTGTGAGAGAATGGCGTGAGACCAGGGGTGCCCTAGTTGTGAGAATGTTGGCCTTTCACGCACCACACATCCACTTGCATACGAGAGAGAGAGAGAAATTCTCCCGCCTCCCGTGTTATGCGTATCGCCTTGAACCCATACCTTCGAGGTTTTCTCTGGCAAGCCGAGTGCCTGGCAGAATTCACGTCCGGTTCTAGGTACGAGCTGTGTTTTCGTCGTGTTCAGCAGACGTCAGACGGTCTATTTCCTTAGTCTGGACGGGACAGCCCCATTTCCTTCCCCTTTTCACAAAGTAGATGTGTCACCTGGGACACGCATTTCTGTTGTGTGGGTTTTCGCTTTAAAACAGCACCGCATTGCAAAGTTGCTCTCCCTGGACTAGTCCTGGATCGAGTCCCACAAGAGATACTGGTTCCGCCTCGCAGAGCCAAACGTTAGCACCGTTCGAGCCTGATGTCCGTCGCATTTTTCATCGCGTCTATAAAATCTTCCTCCCTTACGTGTTCCTTTCACCCGTTTATCGAAACGATGGAGACGATTCCAAATGGTAGGTGATGTGTCGTGGCGCCGTTTAAAGGGTACAAAGGGATGTCAGGTCCCAGTGAAGTAAGGTCGACGCGTTCCAAATGTATACGCGTTTTTTTTTAACTGTACCCGTACATATGATCGCTTTTGTCTACCGGCGATAACTTGTCCGATTCAGTACAGAACTGCTTTCTGGCGCTGGCGTGCAGAGTTTCAGCCAACTGGCTGGCATGATCGCGACCTTCCACCTTGCCCCACTCGCCGTGGCGAGAGTGGGTGACGCCTGAGTGGAGGGAAGGAAAGGGGCTGATGAAGCGTAACTAGGTGACGCGAGATCCATGAAGCAGAACTTGGTGATACGTAGGGTCGATGATGCATAACCAGGCAATCACCATCAAACGCAATATCCATAAAGCATCTAGCTGTGGGCAGTGCCCAGGCGGCGAAGCAGTCCATTACGCAGAAAGCACAGCTGGCTTCTCTGTTTGCGTGTCTGCGTGTTTCTGTCGTTCCGAGACAGAACCGATTGTACAAGATGCCATGCAAGTTCCTGTCCCTGCTGTCGTAGAACTATGTCGTTTCCCGTCAGTGGTTGTGGCTGCGTCGCCAGCAGATGTTGTCGTTGTATCAACAATCAAACGGAAGGGAAAAACTTTTTTTGAAAGAACGAGTAAACGACATTCCTGTTTAGGAACAAAGAAAATCATCGCCAGTAGCACCTGTGTTACATGAGAAAGAAACTTCCTAAACAAAATTTTGAACCTTTCATTTATCTCCCTTCTTGGGACCTTCCCTTGCGTCGCTGTCCAGTAGCATCAGACCACTTAACAGTGTCACTCAATGAACCAGGTTCGACCTTGAACCAGACCCGATTCTTCTACGAGACAAAAAGAAATCTCATTTGCTGGCAAACTTTCAAAATAAATAAAAGACCCTTACAAGTTCAGAACGTCATATCGTCCTTTTCTGGAAGCAAACATCGATGTATTTAATCGCGTCACGGCGGGTGGCGCCTACCGGTGAGAATTTGTGTATTGTGACAACTCCGTTTTTAGCCGACTTCACTAGTTCGATAGACGATCAAACCGCTTAATCTCAGAAGCGGAAGGGGGATGACTTCAGAAATCAGAACCAGATCGAGAGAGTGAATTTCAAGGCTATTCTGCCGTTTTGACAGAGAATTAGAACGTCTTTAACTCGGTTAAAGAGAGCTGGGTGAAATACTGGGATGCAGCGTCGTATCTGTGGTTCCCGCACGCGCGACATGAACGGAAATCTCAGGAGCGGCACAGGTGTGCGATGTCAGGTTGTGAACTGACTGTGGTGCCTAAGGACCTGTTCCACCTGCACGATCATGCAGACAGACTAAAATTATAAAGTGGAAATCTCAAGTTCTCAATAAAAATGTTTAAGTGTATTTGAAGTGCTCGCGCAAAATTCTTTACTGCAGTAAAACAATCTGTAACATCAACGTGCAATTATATGGTATGGTAATGAGCAGTAAAACAATCTGTAACGTCAACATGCAATTATATAGTATTGTAATGAGCAGTAAAACAATCTGTAACGTCAACATGCAATTATATAGTATTGTAATGAGCAGTAAAACAATCGGTAACGTCAACATGCAATTATATAGTATTGTAATGAGCAGTAAAACAATCGGTAACGTCAACATGCAATTATATAGTATTGTAATGAGCAGTAAAAGCTGCGTGAAACTCTAGCGGGTAACACGGCACTAAGCCAGGCGTGATCGCGTTTCACAAAGAAGACCGAGGAGTTAACTAAAAGGCAGACGAGATGACGTCAGATACCACCATCTGATGGCCAGGAAATGAAAATTTACACTATTTCGGCGGTAACAGAGCCGCCGGATGTATAATGAACTGGCGCAGTGATCACCGTTTTTGTTAGACGAGAAGCGCATTCTAGTGTGCAGATTGATGAGAATAAGAAGCGCAATTCATTCGGAGTTTGAAACATTGTCCTTTTCCTGCGGGCGGTACAACATGTGATGTCTGCTATGGGTTCAATGTTTCATGTCTGAAAAAGACTTTGCAAGGGCTTCCGGTAGATCAGTAAGACCATGGAAGAGTCAGAGCGACGGAAAACGACCCGGTCAGGCTGAGGAAAGACATGGTGTAACGTAAGCTTAAAGGCTGGTTCTTCCAGCCGCTTCTTGTTGCAAGTGCTCGACTTTACGAAAGAAAGAACAGACACGTTTTATTCGTTCCGTAGTCCGCATATGGAAATGCACACAGACACGATTCGCTTTTTGACCTACCTGTTTTTGGCGGCCCGTGGAGGGGGTGGTGGTGGGAGGTAGACACAATACGCAGTGCACTCTTGTAAAAGCACAGCACCATTAACGCCCATACTCATTAAATCATTATCATCATCATCATCATCATCATCATCATCATCATCATCATCATCAATCTCAGTGCATGTCCTATTGTTCTCAGTGTAGATGAGAGAATGGCATAAAAGCTCGTCCTTCACCATTGTTATTGTGATATATATTGTTTTCCATGAAGACAAACCAGATTACCATTGCCTGCCCGGTTGTCAGGGCCCAATCCATAACGGGCACGCTGTGCGAAAAAGACGAGAGTGGGACACCTGAATGAAATGAGCGATAATGACCAGGGACAGGGGTGTCAGTTTTCGCGCGAATCGCTTCCTTTTTCGCCGATGACAGGGCTTTTGATGAAACGGTCTTGAAAAATGGCGCTTAGATTTCCCGCGAGTCTTTGTTCGTGTTCCGTGCCAGTGAAATGTGGGACCCTATCGATAATACAGCGGCCGGTGAGGACGGGTGCCTGAGTTTGGAAGCAGGATTTTGGAATTGGAGTGGCTGAAGCTGACGCGGACGAACGGACGAGAAGGCTGTGGCGAAGCGGCGATGTGGAAGGATAATGAGCAGAAATGGCGCTGTGATCGTTTACTTCGGGTGGACTGACCACCCGTTAGCAATTGGGTCACAGTCACGGGCTGAGGCTAGCTCATGTCTGAGACAAAAACTCTTGATGACTACGTTGCTGTCCACGGCAGTCCCGAGAAAGACCATCGTGGGCTTTGTCAGTTATAACATCAGAAGCTGCAGAAGAACTGGGGTGGGGGTGGGGGTGGGGGTGGGAGGAAGTGGGGAGATAAATGGGGCAGGCGAGAAATGAGTGAAGGGGACAAGGAAAAGGATGAAATGGTATTTACAGAGCGATACCTGTAATGTTTGGTTCGATAATCAGGCCGCGAGTTCACTTTTAAAAGAAAAGTGTGCTACTCGGGCTAGCCTCCCTCGACAGCAAAGGTGCAGTCTGATAAATTAGGGAGAGCCATGTGGTACACTGGTTGCAAAAGTAGCATCTCCAAGTCACAAGATGCGTGCATTTGCAGGCCTGCACACAGCGCACTCGCATCCTGCACGTGTGGAACTGAGGAGAACATAGAGAGTTTTACCGTCGCTTTTTTTTTACGCCAACAGACATTTTCAAATACTTTGAAAAGTGCGATTTTCAGATAGATTCCGCCTCCCCCCTTTCGTATATGCACATACATAAGCGCCCGCGCGCGCGCACACACACACAGTTTTCTTTATGACTATCATCTCGAACCCTTATCTCGCGAGGAGAGGAGGGTGGAGGCCATGAGTCGTCGGTCCAGTTTCACACGCATTCAAATGGGAGGGGGAGGAGGGGAAGCGAGAGACTTTATTTTCAGACTGAGTTGTGCACTTCTCTGTGAGACTAAACGCTGTGATTGCAAATGTGTTTCTCATTTGAAAAAGGCTGGGCTTACACTTACACGGTGAATTACTAGTTTTTTACCCCGAAAAGTTCGCAGAAACTGAGACAAACGCTAACCCCACAAGTTGTTAGTGAATGCGATACCGAAAGCGAGAAGTGTGAGTAAATATATTAGAAAAGGAGGCTTTTTTGCGGGGGGGGGGGGGGGGGGGGGGGAGAAAGAGGAAAAAAGGATAAACTTGACTTTATTCATAGATAATCCCCTTCTAATGTCATGAAATCGGAGGGTTTGCCCCGTAAAAGGTTATGTTTTAAAAGCTGTTTACGTAATGTAGCTACGGTGCGTCTTTATAAGCTTTTTAAACCTCATCCAGTTGAAGGGCTGACGGCTTGGGGGCATTTGGGGAAACCTGCGCAGGACAGTAGTTAAAACATGCGCAGACAAGCACGCTGTTCCCAGCGGCTTTTCTGACAGCAGATACCTCTTACTTCTCTGACAGGATTGTGCGTAACAAGAAGTATGAGACGAAAGGAGAGATAGAAGCAACCTTAAAAGTGGTTTGTAAACACAAAGCATAACGTGAAAAGGGAGGGAATAGCTGGGACAGAGGGTACGCCTTTTTCTCCCCGACTGTTAAACGTACGAACTCACAACCAATGAAAACAGCAACTGCCTAGAGTCTCCTGCCTGCGCACCCCAGTCATAGGCCACTTCTGATCGCTTGCACGTCAGTCGCATCTCAGGGGCTGTGACGTCACTGCATGTGCATTGGGTAGTTGTCTGTCGAGCTGACGGAGATGACTTGAAACGGAGGCACAAATTTCCAGTAGGCGACGCTACACAGTAGTGTTTGCACCCAGAAGAGGCTGATATACGTTACGAATTTCTACGTCTTTCCCCAACCTCCTGAGGTTGGGAGGGAGGGTGGGGAAGTCCAACCGTCCAGCGGAGTTCTCTTATGGGCGCATAGGTGACGGAATCTCGCGACCAGCGTTAGCTAATTCCTCGAGACTGCGCCTATGCATTTCGCAGTTAAGTCCCTGGCTGCCGAAAGTCCAAGTCCCACCCTACAGATCTATTCGCAACGACCTACTTTCGCACCAACTTTTTTGCTAGTTCTAACTTTAAAATAAAATCATTGATGATGGTCCCATCGCTAGGACCCTCCACAGGCCCACTTTACCTTGCGGTCATGCTTTTTATTTTTCCACCCATCCCTCACTCTCTTCGTCTCTGACTTCCTCCGTCTGGCATTTCTCGTAGGCTGCAAATCCCTGCACACAGCAATCCAGTAAGGTAAACCTGTAAGTCACCCCTCTCTCCCTTCTAACTACCTTTGTCCGCTGGTTCACGTATTATTAATACTACCCTGCACTCTGCCGATATGCACCCGTTACCTGTCACGATTCGCATACAAGCAAAATGCGTATGGTACCGTTTGAGATCCATTGACCTTGCCATGCTTCGATCCCATTTAAGGATGCTTCGGTTTTAAGCACGCTAGGAAGGGTGTCTATAACAGAAATTTAATGTGACTTTTTACTCTTTTTGAAAATTGCCATAATCACCCTAGCGCTCCTATTCTGTCTTTTGATATCTTTTTGTGCTGTTCATTGCAGTCTTTATTGTGTCATATGATAAGACGAAAGATGTGCGAAAATATTACATTCAGAAAGTGGGAGCGCTGTCTCGTAGTGGTTAATGTCTTGCAGAGGACAGCAGCTACTTACAGAATGTCATCGGCATTCACATTGTCACTGATTCACAAGTTATTATGTCGCAGCCTACATTGCCACTCTGATTGTCACAGATTCACAAATTATGTCAGCAAACTATCTTTTCACTCAAATTGTCACGAATTCACAAGTTTTTACTTCGCAGCCTACATTGTCACTCAGATTGTCAGGGATCCACAAATTATATCAGCAACCTAAATTGTTCTAAAATCCGCGTGGCAAAGAGCGATGGCGAACAGTATTTATCTAGCACAAAAACGGTGGGGGGGGGGGGGGG
>SMGT01004682.1:76166-93071 GCA_004794575.1 Lanistes nyassanus
GGGGGGGGGGGGGGGGGGGAAGAAAATTGGGGTTGGCCCATCTTTCCGTCGCTCTTCCCTTACTCATCTTTCCCTTCTCCCCCTCCAAACCGCCACCGCTTGCGTGTAGATGCGTGCGTATGCGTGGTGTTTATGGTAAACATGCGCACGCACACATGCGCTGGTGGCCATTTCTTTCTGTCTCTGCCCGTCTCGATTACTTTCAGCTCCCTTTCTCAATCCCACCCCATTTGGTCTGTGTTGCTGTCGTTATCAGCAAGCTCGTCATTAAATGCCCATCCGAGAAACAGAGAGACGAACTAAAAGAAAAATCCCTCCCTCCCTCCCTCCCTTCATCGCCTTCCTGGGCTGAATAACTCGCGCGCACACACCCACAATGCTGCTAATTTTCGTCACGCTTCATGTCCTCTTCACATTTGTTCCACGCGCCAGTGAATTTGCTTCTCCGGGCTGCAATTGGAGTTCGATTTTCCTTTACCTTTCCTTAAAATTATTACAGTCTTATCATGGCGCTCATTAAAAATGCATGGCCCAGTTGGAGCAGCCCCGCAACAACTGAAAGCGCTTCACGCAACACCAGCCGACGGCGCGTGGCCCGCTGTCAATCAGCGCTTGCGACCAATCACTCACGGCGAAATTAGTACGTCCACGGGAGACCGACTGGGGAAACAGGCTTTTTGCTTGCCGTGCTCCTCCCCTTCACCCCCTTCCACTTTTTGTGCCATCCTTCCCGTCTCTTCCGTCTCTCTGCAACCAAGCTACGTTCGTGTTGGGGTAGGGTGACGTGGGTCCGTCACTATCACCCCGTATGTTGTCACTGTCAGGTATGCAGATTGTCATAACGCGTGTCACCATGTGCCCCAACGCCAGAGCTGAAACAAAATGGACGCGTGCTTTTGTGTTTTTGAGAGATGTTGGGTGAATGACTGAGTGCGGATCACACAGCACCAGAATATTGAGACCAGAAGCTTTTTCATGTCTTCTACCATCCACCCCCCCCCCCCAGTCGCCTCATAGTCTGTTGCCACTGCACTGAGAGATCGCTTATGTTTACATGACTTTTTTCTGTAACTCTGTGGCTGTCGTCATCTTATTGTCTGCCATCCAAAGATGCGGTGACGTGGGGTGTTCTTCTTGTTAGTTTTATAGAGTCGTGTTAAGGGAAAAAAACTGTTACGAACATTTGTCGCCGAGAATTAATAATTGATAATAATAATTAATAATTGACATTTCCGTCTCTAGGTGTGGGGACACAGTCTCGCAGACAAACTGACACTAGGGTACGGGTGTTGGATGGGGCGATGCTATTTACTCATTTACGTACTACTACAACAGAAACATGTGCTTTGTGTAGTTTTACTTCAACCTTCAGGAATGTAAGTGACGATTGTCGTTCGTTGAGTAAGACGCTAACGCCTTGTGAAATATCGGTAGCAGTGTGACAGTTTTCCACTCAAGATGATTTTCTGAGCAGCTTGCACAGCGCTGCTTTAACCTCGGGGACATGAGCCTGGTGTGCGTGTACCTGCTTTAGAAACCGGAAGTTTACGATCTACGTTGTGGTTTACACAACTAGCACGTGGACAAAGGTCTGTGCAATTGTACGAATCTAATCTGGCATTTAAAGGAGGAAGAAATGCAATCTGCAGTTTTCGTAATGCGCTGCAGCTGGGTATGAGGACGACCTGGGATTATATGCGTACGCGCCCCGCTCGTTCGGCCGACCAGCAAGTTACGGTGAAGGATTTTCTATGCAAGAACCGACAATTGAAGGCGATCTCTCCAGTAACTTCAGAGGCAGCACACCTGTTTGCATAGTCTGATGTGTGACCAGACCGCTCGTTACTGGGTATCGCCTATATCAGCCCAATGAGCAGATGGGCCAGAGATTTTCCGGCCAGAACAAAACGGCTTGAAAAGATTATATAGCATCCCCTGATCACTGGTTGTTCATTTTGTGAACAGAAATGAAACTCCCCGAACCTATTTTTTCACTTCGATTTCTCGTTCTCTCTCCGATTGTTTTTGTGGATAAACGCATACGAGTTGGTGTTTGTTTTGATAGCGTTTGTATGGACAGAAACACATGCGCGCGTGTTTCTGGTTTAGAGACGCGCAGGAATGAACACGCATATTCATGTTTCTTCCCGTCCATTGGAAGATTGCTTCTGCTTGCTTATGCACCGCAGCAACCCAGGTCCTTGCCACAAGCTGTTCGAAATACATCTCACTAGACACATGACGAGCAAGTTTCTCATTTCGCTTTTTTTTCGCCCGGTTTCACATGTCGACTTTGTCCAGGCTTGCACGCCGCTCGTGCATCACTCGTACCTGTGTTTGTCTCTCGTGCAGGAACAAGCTTCGCTCTCATGGGAGGCTTCCTGCGAGCAACCGCCTCATCACCGGGCGACAATCTCAAGGCCCTGATGCCGGATGTACAGCAGCTGTGGGCCCCGCCCTCCGACGGTAAGCACAGAGCTTGATGTGGCTTCATTTGCTCCTCTTGTCGTGTGTCTCCTGGACTCAGGATGCCATTCGTCAGGGAAACAGGCGCCGTGGCCGCCTTGACCTCCCTTGGTCACCTTCCTGTAACTGTATCGTAGAAGATTGCACATTAGCGCGCGTCACAGACACGTACGCATGCACGTTCGAGGACGAATAAAGAGACAGAGAGAATTTGTAGAAATGAAACTGTTAGATTTTGCCGCGGCTTTAAGTCCACTCTGCTATTTTCATCAAAGAGATAGAGAGACTATACAGTGAAACGATTCGACTTTGCCGCGAGTTTAAGTTTGGTTAAACTTAACCAAGTTTGCTATGTTCCTTAGAAGGGTTCACGCACGCATACGCACTCGGATATAATTCAGTGTCAATTTATTTCCTAAAGGAAAGGACAAACAGGGGTCACGACTCAGTTTCAAGTAACGGAGATTGGTGATCTTTTCATCCGCTGCCCCCCTCGCCCCATTCCAGCTTGCTTGTTGGTCGTACCTTCGCACAAGCTCTAACGGTCGTGTCCAAACGGATCGGGAGCCAATCTCTCGAAAGAGAACTAGCGGCCTTCCGTCCCTCCCCCTCTGCCCCTACGGGCTGAAAATTGGAAAGGTTTGTCTGCGTACAAATGATTGACAGGAGGCCAAAACTTTCTCTTTGACAAAAGAGCGAGATCTACTTGAGGCGGGGGTGGGGGTGGGGTGTGGCTTTTCGCAGCTTGCAGGAGTGGTGGTGGTGGTGGGTTGAAAGTACTTTTGTAAAACGATTGGGTAGAAAAAGCGCGAGGGGCCACAACTTTAGCAAGCCGTCTTCAGACCTCAGCAGTTGCGCTTCCTCCATACCTTACCCCCAGCATGTCTCTCACCACCACCCACATTCTGTCTACTCATTCTCCCTAAGCAGTTCGGGCAGTCGCTGTAGTAATCAACAGGTGGAGCTTGTACACTGGTAGGCGGAGGAGAGTGCTTTGACCACCGATTGAACATTACCAACGTATAGGTGAAAATGTATGGGCTGGTCAAGAGGTTAGAGGTCAAAGGTAAGTACGGCACTGAAGTGCAAGGGAAATTTATGGGTTCTTGAGAGGTGAAAGGTGAATTGCAGCCCAGGTCTACCGTTGCCAACGTAATCAAGCACGTTGAGCCAAGAAAAGTAAGCGACATCACAGGCTAAACAAAACAATTGGTAACTCTAAAATCAGAGTGGATAATCAAGTCACCAGTTTTGGGTGCTCAAAAATGTAATCTGAGATCTGTCATACCTGTGATAAAAACGCAAAGGACCACGGAGCAGGTGTAGTGCAGGTGACCATGACATAGCATAACGTAACAACATGCGCCTAAGATATACAACAAAATATACATACATGTTGAGCAGAACTCACGTGCGATTTGTGATGGGAAAAAATAGGACTCTTACGTGACCCGTTCCTAATCCTTTGGCCTGACCTTCCGCCTGGTCACAAGGATAGAGCCACGTGCATCTTTGCAAACAAAGGGAAGCGGCTGTGTATGGCTTAATCCTCGTGTACCCGATTTCCAACAAGACGGAGACGACACTTTCTCATCTAACCAAGACCTCGGTAGGCTGACCACATGGGGCCAGTTTTATGACCGCTGCAAGCAGTCTGGTTGAATGTATTCTCTGTTGTGCGAGAACCATTAGTTCGCTGTCTTTCGTCATAAGGATGTAAAACAGCGGAGGAGTGAGAAAGTTAAGGGAAACGGGTTCAGAAAGAACGGTACTCTGTGTGTGTGTGTGCGGGGCTTAAGGTTAGCTCACTTTTTTTTCCCCACTGAAATGTCGGGCAGCTTAGCAAAAAATGTTATTGTTCTGCTGAGACCTGTGCATGCCAGAGAAATGCTTCAGTTTTGTTAGCTTTGACAAAATGTTCTCAGTCAGGCATGCTGTCAGAAGTCGTACCTGTGTGTATATATAGCGGACTTTTCGGGGGTCAGGGCACGGACACACGTAACCTTCTGACCCTCTAGCCGACTCCTCATGTCAGGAGGTCACGTCGTTCCCCTCCACCCATTGTTCTGGGCTCCAGTGTCGTGGGCGACTCGCCACCATCAGGCTTGGGGGTCTGAGATGAAATTAGTGATGCCACAGAGAAGGACGGCGTTGTCCATTAAGGGCGGGGCTGTGAACGAAGATTGTAGCCGTCGGCTTGTTTACACTGACAGTCATTCTAGACAGGACCAGGAGGGGGGCGTTGCAGAGGAGCGTATACCATTCACGGTCGGAGACAATGGGTCATGAATATTCATGTTGCTTTGTGTTTCTCTTCCCCCCCCCCCATTTCATTTTTTTTCGAGGGTGTGGGGGAGAAGGTTGGAGAAGAGAATGTTGGAGGTTGCTCAGCGTTTCGACAAGCGAGTTCCGCTGCCCTTGTTATATCCAATTTTCAACTCGCATGACGCACGGAACGCCTATCCAGCAGGTAGCGGGGTCGGAAAAACAGCACAGAATAGTTTAGTCTAAACGTTTTCCCCGACAGTCATCGGTACTGTGAAAGTTAGTTGCGAAGTCCCAGTACTTGCGGGGGTTTAATTAACTGGTGGACAGTCCTGCTGATCGATCGCCTTCTGATTGCCTTTGTGTCCCACTCACTGAAGCGAGGAGACCTCGGGCGGCCTGCACGCTGCACTTGAACGGTCAAAGGGAAGTGACTTGTGGAAAGCTTTCGAGGATGGATGTGTCGTGATGAAGTGAGGAGAAGGAGAGATTCTTTCTTTCTGTTTTTCTGCAGTACCAAGATAAATACACTTGCGCTAGATGCACTATACCCGACCAGATTCCTCTGCTAGACAAGAGAGATTCCATGTGCTGGTGGAATTATCGGAACATGTAACAAAAGTATTTGCGCAAACCACGCCACCCACACCCCCTTTGCATGGTGCATCCTTTAGTGGGGGTGCCATAACTTCAGATCTATTTATGGGGCGAGAATTAGACGGGCATCGCTGAACGAAACAGCCCTCACCCATAGTTCCAGCAGAATTTTTTTTCAATTAAAAAAGTTCTTGAGTTGTTCGTGGGCAGGAGTCTGTAACCCATTCTCCATTGTGTATGAAGACACGCCCGCTTTCTCAGACTCATGCTATTGTTTCCGAAGAAAGGGTTAGGTTTCGCTACACGAGGGTGGGTGGAACTCAAGTTGATGGTTGCCACTGAAAGCATAACAACTGAGACCCGTTCTCGACGGCTTGTCTCCTGTCCCCCTCTGTGCGGCTACACCCCGGCCAGTTTGAAACGTGAGTCGTGCTCCAGTGGGAGGGTGGCTTTGTTCTTGATAGTCGGAATAAATCATGCGTTGCCGAGGCAGCGCAGTGGACTCGGAGTCATCAACAACGCGCATCGATGTCCAGAGCGAGGTATCAGACGGGCACGTGAGGCGACGATTGTGTGAGTTGAGAGAAGGGCACATCTCGCGCCCAAGACAAAAATTTCCAACTGACACCCAAGGCAAAAAGAGAAGGGTGTGCGCCCTGATAAGTGAATAAAATATTATTCCGCACAAGATTTTTCTCAAAAGGAGTGTTTTTATTTATATCTAGTAAATTTCTGTAAAGATGACGTGGCAGAAATCTAAACAGCGGAAGTGACGCAACATGGCAAGATCTTGTTTGTGGCGTTATGGCTCCAGTTTGAAAAGCCAAGTGAAACGAAGCGCGAGAAAAGCGCGTGCCGTTCACGACTGTCGTGTCACAAGCAGTGATTGTGTAAGTCTGGATTTCGTTTTCTTCTGATTGTAAGTGTAGGCGCCCAATGTACTGGCCAATATCCTTCACGTAAATGCATAACAATCGAAAATATACCAATATGATGTCGCTGTATCGGCACGTCTTACTGTTGACTCCTAGCACTTGTTATACATCACACATCGACAGCTGCGGGCGTCACAAATCAGCAGCACAAACAGAATTCGTTAGATCTGCATAACAAAATATGCGAGCATGTTCAGAAATCCTGCTACAATGAATCAAATGATCGTACTTCATAAACTGTCACTGGAAGGTGGGGGCGGAGGGGGGTAGAGTAAGGTTAAGCTTTTGGTTAGAATATTATTTATTGTGCACACAGCACATGTTGACAGTCAGATAAACAGTACTTTTAGATTTAAGAGGTTCACAAACAGAAGATGGTCAAGATCACAGGTACGGAAATGGATGATTTATTAAAGGTATATTTTTAAACTGCAAGATGCCGCTTTTAAAAACAGATTTAGTTCAATTCACCATCGAGTACCCTAGAGAAGAGCATTTTGTTTCTTGCTGGACGTTGGGGTTCTCCGAGGGATGTAACGGGCAGCAATTCGCCACTAAGCGTTTTGCTTACTTTGACATCCCCTATAGGGTCTCTGTTTCCGGCAAGGGTGCTTACTCTAGGAAACCCGAGGCAGACTACGGGCTCGTTTTAAAACAGTGAAAGCGTTTGTCTTCAAAGGGTTATATCGTCTTTTCAATTTGATGTAAAAGGGGCGCGGGGAGAGAGAGAGAGAGCTTTAAACGCATTTTGTATCTGTAGGTTCAGGTACCTAATCGATTTTTAAACGTTATAGAATATGTGATCCCATTTCTCCTCGTCGTAGCCATTTGGACATGTACTTTTTTGCTGATCTATCGACAGCTGTCTGAAGAAATTGACTGGCACAAAGACATTGTTTTGCCTTATCTTATGTCTATTTTGTAGCTTTTCAGTTAAGGGTTGTGCACATCTACTAAAAACAATCTTGAGCAACATCTATCTCGTTACATCTTGAGGGGTGGGGTGGGGGGCGGAGGGGAACTTACGCGTTGTGTTAAACATTCATCGATATCTGTCCTTAAATTACTAGGGCGAGTAAGGTACAACTTTTTATATTTTTATATTGATCAGGGTGGGGATATGAGAGGCCTTCTTTAACGGTTGTGGTTAAAGCACTAACATGTTTCTATTGTAAGCAAGTCGGTACCGCTGAAGTGACGTCACGCAGGACACGAAACTTCGTCGATATCGTCATCACCGGGGAAAGAGACTGCAGCTGGGGCTTCTGACGTCATGGGGGCAGCCTGGTGAAGAACTCTGCGCCAGTGGGTGGGTAGGGCATAGAGGGGTGTGCGCCTGTGTAGCTAGAAGTTAATTTCTGACTTCAGACAGGCAGGCACTTTTCAAGACATCAGGGGGACGGCATTTGCCAAACCTGGTGTAATTACAGGAGTCGTTAGGGCTGCCGTGAGGTCACGTCATGTGTCCTCCCTCCCTGGGCCCCACCAACCCCACCTCCATCCCCTCAGTGCTCTTCGTGAGCCGGAGGGACGGTGCCTTGTCATTACTTTGGAGGGCTGATGTGCAGGATGAAGGGAACATGTATTGGCTACCATGACAACCAGTTCTTAAGGTTTATGCCTCTGGCGACGCCTTCCACTGCCATGCTTCCCTGTGTGTGTGTGAGAGTGAGAGAGAGAGAGAGTGTGTGTGTGGAGGGTGGGGAGTGGGAGGTTCTAGAGTTCGACCTTATAACGCTACTAGCGAAGCTGAAAGAAACGTCTAACAGATTTTATGCCAAGTTTCGGGACTGGGGGAGGTTAAATTTATTTCGACGCAATCTTGTTTCATGATATGCATTTTGGCTCTTATGCATGGACATAATTTTATGTCGCTGTGTTTTTCAAAGTTCAGATGTATTATCGCGTAAAATCGTTAAGGGAAAAAGTTTACCATTATTCACGTATTCAAAGTAGCTTATTCCCTCAGGAAACTGATCGGTTAATCCACAACTTTCAAGAAATAGGTTTTTATGCTCCCCTCAACTCCAACCACGATGTAGGTGGGCAAACACCCTGGTCGGCAGCGCTTCCGCTCACATTGTGTCGTAAATAGTTTTGATGAAGATGACTTTGTCAGGTTCGTGTAAGCGTGTATATTTTGAGGAATCCAAATTTTGTCTTGTATTTTTGCGTTTTTGATATTTAAATAGATTTAGATCCTTTTAGTAACATAAAACCATGTTTGTGTAAAAGAAAATGGGGTAATATTTTAGCACCATAAAGGTTTGAAATATTACTTTGTGATAAAGGCTTATGAACGCTTTGATATATAGAACTGGCTGGCAATACTACACGGAAAGACTACACGGTCCGAAAAATTTTGACTGCGATGAAATTTTTGTTCGCGTTCTTCCTTGTTTATTTACATTATTCGTTTGTTCATCTGATTGCGCGTTTATTTATTATATACATTTAGGGCCCAGTTAGCTTTCCATTCATTTGTTAATTAAGCGTCAACTTTGATTTCAGTTTTCTCTTTCGGGGACGCCCATCTCTCTCTCACTCTCCCCCCACACACACATACACACAACCACGCGCGCGAACACAGACACATGCGCGGTTTATTTGCATAGTCGACGAAGGTTTAGCTTCGAAGAAGCCCTGTGTGCCTGTATGGCAGTGAAATACCGTACTGCATACTGCTACGGCTTTTTCGACCAGTTTCCACTTCCATGGATTCATTTAAAAATGTCGGCGTGTAAGGGGAAAATACTTTTAGGACAGATATAACTTGAAGTCTACGAATCGTTTTCCTGTCAGAATCGAATCTGGAATCGAATAAATAAAAAAAAAAAGATATGAGTTCGTGAATTGAATCGCAAGGCGATTTACGATAGCTGTCGTCTTTAGTTGTGTGTTGTTGCCGAGGATGCAGCTTTGGAAGATCAGGAACAGAAACTGGAGGATGATAAGAGCGCAGGCACACCCTCACCCCCAGTATCCAACCTGTAACCCGTCAACTGACAAGGCCCCCTCCCCCCATCCACACACACCGAAAAAATCTTTCGCCGAGTCTTCTGTGGGCCACTCGTCACGACGACGCTGACAACACCAACAATCCGTTTTCTTCCTGCTATCAGTTGTACAGGAAAGCAGCCTGAGAGGACTTGCTGCATATGGATGCATGTTTTCTGTGCTGTGAAACTTGTATATTTTAGGAAACAAAAGGGAAGACTGCTGTAATTCAGAAATTCTTTAATCAAATTTTTCATTTTCAAGTCGAATCGCAGCGTCAGTTTGAAATCTTGAAGCTTCGCAAGGCTTTAGACACAACACAACCCAAAAATAGGTATACTTACTAAATGAAATATCAAAGATTAGGAAATAAATACAGATAAAAAAACCCCGAGACTTCGCTCTTGAAGCAAGATGGCTGTCCAAGATAGTTAATAAGAGACTAGGCATGATTGGAAAAAGTGAGGGCACGACGGGAAAAGGGTATTAACGAAAGCAAGAGAAAAATCAAATATTTGGAGCAGGGTATATATTAAGAATAAATGCATTTTGTTGAGCAAAAGGGAGAGCACTGGAATTGCCAAGATCAGTACACTGGTTAAGCTGAAAGGGGTGATGACAATTTTGCTTAGAGTTGGGGGGGAGGGGCGACCTAGAGGAACGATGCCTGCGCAGGAAACATCCAAGAATACACGTCAGTAAATAAGACTCACGTTATTCCAGGGTCTGGCTAAAAATATTTCTCATGGTTCTTATGTGGCGCTTACAGGCACAACTTTGATGCCCCGTTAGGAACAGATAGGAAAGCGAGTCCTTCGCCTGTCATCGGCTTGGCGGCGAAACGTGCACAAAAAACTATGTATATATAAATATAGGCTTGTGGTGATGCATGTAGACACCTATTGAGAGAACAACAGTACGATATCCGCACTCCTGGACACGGGCAGAAGTAGGGTGGGCCATTGGGGGGGGGGGGGTATGGTGGCTATTCTCCACCGTAGCTGCAGTAAGACAGCTCATCCCAAGTCCTGTAGCCTGGAAGGAAACGCGACAAGCTAGCGAAAAGGATCCCGGCTGAGCAGCAACTCTTTTATGTCCGGCCCCCGTGACAACTAGAAATGTTAAAACGCTTTTCAATTTCTTGCCATCGGGCTTTCTTGTTAGGAAAGGGGCGAGCCAGGGGTCAGGGAAAGGTATCTAATTTTGACTGTTATGTCAGAAAATATTCATCGCTTTTGCTGTACCTCTTCTCCTTCTTTTTTTTTTTATTGTCATAATCAATCATGGCGTATAATGGAGTGGGAAGACAGCGCAAAGTAATCGCGTTGAATTTCTTCCTGAGGGATAATGCTTGCATCAATAGATGTCCTTGAGATCCGGCGGAGCGCCAGGCTTCCGGCCAAATTTCGCTTCTCGGATCCATCGTTCATGTCAGATTTCTCCTGTGTTGACCAAAGAGCGCGAATGGGAAGGAGAGAAACGGGAGAGGGAACAAAGCGAAGGGGTGGGGGGATGGTGGGGGAGCCCCAATAAACTCTGCGCTTTCCTTCAGTGTACGCGTCGACAGGTCCTCTGCTCCCACGGCTGGGGCATGTTTAGTGGCGCAGCGCGCTCGCCATTGGCTGCTGACAACCGACTCACTGTTAGTCTTGCGATTTATATTTTTATGTAACGATCTGCCGCCCTGTTGCTGTTTATATTTTTATGTAACGCTCACCGGTGTTTTGCGGTTTATATTGTTGTCACACATTGGCGTCTTTTGTGGTTTGTATTTTTTTATGTCACGCATTACCGTTCTTGTACGCTGAAAAGGACGACAAGCACGTGCACGTTGTAAAAAGAAATCCTATAAACGTTAATTAGTGTCAGAAATTACTGTGCGCATTACTCAAACAGGATTTGTATATGTATTGTGTATATTTATATTTTAACTGTACTAAGAAGGCAGTAAAGAAAATCACATAAAAGACACATGCACAAGTTTTAAAAACGTGTCACCTGAATGGATTAACTCGTTAAAAACAAAACAAAACAAAACGATTTGGCAATGCCAGGTGGATACAGTGCAGCGTGTTTACCTTTTGTATCCTAGGGGAAAATGATTGCAGTGGCACCTTAGAGCCACCTTAAACCCACAGAAGTAGCCAGCAGTAGTTTCGAGCTGTCCAGTGGTGCACGAAAGAAACGTGAACTGCCACAGGCACGCGCGCAGTAGCTCACAGCGGCTCCCCTCCCACCCCCACCATGGTAAGCTGCAGTATCGCTGATCACAAATGGGAGTGCCGAAAAAGTGTTTCAAGTTACTGTACCGTCAGTAGAAAGGACTGTTAGTTTTCCTGTCTAGGTCCGTTGGGTGGGAGGAGTTATAAAGCACCGCTTACGTGAACGATCCGCGCGCAATAATTAGGCTATTGTGGAACACTATACCTTGATCGGTGGTAAACTTAATCCCCATCTTATCTCCGTTAATACGCTGAATTCAGACTGAAAACGTCCACACAACTTAATCCGTCCAAGCTCTTTTCACTGGGGGAGGATTATGCACTGTCACATCAGGATGTAAATTAAGAGATCTCTCACCAGATAAAGAGCGGCCCAAAGAGTTTGTTCAGCGTGTCACAAATTACTGCCTGGTCTCTAAAGCGGCTTAACTCTGATTTTGAAGAAAGATTATTTCCCTTTCATCTTATGTTCCTGTGATCATTTGTTAATTCTTAGCTGTGAAGTCACTTTTAGTGCTTTCGATTACACTTACAGTCGATTCTTCTGTTTCTAGTGCTCATAAAACCAGCCCAAGTGTGGCAGCAGTAATTTTCATTCCAAGATGATATTTTGTAAGAGTTTAAATAAATTTTAAAAGGAGGAGGAGGTCATTGCAGCGAGTCAGCGTGCACGAGTTCAGCAGTCCGACGACAATCCTTGGGAATATCTGGTAATCCTCTCTAGTGTTCTCCTCTTGCGGTCCGTGATGAATTGCCCAGTTGTTATCCTCTTCGCTCACACTATCCTGTGACAAGTCAGGCCTTGAAGATCACAGGTGGGGGGAAACTGAAATAAAAACATCACTGAAGCGATGTCAATGTTTTGCACAACCACTCAACCAAAATGCGCAACACACAGCTTGCTAATGCTCATAAACGTGGACGTGGGTGCGCGCGTGTGCGCGCTCGCAAATACGCGGCTTGCTTGGGATTTGTAAAAGATGTCTGATTAGGAGAGGAAATCTGATAGTGGGGAGGGAGGGATGCCAGATGAAAAAGCTGACGGTTTCAGACGAACGAACAGCGATAGTTGGGCAGTGTATTATTAATGAACTGTCGGTATACAGTGGCTAGGCTGGCAGAGAAACATTGTGCGGACAGGCGAGCAGATGGCTGGACTATGACCGTGTGAAATTAGATCCTATCTCTCGCTGGCAAGCCGCTTTACCCCCAGGGTTTGCTACTCCCTGGCCCGCGACTCGTTGACGCGGTGATAAACGATGTCTTCCTTGTCGTCGTCGTCATCATCATCATCATCATCATCATCATCATCATCGCTTTTATTATCCTTGTTATTTCGACGTTGGCTTATTGTAGAATTAAGGCAAAATGCCAGTCGCGGCGACGACAGAAATGAAGATCTGGGTCTTTTGAAGGTGAGCGGTGTTCAGTGACTTATCGTATTTCGGGGTAAGTTCAGTGGCCAGGTCATACATGTAGAAGGCGCATAAAGTGTTGTCGTATTTTTGGTGGTGACCTTGCTGTATACAACACGTAGTAACACGCGTCTCTTTCACCTGCTTTCTGTGCACAACGGTGCTTTTCTTTCTTTCTCTTTCCTTTGTTCTTTCTTTCCAGGATTTTAACACGTTACTGGTTTCCAGGAACAGATTTTCAATGGCCAGCTAGGATAACCTGATCCTAGAGTCGTGATGTTACCCGCAGTCCGTTGCTGTGAGGTAGACCCCGTACAGTTGCTGGGATTTAGACTGCAAACCCCATATAGTGACTTTGATGACCTACACTGTGGTACTGCTGGTGGGGCCCAGACTGCAAGAAACGTTTTGTAATGTACACTCTTCAGTGGGTGTTGAGCCCCAGTGACTAACTTATGTGATTTAGACGAAAGAAACATGTTTTAATGTACACTTCTCCGTGCGTTTCTTGTGAGACTGAGCGGCATTGACTGCCTGCCTGTGACGTAGGCTGTAAGATAGCATTACGTAAACATTTGACAAGACCTGACGGAGCTTAGCGATTGGAGCCAGAGAATTGGTACACAGATGGCTGACGTCCTCATCGGTATTAGCCTGGTACAGGGGCGGTAGAGCATGCATGGCTTTTAACAGCTGAGCGACGATCACAACCTATTCGTCGCGCACGTGGCCCAGTCAGAGACGCCCTTGCAACCAGCCGTTGGCGGCCGAACGCTCAGCGCTGGCCAGACAGAAGCTCATATGCATAATGACAAACATAGCATGTTTATGCGTTTGTTATTGTAGCTCCCTGTTTTTGATGGCTGATAGATGGACCCCTGGCGGTAGAGGCAAGAGAGGCGAGACGGAGCAGATGGGTGGCTTCTCTCCCCTAGCCCACACGAAACAATCCAATTAAAGACCAGGCAAGAACGATAACCGCCAGCGTTTTGCTGCCAAGAGTGGTCGATCACGGAGCGCGTTGCTTGTAAATTTCGGCTTCGCTCCACCAGCGGCTTGTCAACTGGAGCAGAAACAGATCTGAAGCCGAGGGCAAGAGCTGCATGGCCACCAGCCGAGTCATCAGGCGACACCGTCGAACAATAAGTTGTGGATGTTGCTGTCTGACGCCCGTGTTACGGGCGAAGCCTGCATTTTGTAGGCTACACGTGGGCAGTCCCATGTTGAACTGCACCAAACTCCGCAAGATAAAAAAAAATGCCATGTTCTGGCAGAATTTAAACAAGAGAAAAAGGCTCAAACACTTTCGGAACATGTCCCGCTAGCTTCATTTTTTTTGGGGGGGGGGGCAGCAAACACCACTGTATAGCTTTTCAGCTGGATCACGATTCGTCGTCTACGGGGGAATTCGTTATTCGTGACAACTTTGTTTAGAGCTGTATTTAACCCGTACGTTAGATGACTGTGGACTGCCATGACCTGACCGATTTTTGGCGACCTGTGGTAATGTGTCATGAAGCAGCGCTATCGTTGTTTGCTGCCCGCTATGCAGCTCTGTGAGAACAACAGAGTGTCTGAACCAAGTGAAAAGACAAAAACAGTCGACGTTTGGGGGCATTATCCCATCATCAGGACAAAAAAAAGGAACAAAAAGGAAACAAAACGCAAAGAGAGAATTACATATGTACGGTGAGCACTTATTTTGTGGGGGTAAAGCAGCACAGAGGACAGCCAAAATAGGAGCCAAGATGGCGGACAAATATATATGTAATTCTCTCTTTGTTTTGTTTCCTGTTTCGTTTTTGTTTTGTTGTTGTTTTTTTTTTTTGTTCCTTTGGGTCCTGGTGAAGGAGTAATGCTCCGAAACGTTGACTCTATTTTTGTCCTTTCACTTGGCTCAGACAAAGTGGACCGTTGAACCACGTCTTATCAGACACAATCGCTCGTTGCCTTATGGCATTCGTCTATCTGGAATGCAAAATTCTGCATGAAAAGTGATTTATATGCTGTACTCTAAAGTCGTACAAGCACAAACGAGTGTAAGCAGTGGTTCGCACGATTTTATTTCTCGTGCAGCGCACACGTACACAGCCAGGGATGGGCCCACAGATGAACGCATGCACTCAAATACGTATGTTCAAGACCTATAATAACACTGACGTACGAACACAAATCAAGGCATACACGCACGGATTGCATGCACTCAGGCTCACGTTTTCAATCACAGAAGGTTTGTCTCCAGCCTAGAAAGATTTGGTCAAGGGATTATTTTCTCCAGAAAGATTTCTTCTCATGCATTGAGAAGCAAGCAGTTTTCTTTTACATAAAGGAACACTAGAAATACACGGCAGATTTAAATCAAATGCACCGTGTTTCAATTTAAATCTTTTCAAAACCGGAAAACAGAATTCGATTCAATACGAAAAACGATATGTGGTTAAAAAAGGTTTCTGATTGTGATAAAACTGCATATAATCCTGCAGAAACACGTCAGCTCGATTAAAGAACAACATATAAAAATAACGCAGGCATGCATAGCCAGGGAAATGAGTGGAATAACCAGCCTCATTACAATATATATATATATAACACGATGCTTTAAAACAAGATCAAGGAGCGCGACTATCGTCAGAATCTTGACTGCTTTTCGGTGTTGGTCATAATAGTTTCAAGCGTCATCCATAGAAGGGAAGCAGCTTCAAGGATGTCAGAAATATAGCAAAAACACATACCTTATAGTTTAGAAGGGCCGTGTTATAGTTATTACGATGTTTGTGATGTGTTTAAATTAATTGCAGTATTGTATTTATTGAAGCGTCTGTGCATCTGTCCCATATTTTGTGCTTATGTTTATGTGGGCATGTCCCCGTGGTGCACCAGTAACCGCGATGTTCGAATCGCTGGTGGGGGGTTCGGATCCAATCTCTTCCGCCTGGGCCCCAGCCCCTCGTCTTTGGCGTTCTCGTGCATCCCTAGCTGTTTGCCCCTCTTCCCTCCTACCACACCCTGCCATGCAGCGCTGCCGGCATGAATGGAGCTTGCCAGAGGCCACAGCCTGGGCAGATGAGGCAAACAGATCGATAAGAGATCGATGCAGCATTCTGAGCTGTCAAGGCCGTGGGACGTGGGTCCAACAATGTTGGACAATGTTGATGTGTCTTTCCGAATTCCGTCTTGCTGTGGCGCCATCCACCCCAGTTTTCCTCTTTCCCGCCTCCTAGTCTATACCTCTGCTTCTGGGGGCCGATCTCTGTGTGTAACTTTGACCTCGTGGTTCAGTAAAGTTTCCTGAAAGCTCGGCAAGTGGGCGCGCGTGAGAGAGAGAGAGAGTGAAAGGGAGACTGGGAGGAAGGGATGAAGAGGGGGGAGAGATAACAACAGACGACGCGACAAACGCACTGGCATCATGCGCAGACACCCAAAAAATTATTTCCCAACCACCCACCGAACCCCTACCCCTCTACAAACAGACTATACATACGCACACAATCCTGCTTATTCACGTAACACTCGCGCAGCCACATTCGCTCGCGTGCGTAGATCCTCATCCCCAAATCCCCCCACAGCACTGACAGAGACCAAACTGTTTATTTCTCCTTGATATTTTCTGTGACATTTTTCACGTAGCAAAACTTGACTCCTTCCGTTCGTTACATTTTTTTTTGGTAATCGTTTATCATTTTTCTATCCCCCCCCCCCACCTCCCTCCCCGTATTTCTTCCTTACACGAAGACCCGGTGCTTGTTGGAATCGCGCGTTTGCAGCACCTCGCAGGTGGTTCCGCGATGACTTCGTTGACGAGAGAGCTGAGTGGAGGAGGTGGTAGCAGTGGTGCCAGTTGTCATGGCGGTGTGATTGGGGCTGGGGGTGGGGGTGGGGTGGAAGCAGCTACGGGCTTCCATTGTGTCGCTTCTCGACTTCCTTCCCGTCTGCAACATCCGACCCCGTGTTTCCATTTTCTACTGGCGTGCAGCTCGCGGGAGCAGTCCCACCGCCCCCCCCCCCCCC